>JABUIW010000162.1:8715529-8755583 GCA_013363375.1 Menidia beryllina | reverse complement strand
ATCTATCTATCTATCTATCTATCTATCTATCTATCTATCTATCTATCTATCGTCTCTTCAACCACTGAACAATTCCTTATTGTGCCAAATTCCATCCACCATACCGTACTTCTCACTTAACTAAATCTGACAGCTCCCTTGCAATGTGTTGACAGGTCCCCTCATTCAGCATCATTCGATTATCAATTCTCATTTTGCGAGCTGTGCCTAAGCTCGTTTTAGATTTAGATCCTAGACTTGGAGCAGCCATAGATCAGCTGTCACTTGTCGGAGCTCCATGGCAGAAAAAGACAAAAAGCCATCAGTGGCTTTGGGCAGTCGGCCAACAATGAGAGAAACAACTTCATTAGAAGTTCTGGAACTGGTGCCATGTTAAAACCCCATCTGCCTTCAGATTGTGTTTATTGCTGGATGTTGTTGTATTTTGGTTGGTGATTGTTTTGTGGACTCTAAGTTACAACTAAGCTTTTGCTGATTCAGTGCAGAAATGAACAATCCACACCACAAAAGTCAAACAGACACACACGCGTCTGTAAGAGTGTGTGAAATCAACTTTGGGATTTTATCAATTCTAAAATGACAATGTAATATCTCAGATTATATGCAGCATCATTATGCAGGAGATTTTTAAAAAGTTGCACCAGTCCTCTGCAGTACTGGTGCGATTGGAGAGAAATGTGTTTCTGTGGCAGCCTGAGTGGACCAAACAGCTTCCATCATCATCTGTCACTCATTGAACCTAATGGGCATGTCACTCTCTCCTTTCCTATTTTCTCCCTCACCTTCAAACCTGACAGACAGCGCCGCTGTTCCATTATCAACAGCTGTAATTTCACGTCAACTGACAGGAACAACATGTATTTACAAATTTAACAGGCCTTCTTGACAGCTAAGCTTTCTGTTTCCTGAATCTGCAAACAGAAGTGTGGGGAAACGTTACAGCGTTGATTGATTTTTAACTCAGCCTTATTAAGACATTTATGCAAATCCCAACCAGTTCGCACATCACTGAGGAACTGTTCCTTGTTTTTTTGCCCTGTGAGCACATGGAGAAGGTATAGTTCCTTTAAATCAATGATCATCTTTTGGAAACCTTTAATCATCGCTGCATCATTTTTAATCATGTTGCATGATTCAGATTATATGAATCTCTTCAAACGCTGCCAGAGATGTTCCCTCACAACAACACGGTTCCCAATTCAAAAACTTGGGCCCCCTTTCTGTTTGGCGTTAGCATGTTCCCCTCATGTATATGTGGGTTCTCCCTGGGTATTGTGGCATCCTCCCACCATGCAAAAACACACATATTAGGTGATTCAATCCTGGCATAGGCTCCAGCCCCCTGCACCCCTACTTAGAATAAGTAGTATAGAAAATGTCTGAATAGATCTTTTCAAAAGACTAAGTTCTGTACAAGGCTGCTAATGTTGAATTGTTTTAAATCAGGTGTGTTGAGGCAGAGACATCTAAAACCTGCAGGATAGTGGTCCTCCAAGGCTGGAACTGTAGTCAGAATATGAAATATTTCTCTTTGTTCCAACAGTTTTTCGTGAATGGGACCTGTAATGAAGCCATCCACTGCTTAGAATAAAAAAAAGCCTTAATCCTGACACATAATCTCAACCTCAATATGGTTAAAAGGTACCTTCTCTGTGGAGCACGTTTCAATAGGGAATTAGAAAAATTGCCATTTTCTTGAAAGGCACTGTGTCATGATTTGCCTGGAGTGTTTGTCAAGTTCAAGGGAACAGATAAGTGGAGGACGAGGCAAGAGGAAAAAACATGTCAACTCCCAATCCATTCCTTCCATTGATATATGTACAGCAGGCTTAACAGAGATTTAAATAATTCAGTGCTTGGATTTCCAAAGCTCCATAATCAGCTTGCGAGCTGAAGGAAGCCGCACGACAGAGTGTACAGTAACATACAGGCAGGCTGACTGCTCAGCCTACATGAATAATTAAGCTGAAGTGGGGGTGCAGTTTTAGGAGGGAGAGCCCCGATAGCAGACAGATCTTAGGCCAGCTCGCATCATTCTGCACGTTCGCACCTCTTTACAAAACCAGGCTGCTCAAGGGCCTGTGAAATGGGTTTGGATATGTTACGAGTATCGGTATCAGCGACACAGGATGCTGTCAGCAAAAATATGGCCACAAATAAGGGCAGTGCATGTCGCTCAGGATTTATGCCTCCAGATGGTTGGCAATAAGGGAATCTCCGCAGCTTATGGGACATGGAGTTGATCAGCACCTCATTAGTTAGTAGGACATGAAATGTTTTCTCTGTGTTGCTCAATCTGTACATTATTGCCATCCCTATTTCATAATTCTCTATATGTCCTTTAGCATATTGAAGATGATAGGCAGCCAACACCATTAATGGATTAATGGATTTAATAGATTTAAAAAAACATATACAGGCTACACCAAACCATAGATTCAATTATATAGACAACATTTGAATGTGGAAGGTTTAGAATTTTCTAATTTGTTGGCCATTTGGACTTCTCCTTTTAAAAGTAACGAGGAAAAGATTTTTTTCCTGATGACACTCCCACAGCACATTACTGAGGTGAGATTAAACATGTGGAGTGATGAGACAGGATAGGAAGTCATTAAACGAGTAGGCCACAGTGTGTATGATATAAACCCACACCCCCATCTGCGCAGTGGCACATTCACTCAGTGCCGAGACCCAGATGGCACGAGGCGGCAGTGGCCGGGGCGAAGGCCTGCGTGTGTGCCAGGCTGACAACAGATCAACACCAGAGGCCCATTATGGTAATCTTGCTGCAGCAATAGCAGTGACGATACGTACGCAGCCTCCACGTGCATGCATGCAGCTGACCACACACGCAGCACAAGACACAAACCCATTCAGTAAGAAGCAAAACCGTCCTTCTCTGTAAGCAGTTAGGACAGGTTAGGTTTAACAAGAGACAAGTTATTTTGCATTAAAAAGAAGCCATTTTGTTTCAAGTGGACTAAGTTGTACAAGCATTTTAAAGCAGTCTGAGATTATAAACTGTATATATTCAAAGATCTGCAAACACTGTGGAACTCTGAAATGCAGACCAGACCTCCCATGTGCCTAAATAATGATGAATGAGCAGAAAATTAGGGCATCAAGCAGCGTGTTCTGTTATTTCACAAACCATGGAATTTGAACAAGTCATTAGAGTTTCAATCAACTCATTTGACACCGGAGCACATTTGCAGACTATATTTGTAGCACATTAGAGCTGGGAGAGAAAAATGAGGTCTGACATTCAACTAAAATACCCTAATCCTTCCTGTATGAGCTAAAGAGTGTGTTCTAAATCATTAGATTATCATTGAAACCAGTCTTTGTATTCCAATGGACTTGTGCTGTCAGCCACTTTCTACATTTTGAATAGATGAAAATATACCTACTCAGGTTAAAGATAGACCTCAGTGGTCGATTAAAAATGAGAGAAAAGTGAACACTATTTAGTGTCTTCCAGATTGCTGCCTAACAGATTTAGTTTTTATCAGTCCAGATTCAGAGGCATCGACTTCCCAAGTTTCAAAGAGATGACAAGATGCCTGGTATTACGCAAACAGATGGTAAAATACGTTCAGTATGGAGCACAAGCAGCAACACATTGTAACTCAGATTGAGCAGGCTGAAAATGCCAAAATTAATCTTGTATCACTAAATGTTTTATCAGAACATGGCTGATATTCTACAAAGGCTTCTCAGAGCATACAAATGCTTTTCCAGACGATATTTGTCTCGCTGCAAATGTCAGAGACAAGAGAAGCTACAAGATATGAGCTGAAATTAACCACGCAGTGAGCATTGAGTTAAGCAGAATAATGCATACAAATGCTAATTCCTGCATTTGTTTTATCTACAGTCCATTTGAGTGAAGAGCTTGCTGCAACACAGATACTAACTGTTTGACACTGCTGGTGGCGCAACGGTTTCTTTGTCATGATTTGTTGAAGATGTATCAAGTTTCTAACACATCCAGTTTGTGATCGGAGTTATTTTTGCCAACAGAAAAAAAAAAAGCTACAAAATTCCTGAAGAGGTTGGAACAGTTGTTAAAATCCCCAGACTTAACGCAAAGTGTTTCTTTTTTATACAGTGAGGTACCATGATGTTTTAAAAAATACAACTCACTTTATAACTGTGTTTTTTGCATGTCTTCCAGCCCAAAACACCTTAGATTTGCAGATCTGCTTTAAAAGCAATAAAAACCTTAATGGGCAGCAGGTCCTTTGTAACTTCATTCTGTGTGCTATAAACTGGCCCTTTACAGATTATTCATTGTATTCAAGAAGCTGCCAATCAGCTGGAGTTATTATTTGAAATGGCTCCATCTTTGTTTTTTTTTTACATTTCTGAAATATATATCACTTATATGCACAATATGGAATGCAGTATATAGGAGACATTCCAAAGTAGAAAATATTCAGGACACTTAACATTAAGTTATATTTTTCATGAAAAAATTCACATGCCACAATTAATATCTATATTATTTCGATGGCATACACAGACATACAAAAACTCATAGACATTGAAAGCCTTTTTCGATTTCTGAAACACACTTTCCCTAACAGCTTTAATATTGCCTGTGTTACCAATACAATGGAATCAGTTACATTTATTGGAAAGGATCAATTATGAAGTGGCCCTTTTTTAGTATAGCCAATTCTCATAAGTGGGCATAGCCTTTTTCCAGTCATGCTGGCAATGTTTTAGAGTGTGACACAGTGCTACTGGGAGCTTTGTATGCAGGATCTAGAGATGTGCTGGTAAAAGGAAAATACTGGTCACTAAGTTGTTATATAGAAAAATAAAATAACTTACCTTTTCAAATGGTTGTGGCAGCGCAAAGTGGCAATTTTCCTTGCAAGCATTGGCATCTGAACTGAAAGGTCCAGGTGGATGTTTTCCTGAACAGCATGCAGATGAGAGACCATTTTCTTCCAAGATTTACACAGACATCACTGAACTTGTTACACATGAACTTTGACTAAATCTGTACCACTCGGGTAAACAAACACATGGAGACTTTAGCCTTTAACAGGTACATCGAGATCAGCGACTGGGGAGTAGATGAACAATTAAGGTCCCATCAGCCACCGCACTCAAAGAGAGGCAGGAACTCATAATTTAAAGAAAAAAACACAGTAGACCCTAACAAATTCACTTCAAACTATTCTGTATTTGGATTCATTAAAAACACAAACGTAGCTCCTGACCAATGACACAAAAACTGATTTCAAAACAAAAAAGCATTGATTGTGTCAAATTTAAACAATCTTTGTTTAGAATGCAAGATTTCTTCATTCTCTCTGGAAAAATTCAAACGTTAACCCAAGGCTTACACATCTCTCTGTCCTTCAGGCAATTTTTGCAGGTATTCTATGTGAACTGAGCACAAAATTCTGCCAAGGTTAGAGTGACAACACAGTTAATGTAGACTTAATGATGGGTCTCCTCCAACTATACATGAAAACACACAATCAGTCAAAGAATTTCTACTTCACCAGATTATAGTCAGGCTCGTTCAATTTTGTGATAAATGCCCAGAAAATAGATGTTAAGTTGAAAGAGTTATGCTTGCAGACAGAACCTTGCCTGCATAGATGATTCACCTCCTCCCTGTATTTATTATGGATGAGGTCCTCTTGGTGCTTTCATGATAGCCTCTTTCATCCCCACAGAGACTAAAGAACTTTGAACTCCCGTCTTTCTGAGCATTAAATGTTCTATGCAGCAAAAAGCATGCAGCCTCTCTGGCCCATACGTGAGCACAGGTGGATTTTTCATGGGAGTTTAACGAACATGCTGCTATGCGTGTGTAAATGTGTGTTCAGCAGTTCTTAATTAATGAAAGCCCTGAGGATATATGCTCTGTTATGCATGAGCATAAAACAGAACTATGAATACATTATTCTGTGTCTCAAAGCCATGCTTTGCATAGCGGCTAGAAATGCCAAAATACTCTCTATGTCTCGCTGCAAACACATGCATGCACACACACACACTTTTATACCCAACAGCCCCTTTATGGAAAAATTTATAGATAACAGAATTCAGTCTGCTTTTGAAAAATGGGCAAGCAGAGTTAAGTGTGGCTTTCCAGGGAGCGATTCCTTGAGTCTGCGCTCCTTATGTCAGTGGTTGTAAACTGTTCCTTCTATTGCAAAGTCAACATCCAGCGTCAGTCTGCGAGCTGTAAGTCTGTCAGAGGAGGCTTGAGTTACGGCTCTCCTCGGACCACCTGGGAGCTGAACCCGGAATAAGTGCTGATGTTTGTGTTGCAGCTGGAGAAGGCTTAAGCTTTTGTTCCAGTCCAAGCACCATCATGGTGTTCCCGCTCTTCGTTTTCAGCTGCTCCGCGCTTTTGTTTCACTGTGCTCAGAATGCGGACATTACACAGACAGGAGCGGCTAATTAATTTAAAAGGCAATTACGTCTATATCAAAACCCTCTATGTATAAACCCTAATGTATTGAGTTTTATTTCTGTTGGACTCCTCCCTTGTTCCCACCCACTGAAGTTTGAAAAATGGGTTCATAAAAAGCCATTTCTTCTCATTTTGAAATGGTTATTAATGCATTTGTGATGGATGTTTTCTGAAAGGACCAGACATTCACTCAACCTAATGCATTCCTCTGCTCCCACGTTAACCAAGAATATGTAGATAAGCAGGAATTAAACAGGAGTAATGAATCTAGTTCATATCACCAAGTATTATTGATTTTTTTTTCTTTTTTTTTCATGGAAGGGATTTGCAGCACATTGTACTGTGTGAAATTGTAAAGGCGTGAAATTCGCCTGCAACCTCAGTTCAAATACTGACGCAATCCTTGTTCAAGGAATCCAGAAAAAAAGATCCAGCTGCCGTAAATTCATCCTGTTAGACACCTGATATGAACCCTCTGCGTTAACATAGTCTCTGTGTGGTGAACATGCAGTCGAGCACCATTATGAATGGTGTGGGTTCAAGCCTGTTGTCCCTCTGTGTGGAGGGGTGAAGAAGGGGGGGGACTAAGCTTTTTCAAAAGGCCATCTAGGATAATGAGTTTGTACTTTCTACACATCAGATCTAAACATCAGAAATTTGCACTAGAATGTAAAGTTGCTCTCAGACTCTCAAAGAACTGAGGAGTCATTTTCCTCCAACAGCTGCTGGCTCAATCTGCCAGGAGTCAATCTGGGCTTTTTATTTGGGGAAAACTGTGTGAAAAAAAAATTGTCTGGATGTTGCTTTGATGTTGAGAGGAAGATAATTATGATGAGATCACCTGTCGGTACTTTCGGTAAAGTTGAATGTAGAAGGAAGAGGGAGTTAATGTATGACAGAGAACACTATTTGTGGGTATGAAAATGGGGTTTGGACCATCAGTTGATGTAGACTATAAATTCATAAATTGCTCATTTGTGAACCCATTACATGAGCAGAAATTCAACATCCAAGATGTCCTCTTAGCACACAACATGGGTAAATGGAACTTCTTAGCTGCTCCTTTTATGTGTGGATCAGAGAATAATCAGGGTGCAAATGTCTCACAAGCGTCTCTGGGTTAATTGATATTCCACGTACCAGAGGTATTTCACCCACATTTTATAAAAAAATGCCGACAATGCTGTTGCTACGCTATAAGACCTACAGGATCAACTCCAACACTCGCTGCAATTTGCATCAAGGGAACAGGACCTAACCGACTATGCACACACATTGGCAGAAAAATGCTTTATCTAAACGCAAATACTAAATAACATTTTTTAAGCAAATATGTGTCGGAGATGAATACAAATGTAGAAGTCTTTCAGGCAATTGGAAAATGGTGGAGTGTTTACACTGGAGGGGCAAGCAGCTAATAAATAACAGGTGGTGGTGATTTTGCAAAGGAATCAAGGTGTAGAACAAGACCAGAAAGAAGGATTACCAGAAAATACAAGCGGTCATGCACTACAACTTAAAGTATGAAATATAACCGACTAAGATTAAAACCAAATTCAAACAGACATTTTCTCTGGCATAATTTCATTTCAACAAACCTATTTTACCAGACATGTAAAAGAAGTCTAGAAAAATTGTGGTAATGTGTTGGAAACAACTTGAATAAAAGTAATGCACATGGTGTGATGAATATTTGGGGGTTGACAATCTCCCATCTTAAATATTGCTTTCATGCTTTCTGACCTGTTCTCCTTTTGCGTCTTCTGACTCTCTGCATGTCTGTTCAATGCAAATCATTTCCAACATCCAAAATTGCTGCAACCGCACAGATATTTCACTTCAAGGTGAAACGTAAACAATGACAGCTTTATCATTTTCCTCAGATGAATGCAACCCCTTTAAAACATCTAACTGCTAGTCCTATTTTTCTGTCATTTCCTGTCAAATGCTGTCAAACGTATGTTCTGAGACATGTCAGAATTCAACACCTGGTTCCAACAACTGTTTTGATCTAATCAGTTCCCCTCCTGGATGCGCTGCTACTCCAAAGGCAGGAGTCTGAAGCGTCGGAGGAAAAATGTAGGCTGGCATCCACTTCTTCTGAGTCACTCTCCATTTTTGTTTTGTTCTAGCGTGCCCACTCACCAGTGATTTCTCCCAACGTAACATCTTAGCTCTTTCATAGGTGACTTACACCGACAGAGTGACATCAACAGCCCACCTGCACACTTCCTCTTCTATCCTCAGCAGTCCTCCTTCTGTTCTCCTCTCTGCAATCTCTGTGGTCTGTTTAATGAGCTCACTCTGAGCTGTGTTTAAGCTCATTAACCTTTGTGGGTGGCGAGTCCCACAGAGAGGGAAAGCCATTGATACACACACACAGATTTAGCGAGGGAGACTTTTCTTTTTACACCTCAAACACACGGCGACCTAAAGCTATCATCACACACTCATTTCTTGATGGTGTAGGAATATGAAGCACTCTTTAAAAGTCTGGACATGGAGTGTTTTGCAAAGTGTTGAGTGAAAACCTATTTAAACGCTGCCGTTTACATAGGAGGGAACATAAATTAATCAACAAAGCTCACTAAGATTACGAGCTTTGCTCAAAGACGCTTTCTTTGTGTTTACTTGACGCCTTGTTAATGTCGTCCCAAATAAATATGACTGAACAGGCATCTTTTGAGGGAAAATCTCACTCTCTAACTCATATTTGAATCTTCACTCTTGGTTACTGTTGCTGCAAATATCAAACTTCCCCATGTATAGAACATGTGTCTTGTTTGATTAATTTGAATTTGAATGATTAGACTCTCTGCCTGATACTGTAAGTCTGTCATTTACATTTGGGAAAAAGTTCACTTTTGGAGCAGAAACACAAACACCAGCTGAGGATAGAAATGAAGAGAAGCATTGGTGCAATATCAAAGAGGTGGAAGGTCTAGTATGTTAAAAAAAAACCTCAATCAAAGTGTGCTTTTGCAGGGTAGTATCTCTTGGAATAAGAACTTATCTACTGAACCAAATCATAAAGTGCATGAAGAGTTTGGCTGAAGTTTTTTGGGTTGCAAGTTTCTACAAATGAAATTAAGTAAGAAGCGATAGATATGTGTTTATTCTTCTCTCTCTTCTTCAGTCCTTGCAGTCATTTAAGGACTTAATTAAAATTTTGTGATGGAAGCATTGGCTTTTTCATTTGAAGACCTCAGCGTTGGCATGGATACACACACGATATTGTGAACTGGCAACGATGACAAATACCTGACATTTTACAGCAAAATTAGAACATAACATGAACTTTGTGCTTTCCTGCTTATGAACCTTTAAAAGAAGTGCCATGTCGCCCACTCCTTCCAGGGATTGATTTATAAAACCCATCGTTAAGCATCTTTTATATATATATAAACATGTTGTGTAGACAGAGCAAGCAATAGACACTTCACAGTTAAAATATGTTGTCTGTGGTCTTTTGTGGTAATTTTGAATTTGCAAAACCCAAGCTGATCTACATTAGCCAATACGTCATCTGTTTATTGGGTTATTGTATTTTGTTGCATTTACAGCTCAGTTTCCCATCTGTCTATTTTTCTAATGTAATATTAACTTTGCTGGGTTTTCTCCACCTTTCCTTTACACGTATGTACATGTATGCACCTGTATTCCCAGAGCCACAAACTAGGTGCCATCTTTGCTTTTTTTTTGGCAAGATGGAAGTCTTTGTTTGGTATTTGTATTCTAATTCCCGTTCTCAATTACTTTATCTCACACGGCTGACATCATGTCCTTTCCTTAAAGCTTCACAGCAGCCTTTTAGCACAGCTGTTTGGGCCAAAAAGAAATAGGAACTACTTTTACTCTTGAACTTTGACCTCAGGTCAAGCAAACAAATAGAGGTTGCTTATCAACATTTTTTATCAAACCTCAGCTGAACTTTTTCCAAGCACTACCACACACATTGCTTAGAATCCCAATAAAGCTGAATGTAAACTTTCTAATTACCACTGTCACAGTCTAACTTCACCTCTCATGTCAAATTAGAAAGTACATGAGCTGCATTGTTCAATGGAATTGTGTGGAAAATAAGATGCACACATAGAGAGTGAGTACATAAACTGACAATCCTGAGGAAAAAAAGGACACGTCTCCCTTCTCTCTCCTCTGGGACTTGTGGTTTTGATGCTTGCATGTTTGTTCAAGAAAGCCCGGTTGTTTCCATCTGTCTGTCTATTTCTGATTATCTTTTACAGCCACTGCTCCCCAGGGAGGAAGCCGTCATACTGTTGCTCCCTGCAGCAGATGCTCTTCTCCTGCTGTAATCTATCTGCCGCTGAGCCAATATTATTAGACGCTGATTTTTACAAGGGAGGGGCTACGAGTGGAGATAGGATGGGTTTTGGGGGGAGGGGGGTTGTATTCCTTGCAGCTCTTTAGAGCACAGTTCACTTATTCCTTGGCAGAAAAGGTTAAGAGCTAGTGAGACCAGAGCACAGGATTAGTGCAGTGAGAATTGCTTTTTATTACAGCTAAGGTCCCGGTCATATTTAAAATCGGTGAGAGAGCGGTGTCCAGCTGGGAGAGCACATCTCAGGGCTGCGCTGCAGAATCAGCTATGGCTTTGATTTGATTAAAGAGACACTGTGAGGTTTCTTAAGAATATGAGATAACTGCACCGGAGCAGGAGATAACCACAACAATGGTATCAGCAATCACTGGAAATCAAAGTGTATCTATACGGAAGGGAGCAATGAGCCTCTTTGTGCTATGTGATATAATGATATGAAAAGGATTACATCATCGGTTAGGATGTCGGTGGGGAGGGTGATGGAAAGAGAAGACTTGGAGTGCCACCTGGTGTCCATCTGAACCAGTACACTGGCCTCATACTCAGATCCGAGCGTTGTGGAAGAAAGGTGACTCTCAAACAGATAAAAGTAAAGATTATCCATGTCCACCCGTAAGAATAGCAGCCTCTGGTTCTTATGAGCGTGGTGAATTGTGCTTTCCTTACATCCGTACATTCCTTTTCCCACCAAAAGTGTTGCCGCTGAAGCAGTTACAGAGCTACATGGTGCTTTCAGAGCGGCAGCATAATGACACAGGACGGCATTTAGTGCTTGTCATTACTTGGGGATTAGGACTCCTCTTTCAAATCAACAGATCCCTGAAGAGCCTGCAGCGTGTTGTTGCGAGGGAGCCATCAGGCCCTGCCTGGCGATGAGGTTACAACATATTCTCACATATTTCCAGCACAGCTAGTGTGTTTGTGTTTGTTTGCAGCCAAATTGGGAGCAAATCTCAGTAGAGCTTCTTAATGACACTTGTAAACTAATAGCAAAATGGCTTAAAAGCCTCTGCTGTTACCTCAGTGTGAGTGTGTGAGAGGCACTCTGCCAGAGCAGCAGGGTTGTTTATCCACTACCAACTAATCACTTGGCTGCTGTGGTAATTCAGATTTGCACTGATCAATTATCTAAGAACAACATGAGCAGTGTCTTATATCAATGACGCATCTTATTGGAGACTTGTTCTATGTTATAGGGATAAACCCACAGCTGTCACTTTCTCAGAGGTTCAACAACACCAGTCAAACTTCCAATTATTTGACTTGTAAAAAAAAACTGAAAAAAAGGCTCATTATTTTTCTTTATGTAACATAATGTTTCTTTTCAGGACCCCAGTAGTCCGATAAAAAACACTTGATCGTTCCAATAGTGTCGATTCGTTTGGATGGATTCGTTTTTTCTCAACTGAAATTTGACATTTTCCATTCTGTATGCCAATTATGTGAACACTGTGCACTACATCCATTTAAAGACATGTTCCTCTGGAAACCTGTTGACCCTAAGCCTGCAGGTTTCTGTTGAATTTCCAGTGTGTCAGACATGTTTAATTTGTAAGACTGTGTTTAGACAGTCATATCATCTAATAACTTGAACGCTATTGAACTGAAAGCTGTGGTTTTATTGATGTGATTGATATAATCCACTGAATGGAGCCTAAACTACTTTCATTTTCACCAGTGTGTGAGCAGGAGGCCACCCACAATGCTCATGATAAATTTGCAGTGCAGTCCTATTTGTTGGTGTAAGACCTATGTTCAGACTAGCAACATTTCATATCCAGTGAGTGCACCTTGAATTGAATCTAGTCAAGAATGTAACAGCAAAAATCACTTTTAGTACACAAGAGTGGTTTTGAAGTGATTTTCATCTATTCTGAATGTATTTTGAAGCACTTGCTGGTTGAAATATCCCAGCAGCAGCAGCAGCGATGCTGCTCGTTCTCCAGGAAAATGTAGCAGAACTAATAACTCCAAATATTAGTACAATCTTTCACAGCAGCTAACTGCCAGCACGGAAAAGTCCACAAGATGAGAAATTTCATCTTTGCTTTGTGATTTCACAGCCGCCTTGCAAATGCTGCTTGTGATCTCATTTCATTTGCTAATGTATTCTTGTTTTTTCCAACTCGCTTTGTTCTCCGGGTGGAAAGTGTTTAGTGTGCAAAAGTAATGATTTTTGAAAAGTGGTGTGCACAGGCTTGAATGGAGCACTGAAGCATATCAAGGAAGGCCTCAAAGTTGAATGTAAATTTGTTTTGACTTTCAAAATAAGCTGTTGATCTTTAACCCATTTCAACCTGTATCCTCCTGAGACCCGGCCCATTCATTTATGTCCATTATAGTGGACATTTTGTCCACCTGTACCCCCCCTAAGTATCTGGAGTTACCCTATCAAGCCCTATAGTGATGTGCCATGTGATAGGTTTGCATGCTGGGAACTTTACTTTTTTCCTAAGAGTTCTTAGGTAAATATCCCTTTCAAAAGATCTTCTTTTTTATTATTTAATTATCTAAAGCCTGTTCTATTTTCCCATGCAAATCGTCCTGTTGTCCTCCACAGTGGACATGCTATGAAATTAAAATTAAAAATATTTAGAAAAATAAATAAATTGTAATGTTCTTTTTTAAGTCCAAATACATGGAAAATCACAACAAAAAAGAAATTTGAAGACACTTTTTTTCTTTGGGTCTCAGGAGGGTATATCACCTCATAATTAATATTCTACTGGAGACAAAGCTGAAAATGAAAGAAATCACCTGTATGTTGTGTACTCAGTTCTGTGGATTTGGCTGTAAGATAAGACTCATCTGTCCATTTATTACTCTCCTAATACGAAGCCAACTCCCATTGTTTTAATTTAAAAAAAGTCTAAATACAGCCAGCTTTTACAAAGTAGCTTCTGTAATGCAAGGCTAAGTTTTTTTTGCCATAATTAACCAGAATACACTCAGTCACACCATGAAAGCAGGCAATGCTAAAATTATTATTCAGGTCAAGTACTGTACTATGCTACTGAATGAGCACATTTTAATAGCACTGGATCCCTGCGGCAACAAACTCTATTCACATTCCAAACACAACACTTGCGTTTACTGACCTTGAAGAGTCTTGTTTAAACAAATTGAAATTAAACGGCAAAGAGGAAGGAAATCATTCCCTGGTTTAATCTACCTTCATGAAGTAAACAGATCACTCTGGGAGAATATTACTTTGCCCACAGCTTAGATAATGAGCATTACATCACTGACAGGACCGCTTACATATTCCTCTCATAGTCACGCCAAAGAGCCCTGACCCGTAAAACAAAGAAGAAAAACAACATCTCCCTGCTGTTAACTTGTAGAAGATGTGCGCTGGACAGGTATGATTTGTGATCTTTGGGTTTAGGGTCTATAAAAGTTGCTGTAATGAAACTACTTCGGTGGCAGACACAGTGGAAGGGGGAGCGGCATCTCCAGAGCCGGCTGTAAAAGCCCGGGTCCCAAGGGTCCTTTATATCTCAGCCAGTGCTGCATGTTTGAGCAGTCTGCTGCACACACAGGCCAACCTTTTGAAATGTCAGCCTGATAAAACCAATGGATTCAATGTGCTGGACCTGGTGGTGTCAAATGCCATTAGTTTGAATCCTATTTGTGGTGAAATTGCTCTTGAAAGGTAAAAGGATCTATAACTGTCTATTGCCCTGGGCTGGCCACTGTAAATCTCTCTGGGTGCTGATGATTCCTCTCCTCGGCTTTATAGGGCTGAAATGAGAGTGTCTAAATGCTTTGTGGAGACTGCGTGTCCCAGCGAACTACTGGCTAAATAATAGAGCCGTAGTGGTCGTGGGAGGCCATGTATCTCACTGCTCAGTAGTTTTTCCAGCTGCTGAGAAAAGAGCTGTCCTTTCCGCTCTGCCGCTCGCCCTCTGCGAGGGGCAGCAGAGCGCTGGGATCCAAAGTGCAGTGATGACTATATATTCTTACTTTTGCTGTGGTCCCGAGCGGGTCACTTCACATGCCTTTCAAAGAGATATTTGACTGTAAAAAAAAGAGCGCCAGCATGCAGCTAAAGTGATCACGCCGAGAAAACGCATTTGAAACTTCTTTTCAATTAAAAGTTTGCTTTTTGGGCAGAAAAAATGTCTTCTTTATTGACAGTTTAAACTAGCAAAGCTACTCCATATTATCTTAGACGTTGGATGGTTTAATTTGGGATTCAAGTGCAACAAAAAAACAAAACAATGCAAGGGTATGTCTGGAAAAGCATGAAGTGCCACCACACAGTGTCTGGTTACAATGTGCTTTGTGTCTGAACCACTTCCTTTTTGAAACGGGAGGGGGGGGGGGGGGCGGCACGGTAGGGAGTTGCTTTTTCCCTTTCTTACTCTGAGACTGTTGTGGTTTCCGGTTTGAAACAGACAATGTGGTTTTATGACTGTGGGGTTTGCAGACTCCGAGTGCTTTTATGTTTTGGAACGTCTGTTGTAAGCACCTGCAGGAGAGCCCTGATCCCTGATGTCAGTTGCTTGTACCGGTCACAATACTTTGCTTGTTGGTTCCCTCTCATGCAAACACTTGAGATGTAAATGTAACACTTACAAAAGAGAAACAAACACATTTTTCTGTTCACTGCTGCTGAACAACCCAACGTCCCCTTCCACCACACAGACGGTACATGAAATAGATTTTTCTAGTAAAATGATCACTGACCGGAATATTAAGAATCATGTTTGTCTGCATGGACCCCCACCTATGTTTGTGGAACTGCCAATGCCATTTACATGTCTCTTTGTTAGCAGTTGCTTAATATGTGCCAAACATGCGTTGATGTGAGGACATGCCGATGTTAGAGGCCACAAGCACACTGCGGAGCCACGGTAAAGTACCTCAAACCCTTGTAATATGAAATATCAAGGGGAAATCTCTGAACACCAGATGGTCACTCTGCAGCCTCGTCCTGCTGCCAGGAGCTCCCATCTTTTGGATGCTGATGAGATTGGGCCCATGTGAGCTTTTCTGGCAGACTGTCATGTGCAGCAGAAAATGCACTGGAGAGAATTTGCACAATCCAAAAACGTTGATGTACGCCCGCATTGGCACGTGCACCACGTAGAATAAGCTTTTCAAAAGTACATGTACTCAGCAGTTGCAGCCCAGGATGAGCTCAGTCACATTTGCACTGTTAGCGAGCCATTACCATTCCTAGAAGGCGAAATGAAAACATCCTTTCGACCTGCTTCCATGCAAATGAGTTGTGAAAGGCAGCTCTTTTTGGTCTTTTCGGATGAGTTAAACAAACAGATATTGAATGTAATACAGAGAACAGCACTAAACCTAATCCTAACCCGAAGTCATTCCAATTGCAGAATCAATATCATGTTAAGGCAAACCTTTGAACTAAAAGACTAGATTAAATAATTCTGCTAAGGTATTCTGCATTAGAACGTTTGTTAAAATAACTGAAACATCCTTTCAGCTTTAGATGTTCAAGAGACAATTTAAAGCCCAAATCCCAAATTATCAATACTGAGGGCTGAATGCATAAAACTCCAAAACCGACTAGTCCAACCAATACACTCCTCTCATTAGCATATTCGTTAAAAAAATGAAAACAAAAATCATTTCAAAATGAATGAAAATACCCCCCCAGTGATGATCTTAAATTCCTGCAATATATAGCTCCTCCAGTGGGTTGGACAGGTACAATTTTGGATGAAACACTGACCTCAAGTGTTCTTCGTGGTATGCATTTTAAAATGATCTGATTATGTTTCAAGTAATTCATGATTGACTGAGTGAGTCTGCCCACAGCCTCAATTGTCCCTGAATCATATGAGCTTCTGCTAAGACTTTAACAATAAAAACAAAAATAATTAGACTCTGGCCTTAAAGGCATGTCCCCAATTTCATTTGGTATTCAAGCATATTTGGTATTAATTTTAAATAACACTTTCATTGAGCTTGGAGTGAAAGGTGCAAACACTCTGCTTACAGACTAAAATATTTCCATATTTCACTTGGCCGTAACTGAGCCAACAGAATGAGAATTCAAGTAAACCACCAACTACAATACACCCAAAAGGGGATTTGGAAGTGGCGTATTTTATGATGACTTCCTCTTACAGTATGTTCCGTACCACCGGGTTTAAATACTGTAGAGGACTTTGATCATTTTTCTAAATGTTTAATCCGCAATCCTGAGAAGTGTCCTCCATCAGCTTAGTCACAAAAGAGAGAAAAATCTGAAATAAATAAACCACCCATCATCAGCAGGGGGCAGCATCTATCCATCCTAAGCAAAAGCCACCCCAACATTCCTCATGTTGTTATTCACTTCTGCTGTTGGAGCTCTCCCATCATCATGCAACAGTGAGCAGACTCCTGAGCATGGCTCCCCTCAGGCATTGTCTGAAATATTGCATTATAACTTGGGTTCCACTTGAATGACCTAACAAGGGATAACTGAGAAAATCTGGAAACCCTGTGAGAGCTGATTCAGTGGGACATTACATTTAATGTGGGAGGTAAGCAAGAATACAAGGCCGGTGAGACAGCTTTGAAATGAAAAACAAAAAAGGCCACGCACATAGAGAACCAGGATACAATCTATGTTGTATGACTGATTGTTAAATCTTCCAGGAAGACTGAAAAAAACAATCAAGCCAGTATTTGTACCTAATAGTTTCCCACTGTATGTCTTGTCTTCACTCGGAGTGTAAAATCTTTATGGCGTTATGTTCAGGACTAGTCAAACGGTTATCTTGATTAACATCTTTTTATAGGACGCTGTAAAACCAGGGAGACAATTCTGTCCTAAGTAAGGAAGGGTTTTTTGACTAACTACCTGTGATTGGGATGCTCAGCGACCTGAACATGTGATCTGATTCATGTAAAAAGTAGATTGTTACAGGTATAATAATATTCTAAATCTACACATACAAATCTCCTCTTGCTAAATCTTGGAGCACAACAAAGTATCTTTTTATCTACTTCAAATAAGCAATTCTGGCAAGAGCAAAGCTGAATATAGAATCTTTCTCAACCAAAAGTAGCGCAGTATCACAGTATCATTTATCTTATCTTTGAATAACAGGAGAAGGTATAACCATAGTTTATTTCCGCTCGCATAATTCTGGTAAAAAAGACAAAAAATGCACAGTTTGAAAGTGTTGTCTTTCCTTTTCATTTTTCACAAAGTAACTTCAGAGATGCAACCTCAGAGAGAATACCCAAAGGTTAAGTAAGGACTTTAAAACAATGCTTCATTTAGCACGCTGTATGTCTGCAATCTTCAGAGGATGCATGTGTATTGACCTAAGGCCTGCGTGTTCCTGTGTGGGGAGTTTTGGTGCTCTTGGCTGTGGAGAAGCAGCAGTTGATGTTGAGCCTGGGGTCGAATCAGACTCAGAGGAGGAGAGGTGAATTCATCAGCCCCCGCAGAAGCACTCCAGCCTTATCCATCACCAGCCAGCCCCGCTGCTTTACCACAGGATGAACAGGGAGGGGAGACTAAAGGGCAGGAGAGATGGAGGGTAAACACATGGTCTCCACAACGCTGCACAGAACATATTTTGTACTTTTTAATCACTGAAACTGTCAGTAGCTGTAACTACACACAAAAGGACAGAAAAACCTTCACCTTCAAAAGCTATCACTGCTTGTTTGCCTTTCTGTTGACACCAAAAGTCAATAATCTTTCAAATCTAATAAAAAGCTCTCCTAATTTCAAACAAATAATTTATTTATTGTGCAATTAAGACATTTTCATTTGGACCCTCAGAACCAAATTGCATAGAAAATGAATTAATACATAAAAACACATTTTACCTATATGAGGAAAATCTACCTGTACCATGACGGAGTCTAGTTATTTATTTTCTTAGGTCACACTAATCCCATTTGTCGGGAAAATGATGAAATTAGACTAGTCTATGACTGAAAAAACACCTAAATTAAGATAGATATGAATCTATACCCACATTAAACACACAACATGGTAGAAAATGGTTGCAAGCAGTGATCAAAGAGGCACTCCTGTATAATCAACATTAAAGCTTGATCATGTCAAAAGCAGGACTACGCACACATAGCTCCACTTGTCAAAATATGTATTTTTCATTGGGGAGTCATCAAGTGGATATAAATTATTAGCAGACGCGCATTAAAAATGAGTTTTTATACATCAGACACCACAGTTTAATTTAATCACAGTTGGAATAAAAAAATCTGCTTTACACATTTTTTATGTGTTTGGGCTCATTTTATTTACCCCAAACCACATGCTTGATTTTTAAATATTCTAAATATTGCGTAGATACAATTTCACATCTTCATTTGGTCAGCTGTGATGGCCGAGCATTTTTTAAAGGTTACATTTAATTTGAAATAGCTGTCAGGCTCTGACAATTTGATACAATGCCATTCTGTTTCTGAAAGGTGTCAGTGACTCCCTTCTGACTCTCAGACAAGATCACACTTACATGCATTCATACAATTATCTGATGCATTATGTTTGGATATCGACTGGAACAGATAAACTCTGCAGTCTTTTTTAGCAAATTTATTTTCAAATTTTATTCATAAACCCTTCGTTTTTATAAATAAAAGTGTTTTTTTTATCTAGAGAAAATGGACATATGTTAGCATGTCTAATAAGTTCAGTTCTTATCCCATATTCTCTTTCAAGAGGCACCTGCCGTTCTGGTTCACTGGGGCAAAGTGACACCGAGTGGTGACTTAGCCGCTCTGCGTCTCCCCCGTGCTCTCAGGTTTGACCCAAAAAAACAGCTGCATTTGGCACTAAACTTACCATGAATCATGCAGAATCCCAGCCATTTATCTCTGTACGAGGGAACGCCAGTAGCTTTATCATGCTGTATCTTGTGTGTTTTCTCTCTGTCCTTCTCTCGTTCCCAATTCAGGCTGTGTGGGAAAGATGCAGCGTGCCGTGCTGCTATCATCCTCTCTGCAAAGCAGCTGTATTTTCATACGCCAACTGCCATTTATCTTGGAAAACACTGTTTGCACCTCCTGTATCAAAAAGCCAACAGAAGCCATGGTTTCCCCGTGTTGGCAGCTTCCCATTGAACCACTCTCACAGCTGAATCTTCAGAGATGAGTCCTGCACAAACTCTTCAGACAAACCCCTAAGCAGCTTGCTGAAAATGAACTAAGTGCAGCGGTGGCAGCATCTTGTCCGGGATTCTAATGCCAACCGAGTGAGTTACATTTAATCGCAGTTTGTTTTAACAACATTGATGTGGCAGTGTAGGTTTTGCTCCGTCAGGCAAGACTTTATGAGTTCATTAGCCAGATATAAACTTAATAAATATTCAGTGATGTTGCGGTCATTAAGGTCAGGCTGAAAAACGACCTGCTTATTTCCCCTTTAGTTTTCCACAGAGAACCAGTGTCCTCTGTGGACTCTGGGGGACTTTGCAGTCTATTCCATCTGACTTACTGCACCACAGGTAAAACCGATAGCCAACAGCTGACCAGTCCCCCCTCCTTCCTTCATACAGGAAGTGGACCACAAGTCTCAGCGGGGCCCATCTTTATATCAGTTGTCATTCACAGTGGGGCAGGCAGTGGGGCAGAAAGTGTCAGGGTTATTAAAGGACCCAGCTTTGCATCACTGAACCTTTTGCCTTCATGCTTTTTGGGTTTTCCGGGAAATGCGAACAGAGGGGAATGGGGAGAAGCCAGGAAGAAATGTTTGTGTATATCCTACCTGGTGTCATTTCTAATGGTGTATAGATTTTAGCACAGTGGTTTTACCAAGGTTATTTGCATGGTCTTTATCACAATTTTCGTGTCTATGTTAATAAAGGACAGAAAGAAAGAAACAAGAAACGTTCCAATGAAATTATAGAGCAGTTAGCAAGCAGGTCAGTTATTTGCTTCTAAGCCACATTTTGCTCCTGTATACTTAAACTAGTTATAAGTGCATTCTGTTGCACTGAGATTGCTTACTAGAGATCAATAGCTATATCACTGGTGATACATATTTTAATTCTGCAATAATCTAAAAATGGATGTGATTTTTTATTGTTTTTGTAAATGACTTTGCCTTTCTTTGTAAAAAAAGTATACATATAAATTGTCCACATTTTGCTTGATTTTTGTTTATGTCTCGACAACCATGCACATTCATGCTCAGTGTGTTTGGGTGACAGTCTTAGGTTGTGCTGTGTCTTTCTAGATTTGTTTGTTTTCTTGCATAAGGCTGGGTGGGAGGAATAACAATCAAATCTTTTGATCTAGTGGATCAAATACTAGATCACACTCTTTTTTAAAAGTCTTTGGCAGTTTCTTGGTCTCATTTTATCCTGGTGTCTGCAGGGAAAGAATGGGCTTAGGATATGGTGACGTCTGACTGTTTGCGCTGCTGTATCGCACAGAAAAGTCTTTCCTGGCATCCTGGCGTCTGCAACACATCCATGCGTCTGAACCTCGAGCGCTGGACATCCACACATTTCCAGCTAAACCAAAGGTTGAGTTGAGACATCCAGAAACTGTCTCACCAACAATGTTAGATGCTGCAGAGGTGACGGCCATAAAGAGACACAAATTGATCAAAATAGTTGGTTTTCATTTGTATTTTAACACTTTTTTTTAAAGAAAGTTTCACTGAGAGTGCTTTAACCAGTGTTTAAAGTCTGTAACAGGCGCTGTTTTAAAACCATCATGCCACCCTAATCAGTTTCTCCACATGGCTCCTTAAAAAAACATTTTCCCGCAGTTATCTGGGCATTAGCTCAGCCGGGATGGACAAAAAGCACTTTAGCACTTGTGCTACAGAAATAGAGTTTTTGAGGCCGCAACATGCAAAAATGACAAAAGCCAAAATCTGTCATAGCGTTTGTGTCCTCGCATGCATGACGTGTATGTCTGTGAGGGGGCCCTCGATCCGGACTACACCGGCAGGCATTTTGGAGAGACACGTGGCACAATCACGGGGATGTGTTGTCCAGGAAGTGCCTGTGGATATCCCAGCAGGACAGTCCCCAACCTATTCTGCACGACTTACAACAGCATGGCTTCACAGAGACTTAGTGTCTGTGTTTTCTGCTCTGCCAGCAGTCCTCGACTGTCTCTTAATGAAAAAGATTGCCGTATTATAAAGAACATAAAGTGACACGTGGATTGTAGAGCTGCAGGGACACAGTAATGATAAAAAATGGTTACATATTTCCATCTTGTCCCAAAAGGTTAAAATATGTCAATATTTCTTAATGTGTAGCTGGTATGGAATATATACGATGTGAACAACAAATGAATAATGTAGTCAGTGGAATTATGTGGTAATAACAAGACAAGGCGATGGTATAAAAAGGTTTATTTAAAGGTGGAGAGTGATCTTGAATAGCAGTTTGGCTGAACTGCTATTCAGACGGGGGTCTGAGCTCCGTAGTCTCTTGATCCGAAACTTAATAGTCCACAGATGGTCCGGGGTCAGACACTGGAGAATCTCAACGGCAGAAAATCCAAAAGGTGACAGGCAGATCAGAAAAGCAACGATCTGAAAGGGCAAGGCAAAACGCAGTGGTGGAAGGCAGGCTGGGTCAGAACACGGATAATCCCATGAAACTTGAAAACGCTTGACCGCTGTGGCAAAGGCGGACGATCTCGCACTGAACAGAAGCATAGTGTGTGTTTGGATAGGGAGCTGCACTGGTGAGGGCAATGGCCAATTAGGAGGGAGAGAGAGAGTGAGCAGTGCCACCAAGGAAAATCTGAATTCATGACAGATACGAACATAGAAAAAGATAAGTGCTGACTTTTAACTGGGTTTGAATTAAACTATACAGCAATATGAGACCAAACGAGCAAAATGATCCCAAGGCAGCTGTTACAACAAAAACAAGACAAGCAGCACTGCCAGGGCCACGATAATCTGATGATGCAGTGTACATGAGTGGGCTGGGATTATTCGTATGAGAGCCATAATGCTCGGAGTGATGAAGAAGAGTATTAACAGTATAAAGACAAAGCTTTCAAATGCAATGCGTAATGTGAGAGGCATGTATTTGCAGAAAAGGGCAGAATATCTACAATTCTTGACCATTTCCCAGAGGTATGGAAATCTTAGTATTCTCACCAGGTTTGATCCCAGAAAAATGTTAGACAGATATGGAAACAAAGCTGGGCGAGTTTCTGTGTGGTGCAGATGAAGTGCTATAAAGCTCTGCAGCATGTCAGCGTCAACTCCATGGAAAAGTGCGAAAAGTTGCCTGGAGAATTTGCTGGAGTAATCCTCCTTTCACTCTCCTCGAGGATTAAAGGTGTCACAGAAATTCTGTGCTGTCTTCTCTCCAGAAGATAGGACATGTCGAGAGCCTTAAATTGAGGAAAGGAAACGGGAATGGGGGGGGGTGATCCACCTGGAAATGATGCAAGGGGAAATAAAAAAGTTTTTGGCAAGATTTTGGACAAGGTTTTGGATTCTTTCCAAACAATGAAAGCACCTAATGAGATTTCTGAAAAATAAGCTTTCCAGTAAATTTGTGACAATATCAACATGCTCTATCAGAAGTGAGAGCCAATTGAGAAAAAGCTTGACATTTTTGACATCCCAATATGTTAAAGACAATATGAATTAATGAGGTATAACTAATGCCATATTTACCCCAATTGTTATTGCATTCATTTAATATCTTTACATGTCCAGGTAATTGTGTGCAGTTTTTTGCCATGACCAAGACACAGATGCCATTCAAAATGAAAATTCAACAACACAGTTATTGGTCATGGTTTAATAATTGGATTGGCACAATAGTATTTTCTATGTGTCTACATATTCAGAGACATATAAAAAAAACACCTGTTCACATCTGGATATTTTATTATTTTTTATGCATGACCATTTTACAAGATGCAAATGATTTGATGCCAGTAATTCTATTTATCCATGCCTTTTTTCAGATTGTTTCAAATTTTTTGCAAGAACTTTTCCTTGGTTGTTTATCTTGAGTTGCTCTTTAGATACATATGACACACATCTCTTTTCTGTGCCTTCATCATTCCTGTTCATGTTCACAGTCCAAGTATTATGTGTTTCTTGGTCTTTTTCAAGGTTTTTGTTTAAAAAATAAGTTCTCCTCTGAACCTGTTGCCTCCACAACCCAACCTAAGTGAAAGACAAAGGTTGGATGGATAAATCCCATCCATTTGTCTTTTTGTCCTTTTCTATGATAACCATTTTCAACCTTCTCCTAAAGTGTGTTCTCATGTGTCTGCCCATTGTGTTTCTGTTCCTTGTTTTGACTTTGATTCTTTTTTTTTCTTCACTGTGTGTTTGCATCTTCAACTGTATTTGGAGAAAACTATTTTAATAACTGTTATAATTTAGAAACTCATCTTCTATAGGATTTGTAAGCCACAACAGCACTACAAAGAATACTGATGCAACAGAGAGACATTCTTCCAATTACTTTTGAAGGGACATGGATAAAATGCATAAATAATCTGTCAGAAAGCTGTCCAGGAAATGAGATCAATGTATGTCCCTAAATCATGAAAAATAAGGGTGTGTATACTTTTGAATTCTGTGAAGATGTCACTGAATTTAGGTATATACCCATCTAAGTATGGGGGCTGTACGGAATATAAAACCAACCTATGTGAGAAACAAAGCACTTAAAGCTAGCAAGTTAGCATCCCTTATTAAATGTTCTAAATTCAGCATGCGCAAGGCCTGACAAAAACGTAATTCTATTTTGCTTATTATTTATAATAGCTTATTAGTTATTTGAGCGGGATAACGGTTTACTTGACAAGTCATGTGCACATTCCCGCTCGTGAACCCGCCCTTCTCACACTGAAGCTGAAAAACACAGGTAGTGCGTGTCCTTGAAAATGGGGGATGCGTGACCCTGCAACCTGCCACAATAATGGCTTCCCATGGTGCACTGCTCGTTCATGCATGAGGCCATGAAGGACATAGTTAGGCGAGGTTGAGATGGCGGATCGAGGTATAAACAGTTAGGTGGAACAGGAATTTTATGCAACTCAACAAATCTTTCCCAGGCTTCAACTGCCCAGCCCCCGCTTCCCCTGCCCACCTAGCAGTAAACCAGCATAAGTCACAGAATTATAAAGGTCAAGGGACATCGGCATAGAAAAATAACTGTCCCCTCTCCTTTCCTTGGAGTTTTGTGGCGATTGAATTCTGATGCGAATAGATTTTCAATTGTGGTATTATGAAAGCCTATTGAAGATTTGTTTTTTTCGGCAGTCTTTCTCTGCTATTTTCTTTTTCCCTTTCTTATTGCAAGAAAAGGGAGAAGCATGATGACATGCTGATGCATTCTTGGTAGAGTGCAGAGAAGATTGAACAAGCTCAGTAGTGTGCCTTTGAAATTCCAAATCAAATGCCGCCTTAACCCTAACACAAATTGATTCTTTAACCCTCAAGTCAGCATGGCTTGAAGCTTGAATTATGCCACTGATAGGTCAGAAATGTTTGAGAACAATTCACTTTCATCAGGACAAAGAATGTGGCTCTCCTTCACTCGCACACCATAGAGATAGTTTCTTTTAGCCTGAAATGTTCCTGATAGTCAACCCCTGAACAGTGGAGGAAATTGGATTTCATTTCTCCCACACATAAACCTCAGCCTTCTCTAATCCAGTGGCAGCATCCACGGTCATCTCCGCAATAGGACAAGAAAAACACAGCTTCCTCATCACACCGCTAAACCAGAATTTATACAGAAGAATGGTGGTCTGTTTTGAGGGACTGGATTGGAAGAAAATGCAACAACTCTTCAGAATTACTGATTAATAATATCCATCCTTTTCATTATGTTTCCTTTTTGTGAAATATATTCAGTTTTTAGGTATTTGATTGACTTAGCAGGGATAAATAATCTGGATTCTTTTAATGTCAATTATTTTAACACAAATGAAAGACTGCAATAATGTTTTGGTGTACAATAATTAGATAATGTCGGGGGTACAAATATTGCTACAGGAAATTCCTCATGATAAACAGCAGGAGACATAAAGCTTATCCAGCTACTGTCAAAGTTTACAGAATAAAATCACACCAAACTTACAAAGAAAATCATATATACCGTCACAGATCGTTGACACAAAAGAAGTGAAAATATCCCAAATGATGCAGCTGGTGGACCCAGGATGAGCCGATAGAAAAGCATGCGCATCTACAATATGCTAATGTAACACAGCAGCTGAAAAAGAAACTGGAGGGAGGTTACTACTCATGTCTGTAAAAACAGTGGGAGAGAGGTTATGAGGTTGTGCATTCATCACCAATGCAGAGCTCCGGATGTCTGGGATACTGACGGCAGGCTGCTTTTGATACCACCCTGTGATACAATTGGCTGGCAGACTTGGCAATTTACAGAAACCTATAAAGGTCTGCCTCAGATACAGTGACAGGGGGTAACTGATAGTTTGCTGCACACATAAAATTAGACTATATTATTGTTATTTGGGAATATTTTGGCCTGAGTAGAATAGTATAGTTAGCAGATGCAACATATCATTCAAAAGCATTGAAGCATGGCCAGCAGGATTGTATCATTCCTGTCATATGTAGTGCGCTATGCCGAGAACAGCCAAGACTTAATGAGCTGCTGTGACGCAGTGTGAAAACATAAGTATGTGAAATATAGAATTCCATTTCACCGTCGGACTGCCAAATTTAGGTTGCACTCTCTCGCATCTTACCCATGTTCTTCAGAATTGACCTGAGAAGTCTGTGGAAAATGCTTTGGGCATTTGGATTCTCACAGGCGAAGGCTCCAGCTGTCTGGGGCTGACCTGACATCGGGTTTGTGACAGGATACACACTCTCAAGGTCACAATGGCATCTCCAATTTAGATTCTACACCTAAAGTTCACATCTAATGACTTCTGATATTTTACCTTTTGTGTCTTCACTGACAGATTACATCGGAACACGAAACACTTGGAGAAATATCTCTCATGTAAGAGATGAAAGCTTCAACACTATGCTGCCAATTTAATTAATGAGAATTTGCTAAAAATGGTCTTTCTTGCATAAAAACGTGTGATTTATTAAACTGACTACATCAACTTGTTTGTTATCGCAGCTTTGGGAACTGGAAAGTGAAATATAGAGTTAGAGTCAGTGGCTGAAATGTCAACCTGATTTCCCAATGGTTTTCTGAACTATGGCCTAGTGGCAAACATCCCTTCTCGCACTGCCATGCTGCTGTGAAGTGGCCACTGTGTTTGTCACCATCTGCCCACACCTGTCAGACATGCTGTCTTTTATATCACCAAGCACCAAGTTAGCATGCGTGAGTGCACACGCCCATGCGTGTCAATATCAGCATGCTGGACCTGTGCTTTAATGACTTTCTATGTGTCTGCAGATTGCACACAAAAAGCTTCCCTGGAGCGATCCATCAGTCCCAGATATGGTCTTTCAGAATTACACCTTGGTTTTTAGAGTCCTCTGTATCTGGGACACAAATCGCGACACGGCCCATCACATTCATTACCTGTTAGGGACTCCAGAGGATGTGATGTGATGGCTTTTTCTGTTAAAATACAGCAAAAAGGTCAGTGCTGCAGCATGTGACAGAAAAGAGAAAATACATTAAAATATACGGTTATAATGTTAATAATGATAATACTTTTTAAAACATAAAGTGAAAAAACATAACAATCAAGCAAGCAAACTAGCAAAACAAAATTTTATTTATGAAAGATGACAACATGAAACAAATGATAGAGAAAGGTGAGATGGAGATCATCGCTTTTCTACTGTTTTTGTAGCTTGGGAACACATATCAGATAAATACACTGTCAGCATTGACAAGTAACACAGATTTACTCTTAAATATAACAACATGGACAGGAGCTCACAGCCAACAGTTGAGTGTAGGGGTAGAGAGGTGCTCCTGCTAACTGAAATATCCAGGATTACGCCATCTGTTGTCAGCTGGCAATGCAAAGCTCATTAATTTCCTTTGACGGTTTTGTATCATCAGATGTGTAAAAAATTGCCTTAGAAACGAAAGCCCTTAAATAAATAGCAATTCAAAAACGTGAAAATCTATCAGTTTTGGCTAAAAATGGGAGTCCAACATTAGTCAGTGAGTGGAATTAAAACATTGCCATTGTTTAGTATTGTAACCAAAGAGAGTCAGAGGGATATTTCTAAAACTATCAGAAAACTTCAGATGATCGCCTTGTAGCTTTTTTGCTGCAACACGTTACCTCACCTGGGTGTGTATATGATCTGTGGCTGAGTATGGTTCCCCTCGCATACCACAGGCTTCTTCCGTTAATAACTCAAAAAGAATTCCACAACAGAATAAGCCTTTCGGACGACAGGTGGAGTCCAATAGCCTTTATTCGAACTCTTAGAACCCATACTTATTTTATTGTGACGCAACACTTAAAATCGATGTTGCTCCTCTTGGATGCAGCCCTCTATGGGCCAGCATCATTTGTATACCCTGCATACGCTGAACATAATGTCATTTAATTTCATTAAATGCTGCTGCCCAGTGTGCCCTGCTGTGAATTTTTAAGTTAACTGAAATCACACATTATCGCCATTAATAACTTGGCTGAAACCTTCCAAAGAGGAATTGTGATATGAATCTCAAAAGTTATTCATTGCAAAATAGAGAGAAACAGATGAGGGTTAGATTTGTCTCTTGTGGAAACAGAGTTATTAACTCAAGACTGTTTTGTTATGATGAAGGATTTAATATGTCATTGTCTAAAAGATAATGAGCCTTGCTTTGCAGAGACTCTGTGTATTGGGTAGGTTTCACTTTCATAACTTTTTTCCTCCTTTCTGTAAACTTGTGGGGCAGTGGGATCGTCTGGGAGGGGAGCTACTGGCAGAAGTAGCTGCGTTGCTCAAATTCTCGGGTGAAAGGGGGACGGAGCTTTCCTCTGACTACTGACTACACCTGGTGATGGCCAGGGAGAAGGAAGTCAGGGCCTCTCTGTTTAAAATGCTAACCCCGCAACCTGACCTAAGCAGAAGAAAAAAGATGAATGGATAGAAACTAACACTTTACCTGATTTTGAAAAACCATGGCAGGTCATCATAGGCTCTGATCCTAAGACAGCCACAGTGAGATTTCTTGAATATATTGGATACATGAAGTCCATATCGCTTGAAAATGAGCTGCTTCAATTTCTGATTCAAAATAATGTATTAAAGGGTAAAATATGGAGAGCTAAAGAGGACTTCCATATTTCACAGCTTAAATAGAAATCTGTCTTTGACTAATTCTGGAACAGGTCAGCTAACGGTGGACGATTATCTACCCCTGGGAGTAGGGCGTTTGGGCCGAGTGCCCTGGTCTGCTGTTTGAATCGTTGGTGTCATGCTTGAAGCTGTGACAAATCTTCTCTCACCTCTTGAAACTATAGAGCATCCGCTGGAGCAAATGAAAAAAGACAGGATTTAAGGATCAACCAAGAGAAACAGTCTTATAAACATTTGCAAATCGTAACCCACATAGTAGGACAGAGGGAATCTGCAAACACCAACATTTTTGTTCCTTCTATCCCTTCACACAAACTGCTCACTCATGTCCACTCACACACCAAATTCTGCAGCGTCATTAATAATACACCCACAGAGGCCACAGGGGGTAAATCATTTCCATTTTTCATGTCACACACATAATAATACCCACAAACCGAGAATGATATGTTTTCCCTCCCAAAAGCAAAAGCAAGAAAATTACGTTTTGGAGTTGGTATTGATTCGATTTGCCTGGATTTCCCCATTTCATCACCTGCTATGATTACTCAAGTGATTTATTGTGTCTTAGAGAAATGAGAAATGGTACCCACCCGCAGAGAGAGAAAAAGGCCAGGTTTGACTATTTGTCTGATTATTGGTTTGACATCAATCAATTTCTAACAAGCAAACACATATGAAACATGATCATTAGAAAAATATCTAAAAAGTAAAGAAATGACAAACCATCTTCTGCCTTTAAACCAAAAAAAACACGAACAGAGCAACACAAGTCACACAGTGACAGCTATTTCTAACATGGTATACAATTGATTATGAATGCCTCACATTGGTTATTTCACTTTTCATATCCATTTGGTGGTGTTTCACATGTGGTACACTACTATGCCAAAGAGGTCCGTTTGCAAAATTCCTGGCAGTATCAGGGATGATATGATCATTGTTTCCTCACCTAGAAGTGCGAGCAAAGCAGCTTGATACAACCCCCCTCAGTCTGGAAGTCGTTACACCCACTGGAGGTCTGAGGAAATCTCATCAAACATGTGTGAGGTCGGCAGCTGCTTTTGTTCTAAACCATCTTGCAGTGAATACGTTTGGACATTCAGTCGCCTCCATTCTTCAGCATAGTCAGAGAGTGACTTCCCTTTTATGTGCTAATATAAAAAAAGTGTGAATAACAAGGTTACAGCAGCATGGAGGTTCTCGTCTTGCGTAATTGTTCTTGTGTTTTCCGTTGCCATGCCAACAGAAGGAAATTTGGTGCACTTTCTCATGTCGGACAAAAGCATGGAATATTCTGTAGCCATACCAATGCTTTTTAAATGACTGGTTGTGTGAACGGTGTAAGTCATTTAACTTTGGGCATGCATTACAGAAGTGAATTTTGGTTTTCTTAAAAGTTGTCAGAGCAGTAACTTAAAACCTTTTCGCTTCAGATCTTCAACCAGGCTTCACTATGGAGTCCAACAAATGGTAACAAGACAAAATGACTGTTAAGTCTGACTCATCATGTATTGGTTAGTGTACATCTTAAGCTCTGCTCCTGAGCACAGACATAAAGTGCTCCTGTCTTTCCTAAAAGTAAATGTCCTGATCACCTGCTTTTGGATTCTCTTTCGCAGCTCACTTTGAGTTGAAAACATCAGATACAACGGAAGACCAAACGATTGATCACAACTCTGGCAAAATTAATAACCGTGACACGCCGGCTGTGTGTGTAGCTTCTGCAATCCAAACAGTGCAGTACGTTATACTTTCTGACTTGCGGTCAAAGATCGTTTTGTCATCAATAAGCATGCCATCTATTTGTTTCTGTTAAGCTGCTCCACTGCCTGGCCTTCAGTGACACTGCCATTTAAATCGATCTACACACACAGACGGTAAACTGCAAAAATGAATTCTCGCTCCATTGAACAAAGTCTACCAGCAGGCTTCAGGTTGTCCATTTTGTACTGTGTCAGAATATTTCTCAGAGGATAATCTCCTCTCTGTCATCTGCAAGGCTGCTGTGTAGGATAGGGAAACTCATATATCTCCAGGCTTCTAAATCTTCCCGAGGAAAGTGTGTAGTTCCTCTAACTGGACATGAAATTATTATAAATGGGACAATGCTCAGGGAAGAGACAACAGGAGACAGCCTGTGACCAGGTGATTCATGTCAGACACCTTAATAATCACTCATTGTACCGCTGTATTTATTATTGTTTTCTACAGTATTGTGTGTTCGTAAGTCTGAGGAAGAGGGGGCACGAGAAGTGTTAGACACAACACTTTCAGAAACAGGAAAAATGGAATCTGGTCTTAGCTCTAAATTTTGACAGGCACAAAAACCATTTGTCAATAAATAAATTTGATTAACACATTTCATTTAGTCGGCCTGGAAGCTGGAATCAAAGTTGGACATTCTAGGAAAAGTGTCCATTCATTTCCCGCAGATTCGTTCTCAAGTTAGCTTTATTTGGTGATAAATAGGAAAGGAAAAAAATGGAAATGAGCTCTTAGGCAATTGATCGTTTTTTTATCTCTGTAGAAGTAAAACTCTGAGACCAACAAACCACAGGAAGCTGCACATAGTGCAGAATTGCTTTGGTTACTGTACGTCAGGGATCTGAATATTAAAAAGCTAAGCTCAGGTAGACTGTGGGAAGCTCTTGACATTTCATTTAAAGCAGTTTGCTGCACTCAACTGCTGCCTGCTGAGAACTGGCTGCAAGCGCAGGTGCCGAAAAGTTGAATAAATGATGGAGCCCTTCTTTTTGTAGATGGAAGTTAATTTTCTACTTTGCTGCTCTAGTTCTAGTTGACTGGGTGAAGTTAATACTTGTATGACAAAGAACCCTATTTGACGATATTTCAAGAATTTATGCCCCACTGTTAATAAGTAAACAGATGGGCTTGCCATGAATCCGTCTTCTTATTGGTCAATTACATTTTTCTGAGTGATAACTGGCTAGATTTTCTTTTAAAAGCTTGGTAAAAAAAAAAAAAAATTTTTTTTACTTGAATGAATTCATCATTATTCATCAAAAGTCGATAGTTGCCGTGAAAATGAAAATACACACTGTTTTAATTCAGCAGTGTGTGGGTAACTGACGCTTCAGTTATTTCACTTGCTGCTAAAATGTGCATATATTTTCACATTTCTGCCTCCATTTGTGATAAATAAATGTTGCATTGTGGTTTACCTGAGGCCAGGATTCCTGAAGATTAACTTTTTCCAATTATTCTACAAATGATACTTTAACTCTTTAACAGCATAGATATTAAGACAGTTATTGCAGCTTTAATTAAGAAAGAGATGCATGCACGCATTAGGTATTGATTAAAACTCCAGATAACAGTAGTCCAATATTCAGTCTCTTAAATCAAATGTGGGAGTAAATTTATTTCAGCTTTGAGTATCATGAAGAATACAGAACGATAATTGTGTTTTATTGTCTCGTGAAGCATGCTACAAAGGTGAAACATTTACAGCACCAGTTTCATGGATTGTAATTAACCATAGAAGAAGGCTCTATCCCCCACTATTTGACATGACTGTGTGCTGAGTGGACACCTGCCATCCACAGCTGAACTTGCACCCTGTAGCTTAAAATCTTAATGTCTGCTTCTCCCCTGTTAACATTTAACTGCTTGGAGCTATCAGTTTACGATCCTTCATCCAGTAAAACTTTTAAAACAAACCAATGAAAAGTGCAGCACAACACTGAGGCTTACAGGAAGTCACTGGCTTGGCAGGATTATTGATCTTACCCTCAGGAGCCAAGATTGTTGTAAATTACCTGCAAAGCTTTGGGTCATAGACTAGTGTGTGGACATTAGAGGCTCTGAGACAACAATGTTGAAGCTTCTGGATTTAGAATATTATCAGTATTGTTCACAAATAAGCCAAAATCATAATCTAGTCAAAAGTCTGCAGGGTGGGTTTGCGTTACAGTAAACCAGAGCAGCTGGTACGTGGTCACAGCGGTCACTGTGAGCAGGAGCACAAATGGGCCGACACACATTTGCATGAAATTAATATGTGAATGGGGAGGGGAAATGGCTGAACACTCAACTTAAACTCATTAGCGAGCCCAGCAGGGGCATTCGTTCCCCAGGAATCCTTGGCTGCTTTTCCTCATGCATTCTCTTTAAATGCCTCAGGCCTGTATTTGGCTGAATAACTGCATTTAAGTGCAGGAGGTGGGCAGACTGTAGAAAAAGGAATGACACTGCCCCCAGAAATATGCTTCAAATGTTTTTGTACTTAAAGAAACAGCTTTGGTTAAGAACAACAGAGTTAATTCAAACTTGCAAATGAGCAAATTGTTCAAGATTTTCTAGCACCCGTTTACCTCCTCTGCTTCCATAGAAAGGCTGTATGCACGATGATATAAAAATGTGGAATTAGTCATGCTTCAATGACATGCATTGGTCCATTAGCATTATGTCATCAGCATTGTGTGGACATAAAGTTCGAGACATGGTGTTTTTCCTTCCCCTGACCTGAGTTGTGTCTCCATTTTGCCACAGAGGTACACTGCCAGTCAGAAGATCAGACACACCCTGTAACTCAAGGTGTATCCAAAGGCATGAACAAACATTTGACTGGAAATTTATGTCTACATAAATGAATAAATGGATTTCTGACACCGTTTAACAATGTACTTTTGCCACATTGCACCCATTCGTTCCCAGCAAATTCCTGCAAGGACTATGTCAGTGTGAGAAAAGGCAAAGATAAAGACAACAGCCTTTCATACCCGGTGGATCGATCAAGGGCAACATTGCTTTCATTTGGTTTTGGTGTCACTATTGTCCACAGATCAATATTTATCTACTTATGATGCTTCGAAAACAGCATTTCAGCTTGGTGGTTGCTGTGGTGAAGGACACACTCCATCCATTTTAGCAGTTATATTCGCTCACACTAATCAAATTACAAGCAAGCTGTTTCCTGAATGTTTAGTTGCCATAGTTTATTGTATCAAAATAAAAAGTTTAATGCAGCATGCCCCGACAGCTCCGTCAAATATTCCATTACTACGAAGAAAAGGTTCCTAATCATGAGGTGAAATCAGTCTGTTTGAGTGGATGAGCTGCAATGAGAGGGTTTAATGTTGTGTAAAGTTACATTTTCAGGAGCAAATTCACTCCACTAACCATTACCTAATGGATTTTTACAATCCAAAAGGTCACACATACGTAAGTAGAAATACTCAATAGTCTCAACAAAAAGAAACCCAATCCTAACCACAGGTAGGTAAAAGGGAAATCTGAAAATAGTTTGTGTAGAGCTAGACAGATAAAGTGAAAACAAAGAATAAAACACACACACACTTGGTCCCAGTTTGCTGTTTTTCATTACTCATTACCTCCTTCCGTATTTATAGTCCCCTGTGTATGTCGTTCCTTGTTAGATATTTGTCTCATTTCTGCTTTGTGTTGTCCTCTACATAAAAATGAGTTTTTATCACAGCGCTTTACATCTTAGATTTATGTTCTCTGCCATCATAGTGTGTTTTTGTTAATTTGATGAAAAGAACAAGTTTCCGCTGGCTTTCTGTCTGTTCTCTTCCCTTCTGTGAGTCCTCGTCTCCCATGCACCATGACAATGTTCAGTCTTGCGGCTACAGGGTGGGCAGCTTTTGCAGTTTGTAGATAACATGTTTTGACATCCTCTTTCACAGGCATTCTGCTTGTTAGCTGCCAAATGTTAAGGAGTGGGTGGCAGGTTCCACTCCTGAACAGGGAGAGCTCCTAGGAACTTGTTTCTATAAGACATGTATTTTCCATCAAGCTGCAGGTTTACTTTGAACTTTGGATTTGTGCTGGGAATTAATTGTGTTTTACTCAGTAGAAGATGCCTCTTTAGTAGAGTCCATCCACAACCTCGCTCCCCCATATCTGTCTGACCTTATCCATGTTCCCACTCCCTCCCGCTCCCTCAGATCCTCTTCCTCCACACACGTGTGTGTCCCCTCTGCCCATCTCAGTACCATGGGGAGCAGAGCATTCCGCCGCTCTGCTCCCCGTCTCTGGAATTCATTACCATCCCAACTCAAAAACATCGACTCAGTCTCCCATTTCAAATCACAACTCAAATCACATCTGTTTAAGACTGCCTTTCTATCTGAGGCTTATTGATATTGCCATTTCCTCTGTCTATTTTATTGATCTTTATTGTTGTTACTTTTAAAAAATTCTTGTGTATCTTTGTACAGTGTCCTTGAGTGTCGAGAAAGGCGGCTTCAAATAAAATGTATTATTATATTATAATTATATATATATATACATATATATGTTATATAGTGCTTTATGACTTTGTGCAGAAAAACTGTAAATCTCCTAATCTACGTATCATCTTAGAACTAGCATTTGTTGACCACATTTAGTTAAAATGTCCATTTCGTTTCGTTTCTTGACATCATGTTAGCTTATTTACTGGATGGGGCAGGTTAGATGCAGCAGCGCAAAAAAGATTAGAGAAGAGATGCTCCTCCAAGAGAATGCATTTATGTGAAGATATCCTACAGTATGGGGAAAGCTCAGGGGAAGAGATAATAAATTTCCTATCAGCAGGAAACACCAATAGATTGAAACAAAGTGTCAGCACTGTTCTGTCTGATTATCAACCATGGAGAATATCTCTTACTTACTAAACTAACAAAAGTTAAAATCCCATCATTTCATGATGTTCCTCACTCTGCACATCCAGTCTATCAACATTGACCATAGTGGGCATCATAACTCATGTACGTGTTCAGTTAATAAGCTTAAAAGAGACTGTTGCGACATCAAGGTTGTCAGTCTTAGACGGGGTCTGTGTGAAATTCAATTGGATGAGATGAGCTGCGACAGTTGATACAGAGAGCTGTTGCCCTGATGAAATGGATTCATTGTGACGGCTGAGGATAATAAGCTTTACTCAATCAGCTTGAGAGGCCATCCAACTGCTGTCTCAATTGCTACCTAGTTTACTGGCAGGCGGCGGGGGTCCGTCAGGGACAGACAGGACAGACAGCCACTCTGTTGTCCCGCTTTGCTCAGGGCCCGTGAAAAAAGTCATCAAGCTACACTCCTCAAAGAGACATTTTAGGGGACCATTCCAAGTTTAGTCACTAAAGAGCCATCCTTTCTCAGAGTGACCCGACTGATATCTACTGATGTATAAATCAAATGAAAGTATCATCTGCCCGAGAAAAGAAAGTTTATTGTTTTTCAATCATCTCTGCGGGTCAGGGTGTGCACTACACACTGCACTCTGCAGTGTGTGTACCGTGTGTACTGCATACATTATTATACCATAGTGTTGTCTGGTGATATCCTGAATGAAAAATTAATGAGAGAAAAAAACTCCAAAACCAGAATAGAGATTTTGGAGATGAAAACAATCTGTTCAGGCTTTTGCGTTTTTGTTTTTTTCAATCCATTTGAATAATGTGCAGTTAATACCAATATGTAGGACACTTGCTTTAGCGTTTGGTCCAACTGTTAGTCAGCAGTTTGAGGCACACAGTGGGTATAGAGAGGATTAGCAGCAAATACAATGCCCATTAAATGTCCCGAAACCACAGAGCTGTGACAGTTATGTCAGTGAAAAGGACAATGACAAACATTGAAATCCCCCATGACAGAAAGTGATGGTGTGGAAGATGCGGCTATAAGTCATGTTGATAGCATTTGCAGCACACTGGATTAAAACATGTTTTGGGGACAACGTCCGATGAATGGAATGGTTTAATGGTATAAAAAACAGGTGTAGCTTTGCTAAAACATGTAAACATGCCATCCCTAACCTTCTTGTTAATCCTGTCAGAAGACTTAATGAAATCTGTGCTTCCTTGGCCATAAAAATGTTCTTGTGATTGCACTTTGTTTCTCAGTGGGTTCTTTGTATGTTGCCTATGATCATTTTACCATTTCCTGGGGTAATTCTGCCTCACGTTTTGTTGTTACGTTTGTTGTTACATTATTACATTCTTCTTCTAGTTTATAAAGAGAGTGGCCCAGTTATTAAGTAGCATTGACAAATCACAATATTGTATTTGTGGTGGATTGAGGTTGGTAGGGGCCAACAGTGGCGGCCAATCAATCCACGAGCTGAAACTCCATGACCCAAGCTCTGTGGCTCCATGATGCACATTGTTATCTGAGATGAGAAGATCAGATAATTATTTTCTAAATGGTGCTTATCTCTCCATGACGTGTCTCTTATCCATTATGCAACACATCAAAATTAATCAAGCTTTAATTTGAGAGAAACTTTGAGGTAATTCTAATTCCAGACAAATAGTTCCTGCTGAGATAAATGTTACATCCACGACATGGAAAAATATCACAGATTAGGGAGGCATTTCTTTCGGTAATGCTGCTGCTGCTTTGAAAGCATTTTGTTTGCTCACAATTACCCTCTAAACATCTGTACCACTGTACCAGTCATTTATCCTTCGTGCCAGGGGGCTATATGTGTTTGTTTGTTTTTTTTTCTTCAAAAGATTTTCAGCAAACTGCAAGAGAAGCCATATGTACATAAAATATAGGGCACACAGTTAATGAATCCACTTGTCTAGTGTTATGTATGCAGCACAGTGGCTCATTGCGTTATCATAGAAGGGTAAGCTCATTATGAATGTGTTTTGATGTTTGTGTGTCCTGGTGTGATGAACTACAGTGCGGGTGTTATCACCGCAATGTGGAGCAGAAGTTAGAGGGTAACAACTCAAGGAAATTAAATTAGTGGAGGGCCATAAATATCTTGTAACGCTGTAGATGGCACAACATGACTTTTTGCCAAATGGCAGATGAACCCCCAAAATGTCTGTGGAGAAGTGAAAACCTTATTCAATCAGGGTGAATAAATCATTCATGCTAATACTCTATTAAAGCCTGGTTTGGCCTCCATCGCCTCTCACTATAAAAACAGCTTTTGATGCAAAGAGTCAGTCCGGCTAGCAAAGGCAGCAGCAACATTTTTCTGATTTAGACATTTATCTATTATGTCAAACTTCTATGGCTTTGATGTTATTCACAAACCAAAGCCACTTTAAGTTTATAATTTCCCCTGAGGGCAGGTCAATCTCAATGGCCTCTGTTTCAAGTAGTTAATTTGCTATGAATTAGAGGTTTACTGTTATTTATTTCCATGTAAGGACATTTGCAGATTCCAATTTTTCTGCAGATTTGGAATTTAGATTGATGGTAGTCCTATTTTAGTGACCTGCTGAAAGGGTAAATCTGGGCCCCAGTTGCCTTGTGACCCTGACTGAGAATAAGCAGGTGCAGAATATGGATGGATGGACAGTCCTATTTCTTTTATGCAGCTTTCAGCATAAAAGGCTGCTCAGGAGCCTGGCGAACACACATCTCAGCGTACACCGAAAAGCCGGGTCTGCTCCTTGCAGCTGTGAGCTGAGGTGGAAACATCAAGGGCAAGGATGCAGTCAGGATTAGCAAACTGAAGAAAAAGATTGAAAAACGCTCTGTTGGAGGATGGAGGCAGACAACAGAAAAGATATTTGCACATTGGGTTCCACTTTGAATCCCTTTTATTCCTTTGCTTTCCATATCTTTTATATTTTTTTGTAAATATGAAACATGAGCATTTTTGTCAGGAAAGCAAAACATTTGTTGTATATTTAATGATTTTTTAGTTACCACCAGATTCTGTTTTCATGGAGACAAAAAACTATCTTTTCAAGTCACTCAGACTGGTTCAGATTTTTCTGTCATGGTTCGTAGAAAGACTCCATTTGAGAAACCTAGCCAAGTTTTACAGTATTTTACATTGAATTCAACATTGAGATTCAATTGTGGCTTAAAGTGATTCACATTTTTGATAAAAATGAATAATCTATGTATTATGTATTCACAGTATAGGAATCTATACTATGCAGTGAATACATAACAAAACTACAGTCTATTTGCAACTTGTCTGAATAGTAATTTCTGCCATAAGGACGATGAACAGTCATACTACAAATTGCCATTGTGCCATTATAGGTTCTTCTTACAGGTTCTCTGTCAAATGTGCCTCTGAGCTTCTTCAGTCATTGCAGGTTGGAAAAAATAATTCAGTGGCATCAGTCTCCAAAAAAATATTTTGTCCACTCTTGAGCTTCACAAAGAACAATATGAGATTTATGAAGGGCAAACACAAAGAGATAAATTGCAATTTTCCAAACAAACAAAGTGTTCCATTTTCTAACAATACGACAAACAATTCAAGTCTATTTTTATAAAATTTCCATTTTCCCAGTTTCAATGTATAATACTGTGCAAACTAGTTTGAGTAACAAAACACTGACATTATCTTTAATTATTACACATTCTTTTAGAATTGATATTTATTGTATATTAAACAAGGTTCAAGCTCTTGAAGGATGCACGGACTTCTTAAAATTTAGATCATTGTGTCATTGTGCTAAAGAGTGGTGATATCTGATTTTTATGTAAATTATCTACCTTCTAATTCTAGTTATTACTCTTTAAAGAGATCTGTTTTTATTTACATGCCTTGTAGTATTAATGTACATTTCTAGAATCATTCGTCTTTTTTACTAAATGTCAAGGTAATTGTGCACAAAATTACACAAGACCTCCGGCGTATTGCCTACCCCACCTCCCTCAGAGGATGTTTGAGAACAAGACAGATGTTGTCAGAGGATGAAAATGTGCAACAAAAACATTTACTCTGGGAGGAAGTGGGGAATAATTACCTGTGTGGGGCTTGAAATGGAACAGTTGAATGGTGCACAGATTAGAGCGCATCCTCCAGTGCCCATTAATCAAACACATTGAAATTAACTTTCAATTGACTTTCCCACCCGTCCGCATAAAATAAATGCCATGGCTGAAAAATGGTGTGTGCATGCAATCTCTACTTCAAGCGTAGTTTATCACCATAGGAAAATTTTTAAAAAAGAAACAAGAGAGAAACTTAATTTTCTTAAAGAAGAGAGAAAAATAATAAAACTTCATTTTAAACAAGCCAAATTGGTGCTCTGAATGTGTTCAGTTTCTACATCCATCCATCTATCCATCCATCCATCCATCCATCCATCCATCCATC
>JABUIW010000162.1:8669586-8715519 GCA_013363375.1 Menidia beryllina | reverse complement strand
CATCCATCCATCCATCCATCCATCCATCCATCCATTCATCCATCCATGCATTTATTGTCCTTATTACCAGCTTTTTCAATTTCAGGGTCCCAGGGGAGCTGGAGCCAATCCCGGTTGTCATAGAAAGACAGCCTCTCCATCACAGGGTCACACAGAGACAAACAAGACAGACAACAGAGCCTTGCTCTTAAAGATAATTTGGAGTCACTGTTAAACCAGGACAAGGGGAGAAAGACAGAGAAGACAGAGAGAACCCAGGCACACATGGGAAAACCACGGAAACTGCTAACAAAAATAGGAAAAAAAATTTCTAAATTATTTGACAAAAAAAAACCTTTTCAGGAAGCTATGTACTTAAGGGAAACAATTATGTATATGTAGTCAAATCATAGAAAAATGTTTTTGGTGAACCATATTTAATTATTAATAATCAATAAGCATAAATTCAAGCCCTTTTTTCTCCAAAGCATTACATTTTTAGAACTTGTATGCAATGTCCTCAGTGACCATTTTATCCCCACTGCTTAAAAGAGAGGCATTAAAACAGTTTCACATTTTAAAATAACCCCATTGTTTTTCTTTCTTGCTGAAAATTAAATAAGAAGAAAAACATTTCTCTCATGCTCATGGCCATAGACTGAGCTGGCAATCCAATTTAGCTAAAGGCAAGGAACAAGGAGAACAAGCCCATTTCATTCCAAAATTTAAATAATATACAATACTTAATCAAAAGTATTTCTAAGACCTTGACATTCTAAAAAAAATACCCACAAAATATATTCAGTTCTCTTTAAACAGTACGGAATAGATGTAGGAGGCACAGCTGCTTCCATTGTACCCTTTCCTGTCCTCTGCCTTTACGTCCTTCAATACTGAATCAATTACAACTGTTGAAGAAACATCCCTATTATCTCCATAACAAAGCAATTTGAAGTTAAGTGCGTTTGAACACACTGGTCCTGTTATGTTTGCATATTTTTCCATTAAGCATTTCAAAGCAAAAGAAATGACAAAACGCAAGGATTGCTCACTATCTGGCCATTTGAAACACAAAGAAAGCACAAACTTAGGCCAGTGTGAAATTCCCTGATGTCAAATTGAAGATTTCTGCTAAACACTGATCAAACTTGAACAGTCTTAGTGAAAAAACTAAATGTTTTGCATTATAAAGGAATGGTGTCAATCAGCTCACGCAATTCTCAGCACAAAGAGATAAAAATCTGATGCAGATGCAAGTTAGCAGAATGGAGCATTATCTATATGACACACTGATTAATCAGCAGCAGCTATAGAGGATAACAACTGGAATATAGCATATTTTGGACTTCAAATGCAGACATTGAAACAACATTTTAGCTTTCACCTTTTGCCGGCCTTAAAGCAACACCGTTGTATGCCGTATTAGGGGATGATTAGGATTGGAATTTGACATGCAGTGCAAAGGTTTCTGATGTGAGAGACTTGCTCTATGGAGTAACAGAAAAACTTGAATAAATAAAGCCACTGGAGCACATTTGTAGCAGACCAGCCTTCTTTTTTCAGCAGAACTACTTTATCCTGAGATGACACGTATTGGTATTTGGGTCTGCATAAACAAAACTTAATTAACTTGAATCTAAACCGGATAGAATCCCAATTGCTTTTAAGTCCGGAATCCAATGTGAAATGCATGAACTGTAATCTGTTGTGATCCCGGCTGGTGATGTCTGCTTGATGGATCACTGTGAGGCATTATAGATCACTATCTCCTGCATTTTCATTTTGCTTCCTGTCGCAGACTACAATCCTGTTACGCTGCGGGAACATCAGTGACTTTGAAAGCTGTAAGCACATGAAATTCAGCTTTGGTGTGTGTTGTGATTTCATGATTTGAATGATAATAATCTGGTGCCTTGCCGAGGGGGGGGGGCAACGTGCCGATGCTTCTCAATAAATGAAATGGGCGGGAGCCCGATCCTGAGCAGCATGGCGTCCTGGTGGAGCATCCTGTGTACCTGACCTTCTCCTAAACATTTCAACCTGGCAGGCCCCCGGTGGGAGAGTGCTTCAAGAGAGCCCCTGCCACACAAACAGCTATACCCCCAACCCTCCATTTCTTTGTCTTTGTCTTTCTAGCTTTTAATCAGTGACTGTGTGTTGTTTTTTCTTTCCCTTTTTTCTTTGTTGAAAGAGATGCTATGACCCCCAGTTCCTCTGAAACTGCTCTGACCTCAGACGCTGCAATCCCCTGTGGCTCTCACTCACCTCAGACACAGCACAGTGTAACATTTAACTCCCCGCCTCTCTGCGCCACCCACATGCCCTCTTCACTAGCAGAGCCACGTAATTATTTTCTCTGGGAGACATCCTGCTTGTGTGCATCTCTATCTTTAATTACAATCATGCGAAAAGGGAGCTCGAACAGAAGGGGACAGATAGGGAGCTTTGATGTCTGCTCCTGGCCCTCCACTTTTTATTTTTTTTGCTTTTCCATGTCCTGGCAAAAAGGCAGAATGCTTTTGTCCACCCCATGCTGCCACACAGCTACACATTCTCTGACACAGATGGAACGTAAGATACGCTGTCTTTGTCCACGGCAGATTGTGAGAGCTTGGACTCAGAACGTCTGGTTTTTAGCGGCCACATTTGCGTAACAGGGTCAGCGTGTTTTTCTGCACCAAAAGCAAAATCTTGTCGGGCCATCTGCATGCTTTGATCCCCACTGCCAATGATGCCTTTGCTTTTGCGGAATAAACCAGCGCCAGCAGGAATTTGAATGTGTGATGACAGTGTGGGCAATGGCTGTCCTCTGCTGTAGGCTGTGAGGGAAATTGTCCTCTTACTGCGTCAGCTTTGTGCATACCGAGTCGTATTATAGCAGGTTTATGGTGAAAACACAGATTTAACAGTTAGCAACATTCAGTTTCACCCAGGACTGTGTTTCTGTGTACATGTGACACATTCATAGATAAGCCAACGGTAGACAGATATTAATCTCAAGCCAGAAAGAGTCAAACCGCATATTAGTATATTTTGCAGCATGTCTGCAGACACAGATTTGCACCTGCATTGATGTAGGTTTTGTGTGTATAAGAGCATATTTGTGTTGACTGATTAGCAATTGGCTCTGTAATTGCTATTATGAGCCTGTGATTAGCGCTGGCTGCTGAAACTGGGCTGAGTCAGCCAATGTGAACCCGCTGCCTCCCGGAACCTGATGCTCCAAAACCCATCCTGGTGTACTCTTTGTTTTGTAAATAAAGGATGAACAGAAAAGACAGTGTGGGATTCTTAAATTGGTCTGAAACATGCAGACAGGTAATGGCTTGTATGTCTGTTGTGTTGTACACACATCATGACCCTATGATATGCTGTTGTTAGTGTGACCAAAGTTAAGACCTGAAAAGAGCTGAATGAGAATGGTAAAAACTGATGAGGATTACACATTAGCTGGCTGATAAATAATCAGAGTCACCACTATGGTTTTGTGTGTGTGTCCTGGCTGGACCTAATCCCATTGTTCACCACAGTTGCTGTGACCTCAGTGGCTGACATCAACCAAACATCCTACAGTCCTTTGCTTTAGTCATGAACAAGGTTATGTTTGGTGTTTTTGGACTTTGTGTTCGGGTTTAGTTTCCTGTTATAGATGATTTTTGTATATCTTTGATATTTTTTTGTTTATCATGTTCTTGGTTTTGGGTTTTGTAAGTTGTGTTTTATTTCTAGTTTGTGTTCTAGAGTTAAGCTTCCTGTTTTATTTTGATGCCTGTCTTTTTTCCTGCTCCCTTGTGTCTCCACCACCTTTACCGTCATGTCCCTCAGTTTCCTCTGGCTTTAATCGTTCATTCACCTCTCAACACCTGTGCTTCCTCTCCCACCTGCTCTATGTTCCATTAATCTCTCTCCCTACATAAAGACGCCCTGTCAGATCCTCCTCACTGTATAGGGCCACTGTCTCCACCATGTTTCTGTGCCTTGTGTTCCGGCCTTCTGTGTTTCCTTCCTGGTTCCCTTTGGATCAAGTTTCATGCTCAGGTTTGTGTTCTTTTGTCAAGGGACTTTGATTTGAATTTTTCCACTTTCATTTTAGCTGAATGTTCTTCACCCGGCTTGGCTACGCCTTACGTAGGCTTATGATAAACCTTTGTTTATTTGAATACCTCAGATCCTTCCCCGATCTGCATTTGGAACCTCCTGCTTCTTACTACCAAACACTGTTCCAAACCCTGTCGTATGTGGTTCTTCTACTTCATTTTGTGTCTTTGTTTAGGATTTTTCCTATCTATTTTTGTATCAGTTTTGTACTTGATGTACCTGTTTGTTTCTGGTATTTATTTTATTTGCCTTTGTAGTTCCTCTTGTTTTTTTCTATTCCCATCGACAGCTATTGAGTAGCGTATTCTTGACTTCATCAATCAAGAACAGTTTTTCTCAGTATGACTCTGTCTCATGCAGAAATTGAATACGTATACAGGATAAATTTTTACAGCCGTGGAATATAAATCAGACAGCAAACAAGTTGATGGTGGCAGCGGAGTAATGGATATTTTATTTGAGAAAGAGTCCATAGCTGCTGCACACAGGGATTTAAAACGATAATTTTTCTGGCATAATGACTGGATAATATGGATAGTCCATTTACCTTTGATTAGTTTCTGTGATGCAGAGATTCATCCCCTTGACTCCCTGTTTCATTATTCTTTCTAATTACCTGCACAGATTCGCCTATCAAGCATCAGTACACTGGCAAGATATAATTGCTTCGGCAATAAATCAAGAAACATTTTGGGGCATCACAAGAGCTTCTGCTTCATTAATGCAAACACACTGAGAGACTAAGCTTATGTACATTTACACAAATCATTCATTTTGATATTTCATGTTCTCCAGCTCTGGCTGACCAATTTTTTAATTTTATACCAATATTCTTTCATTGTTTACTTAACAACCAGTGTGCAGAAGCCATGCCTGGTCCTATGCCTTTCAAAGGGTCAAGATGTGCTTTCTTCCCACTTGAGTAAAGAGTCCTTTGCATATGTGATTGGGAGGCCCCTGAGTGGTGAGTCACAGATAAAAACCACAGATGTCCACCAAGGTTAAGGAGTACATTGTGTCCTAATGAGGCCTCTGCTCTCAGGAACACTCAGCCAGCGGCCCCATGTGTTGCCTTTCTTCTGTTATGCAAAAATCTGTAAAGATGCAAATGCTTGGAGAAATGGCACAAATACATTTGTGCAGGGTTTTCATTCTAACACATTTAAGGCCATAGCCAAATCATCATCTGTCATGGCAGCACACGGGGAAAAGTGTCCAGATGTGGATTGCGACTGAGCTAAGTTAAAGCAGACAGAACTGGGACTTAGTTGTTAGCCTCAGGGTCAAAGTGATAATGTATGAACTTGGCTCTGGCAGGCGAACAGGCAGCACTACATTAGTGATCAACGACCATCTCTATGAGGTTGCTCAATACTAAAGGCAAGATGGCAAGGTTGTATTTCAGCTGTGACATCACAATCTTGTGTTCTCACTTCATCAGATTTGCCTCTCGTTTGTTTATCTAGTTTCACAGTAGTCACATTGACCTTGATTTGGCTTGCTTAGATTAGATCCTTTGTGATCATGATAAACCTTTACATTTTCTAAACAGGATGAATACAAATGCAAGGAGAGTTTAGTTTTCCTGTTTACTGCAAAGTAGTTTACTGTTACTGCTCAATTATTTCCTCTGATTTGTGCTCAAATTTGATTAATTTTATGAATTATTATGAATTACACATTAAATTAAACGCACTGTGTGTGTTCTATCCTCCAGCTCTTACTTGCACATTTGAATGTTTCTTTCTGGATTTCTGTTACAGGTTAGGGCTAAGTGACCACTACCATGTATCATAACACGGTGAATAACATTATTCTGCAGCTTGAATCAACTTTAAATTTATTATTTGAGTTATTGGTTATTTTTAGCAGCGATTAGCCAGTCACATATTTTCACTTTAAAGACAAACTGGAAAACAACTACATTTTAACGTTAGAATAAATCTGTCATTCTCAGGAAGCTCCTTATATATAATTATCAAAAGTAGTGAAGCATTCAACTATTAACATGAAAATTGACTAAAGGAATCACAGATGAGCAGTAATGTTTTGCCCCAATTATTTGAATTGAACTTAAACTTAAACTCTCCATCTCCAAATGGGATGGATCATTAGGAAAGGCAACACACCTTGTAAAAGTTTGTATTTTTTAATTTATTTTTTATTTTGGTTGTTTTGTTCTTTTGTTTTTTAGGAAACTGTCTGAGCAGCCTTGCACCTTGCCAAGAAAGTGTTCATCTCTGGTCTACTGGTCGACTTTTTCACAGTAGTGGTGGCAGGGCGAAGATTTGTCTTCCTTTTTTCACTTTTTTTTATCACTTCAGAGAGTGTTATCCTCATGACGTAATGTTCTGTTCAAGAACTTTTAAGACCTGTCTGCACTGTTAAAAAAAATTTGCACCTTATTTGCAAACATCAGGTCTGATGTTCAGAAAGCATTTGGATTGACAGCATTATCAACATTAAGTGGTTTGACTCCTGTTTCATTACTGGAGTTTGCTTGATCTCCCTGTATGTGGAGGGCTCATCTGCAGGAATTCTGACTTTCTCCCACCATCTACAAACATGCATATTGGGGTTTTTGGACGAAATAGCATTTGTAGCCTAAAAAGACTGTGGGTGTGGTTGTAAACTATATCTGGTGTGCTGGTACACTGGAATAGCTGATTTGGAATAGGCCGAAAAAATTAATGGACAGAGATACCGCAGTCCATGTCGTAGTAAATTTTGAATTTTGTTTTCATGGCAGATATTTTACAGAAACTTGGAGAGATATTTAACACTGCAGCATAACTACCACAGATTAAAACATTTTTTAAAGTTATTTTGAAAACTTGTTCTGTGAAAGTGTGTGATCTATTCTAATTGTTGCTACTTTATAACATAACAGAGAAGCATTGACTTATCCCAGACATTCTGATCTCTTTTCAGCCTTTTGGTTAAAAAGAAAATCAGCTTTATCTCTCAAGAATCCATGAAGTGTAAATAGTCCACTTGCTACTTTATACCGTATTTTCTATACTCTAGTTTACCTGCATTTACTGCCTGTTATCATTTTCTAAATGTGCATTAATTGAGTATCATGAGTAAACTGAGGGTTTTTACTGATTATAACATCCTATTTGGAAATCAACACTTTGGTGTGCTGTTCCTACAGGGTTATTGTTTTAATTTTGCTGAAACGCACAAAGTAGTGTAAAGAACTCCATCTGCTTACAGGTCAACCTGTTCAGACTTATCACTGTCAGGATTATGAAATAACCATCTGTAAATTATAATCTCTAATCCTTTGTGCCCATAAAGGCAAAGTATAAAAGTCATATCTTTTTCAAAATCACATTGAAATACCTCAGAGTGAAAGGGGAGAAGCACACACAAATCTCACTTAAGATATGAAAGAGATTACACAAATGTAATATGTCGCTTCTTGATTGGTTGCCTTTAAAATTTTAATTGTTTCCCAACTAGATATATTGGTCCACAAGCCATAAAACTGCCATAAATCTCAATGTTGGGTGAGTGAGATGGAAAGACTCAATCCTACACAATCTAGCAGTAACTGGAAGTATATCGCAGTAACTGATTTATTTAGGTGAGGGTGTCAGGATTGAGTATAAAAGTAGCATCCACCAATGGCTTTAATCTAGCAGCAAGAACAGGTCATAACTCAACATTTTGTACAAAACTTAGAGATTCAGCTATTTAAGTTTGAAAAAAGCACCCTCAATGCAAGATTATAAAGAACATTGTTTCATCGAGATCTAGAGTGCATAGTGTTAAGGAAATATCCATGAATCGTAAAGGTCAATAAGGGATCCACTGAAGAATTCTCAAGAGCCCTCAAGCTGCCTGAGAGGCAATATGCCAGTATGCTTAATATAGCCACAAAGGATTCAAAGTACCTTTTAGGAAAAATAGTTTTACCAAGGGGTTGCTATAGCTCTGGAGGGAGGAGTCATCCACCGTTTAGAAGATTGCTAGTTTGTTCCTTGTACAACATGTCAAAGTGTCCCAATTCAACGTTCATCAAGATTATATCTATTTATGAATGTTCAGTGAATGATTACCAGATTTATTCCTGCAGATTGTTTCATTTTCTTCACTTGATAGTTTTTGTAGACGCAACACATGTTTTCTGAGAGCACATTCCACATAAATATGTAAATATTTCTGGCTCGCTTACAGCAGCAGTGCTGGATGCACACGTTTCTGTCTGCCCTGTATCCTCCCGCTGCGGATGTTCAAGAGACAACGCCGAGTGGGATGCAGCTGGCAGCGACCCAGGTTAATATGGTTAAAACACTGGAAGTGTACAGGGTACCCAGTACAGAAAGCAGAGCAGAGGTCCATGGAAGGTTTGATAGTGTAGCTGTTGTGTAGCTGTACTGAGGCTTCCTCTGTGGCTGAGATGACAATAAGTGTAATTTCCCCAAAGCCTGTTTCTTCAGGCCTCGAATCAAATCAGCATCTTTTGTAAAGAGACTCGTGTTGTGCTGGATTTTCTGATGATACACAAAGCAAATTCATTTTCAAATGACTTGTCACACAGAGATGGTAAATATGGGAGCTGGAATGGAATGTGCAACAATCTTTAAAAGAACAAAGAAGAGCCATTGGGGAAAAACACATCTAATAGTACAACAGAGAAAAGCAAATCACAGACTGAGCATTGATGATTTTAAAACGTTGAAAGACGCACTCTGCAGGAGCTTTGTGGCGCAGACAATATGAAGCACCAGACGTCTGAGTAAACTTCCAAACTAATCTCTGTGAAGATCATAAATAAAAGCTCCTGATTCTGCATTCAGAAAATAAGAATCTGTATCTTGAAGATTTATGCTATTGCAGCACTGCAAAGACCCCATTCTTTCCAGATACAATCTGACAAATAAGTGGGCTACAAAGATTGTAAGATTCCAGTAACCATCTGATTAAAGCAACGCCACAGCAAACTGAGGTGAACTCACCGCTAGTCCTCTGGTGGCTATGAAGTAGAATCAGTGCTTTTGGCAGCTTTTAAAATGACTTCACCCAATCAAGTACACAGAGAAACAGGTCTCTTTGTATATGATTCAACTGAGCCATAATTCATTCAGAAGTGGAGATAAGTAGTTGCCTGTAACAGGGGGAACTGCCTTAGAAAGTAAATTAAAATGGTTGATGGTTCCAATGAGCTCATCCTTGTTAAAAATAAATAAATATTTGGCTGATGCCAAATAATGTTTATTTTCTTTTTTTGTTTGTTTGTTTGTGTTTATGATGAAATGTGATCATATATTTTTCCCCAAAATAAAATCGCCTCTCTGTGATGTTTGATGAAAATAGGCTGTGCACCGTGTGCAGTTTGTTTGCTCTATTGTGATAGGGAGCTTCAGCTCCGGTCAACCATGTGATCTGTCAGATGATCATTATATTTTTAAAGCTGACCGTGCGTGTGAGGACAGTTGCGTAACGTCGGAATTAAAACGCATGTGAAGTTGCCCAGCACAAAGAATAAAAAGTGAGATAAGAATCGTTAACCTGTACGCAATACGATCAGATCATCTGCTCACCGGGCACATTTGAACAGTTCACACACTGACAGAGCCACTCAGTCGAGTGGAAGTGGCCTATTTTGCTGCTTTCATACACGGGCTGTTTATGAATCCAGCCAGCCTAACACTAACGCTGAATATTCATGATAGTGCCTCCGAACGTCAGGACGCAGCGGCGGCTCTTTCTCTCTCTGACCGAGAACAGAGAGGCTGAGAGCTGAGACGGAATGCCAGAGTCCGGCTGCGTCTCTGCCTCCGACGGAGCCACGGCATCCTTTCACCGCAACTGACGACGCATCTGCCCTCGGCTCGACTTGCGTTGCAACAATAAAGAGAAGCGATGAACTGACGAAGGGGAGAGAGGAAGAAAAAGAGAGGAAGGGGGAGAGAGAGAGGGAAACATCGCCTTTTTTTATTTCCCCAGGCGAGCTCATATTTGGTGGACGCTCCACGGGTTCATATTCGCAGAGTGGGACGGATCGAGACGCCACTCTGTGTCACAGAGAAGGGGCTCGTGGTCAGATGATGACCGTTCCAGCCGCGCATCCCCTGTAAAAAATGGATGATTGGGATTAGAGACTTACCACGTTCGTTACGGGGAAGAAATGTTCAGCAACTGTCGGAGGCTGTCCAGGAGGAGGATGATGATGATGCTGATGATGATAATGATGCCTTTCCTGGCGTCCTTTTCTCGACTGTAATATGTAGTTGAATCTGGGAGAAAAAAAAAGCTGATTCAAGAAGCCCGTACTGGCATAATTCGCAAACTGGAGCACAGAAATGTGGACGGCAGCATCCTTTCCCGGCTCGAAGTTCCGTGAGACGACGCGATGCCCCTCCAGGAGTGAGCGCAGCCTCCTGAGCTGTCCGTGGTGCTGAAGGGACCGGTCACCTCCACGGCTCTGCCCGCCCTGGACCGAGCTACGAGCAGACCAACACAACACAACAATCACCCGCCCGGGATTGCAAGGGGAAACCTGCACATGGACAGCTGCTGGGCTTGACTGAGTCAGCCAAGTAACACACTCTTTCATGGCTGTGGCACGCAAAATCAAAACTTTGCTGACCGTCAACATCCTGGTGTTCGTGGGGATTATCCTGTTCTCCGTGTACTGCAGGATCCAAGACAGATCCGACGAGCTCGTCCAGATAGGGCGTATCTCTGACCAGAGGCTGCGAGCCAGAAACGGAAAACTTTCCAACTTGGTGGACAGGCAGTCTATTCTTCAGCGGCTGGAGAGGCTGGAGGATGTGGTCTACAACCAGTTAAACGGTAGGACCCGGCTTGTGGTTTTTCTTCTTACTCTGAAAGGCAGCAAAATTAGGCTGGGCCATCTAAAAACAGGACCCCTGCAAACATCAGGTTATATTTAGTGTACAGAGAGCCTGCAGTGTGAAATGTGTGGTCCACTCTGGTGAGTTGGCCCTCAGACCCGGACCGTGACTCACACATCTTGTTCTGCCACTTTGCAGCTCGGTGGGGCACTCAAAACAACTCAGCCTTTCGCACAAGAAACATGTCAAACATGTTGAATGAGGTTCTACCTCCTTGAAGTGGTTTGTCAGGAGCCTAATGAAGCAGGGTGATGCATTAGGGTGCTCGGTATGCTCACACCGTCGCTTTGCTCAGACGTTTACTGGGCTGTATTCTTTAACAGCCTTTTAGATGCTTGACATCCTCGTCCTATAACTGACTCCTTGTAAACTTCACGTGGAGTTGTGCTAAAAATGTTTTGTCTGCACTCTGAATATTGGATTCTCTCTTAGTGAAAGTCGGCAGATTTGCAGCAGTTTGTGAAAAAAGGAGATTTAACAAGCAAGCAGAATTTTGAAGAAAAGCCTAATGACTCTGCAATAGCAAAGTAGGCCTGTGGACATTTTGTGTTCCGTTACCCTCAGCAGCCATTCTTTAATTTCAGCAAATATGAGTTCACCTTACCCATAACCAGTAATGAAGACGGTTATATTTCACACCGATTCCAGAGGCTTCAAATGCCTCATTGAATCTAACTTTAATGTTAGAGCAGTATGGTTTAGGTAAACCCATTAAACCAATGACATGTGACGGAGAATTTGATTACAATTAATACAAAGTTGCTCAATGGTTGTTCAGCCAAATTAATCCGATTTTTTTTTATCACTATACTGCTTTGTTTTAAAAACCCAAGTTTGAATAGACTTCTTTTTTTTATTGGTGTCTTTTAAAAAAAATATTTTGCTACTGCCAGTATTGGTTAAAGTTCACAGCAGCATTCTCTTTTTCTTCGAAGTGACTCCAAGCCAAATAACCCTTGCAAAGGCACAAAGGATTTTTATAACGTGTGGCAAAAGGAAAAGATGGCAAATACAATTTTCCCATTGTAACTCTTGTTCAGGTTAGTGTGGGATGAAATGAAAAACATCCCTTTTATTAAAAGTGTGTGTCTTTTTGTTTGTTTTCCTTTTTTCCCCTCTGTGTTCTTTCATAGAATGCCAATGCTAGATACAGCAACAGTGTTCACCATTCACATCCTTTTCTGCTTGCACATTAGCTGTAGCTGTTTTTATAGATTGTGCATTTTAACAGCCATTTGGAGAGCACCTTTCTCCTAAAATCGCTCAGAATATGTGGTTCTTGGGCAATGAAAGCTCTCATCAACACGGAGCGAAAATGAGAAAGGGCGCAATTCCAAGCAAATATGCTTCCCTTTCCAAAGTTCAAATGTCTTGTTCTCAAGACAAAGTATCCACAGACATTGTGGATGCTTTGTTGCCAGTTTGTGTAATGTTACTGAGCATCTGGCAGCAGAGCTAAAACGTTGGACTTTGCAACAGGAGACAATGTGTCTCATGTTTGTCACCAGTGGAGGCCACATATTTTGCATAATCCTCTACACCATTCAGGCAAGAACTGTGCAGAAAAGAAATGGGAAAACATGCTGAGAAAGTTAGCACGTCGCTTTCACTCTCATACTAACTTGATTTTGAAGGTTTCACAGGATTAGGCAGTCCATTTGACTCTTTGTGTTGCTGTGTGGCCGCCAAAGCAATGCTACTGCAGACTGTTTCTGCATGATGTCGTTATAATGCTGGAGCCTCCGCAGCTATTTGAGGGTCACTCTGTCACTTTGAGTTATGTTTGGAATCTGGCATCCGGCCAACAGCCACTGCCTTTCAAAAGAGTACAATACATTCTCTCATTTTCCGGTTTGATATGGTACATTGGTAACCCACACATAAATGCATACTAAACTTCTCTGTGAGATCACACAGTGAGCTTATCCCAGCTGAGAATGTAGGCGAGTAATATCACATTGTCTCATTGCACAAATGGGAAGCATCTAACCGTCCCTCCTGAATGCTGGCTGGAAGGTATTCACTTCCTCTAAGGCTAGACTTAGACAATCCAAAGAGTCGGCATCATTAATTATTCTCAGAACTGACTCTCCCTTTGCAGCAGTTCATTCCAAGAAGTTGGCCTCCCATAAGTGCAAAGTGTAACAGTCAGTTCCGGCTTGAGGAGGAGAACAGGCCACAAACTAAGTGCAAAGCTGGCACAGATTCCTGTCCTCCAGTTATCAAATAAAGATATGAGAAAACAAAAGTGGATCCAGGAGCGAGTGAGTCCCCGAGAGCTGTTTCGGAATGTGTTGTATATTTGGTGATTCCATTCTGCACTTTCACATAAATCACTAAATGTGTCCTTTCGAGAAATCTGGGTACTCTGTGACAAATTGTAAGAAAACTTTATCTTTTTCACACTTTAAAATTTTGAAAGTCAGGAAAAAAACATCAACTTTCAACTGCAGCTGTGCAGTTTGTCATGGAAAGAGGCAGGAGTGAATGGAAACATTTGCTTGCTGTCACATTCTGTCCATGATTTGTCTTGAGCTCTTCAATAGCATACTTAATCATATCCTCATACAGCACATGGCCATCTTTTCCTACACCGTGCACAGACCACAAATTGTATTCGGTGGCTATAGGGAATAACTATAGTTAAAGGAGACCCAGTGTGCCAATAACTATTACCATGTCCAGCAGCAATATGAAGTAATCGCCCATTCCCTCTGTTGTTTATTGCTTACAAATGGCATTCCATGGGAGCTCCTGCAGGGTGCAAGTAGATTTAAAGGACATAAACAAGTCAGAAAATTCCTTGTTTATGGTTGTCTGATGGACAGTCACTGCTATTCAAACAAATAAACAATGGTCAAGCTTTTCCATCCACCCCATTCTGCACAGAAATGATCAATGTGAGGGTTATCAGCAGCTCTGCTCCTCTGTTGATGCCATCAGCCTTGGAATAATCAGATGAGGAGGGTTTAGAGATGTTAACAAGCATATGGAGTACTCCTTTGACCCTTAAGTACCACATTAGAATCCGTAAATACCTCTTCAATGGTACTTGCCTGCTGAAGTCTTGAGGGGGCTAAGGTCCCAAATTCACACTATGGATATACCCCTCCAATACTTAGAAACAGATAGAGATGCATATAGTTGAGAATAACAAATATTTTAGATGGAAGTGTGAGCTAAACAAATATAGACATCTATAAAGTGCCTTCAGTTAAGGAGAGAATTCAAGATCACAGAACTAATTCAGTCTCAGCGAACCCTCTTTTCCCTGTAAGATATCAAACCTTAAGAAGTTTCTTGTGTGATGTTTCTAATTTCAAACAACAAAGATGCTATATTCAAAACTGCCAAACTCTATTTGCAATTCTCATTGAAGTAACTTTTTTATACTATAATGGAATGTTGGACATCTGACATGCATATTTGCAATTGATTTAGTTTCTTCCTGCAGTAAAACATACAGCACACTGCATTGGTTTGCTTTTTTCTATTTTATCTTTTTTGTAATCAGTATCGAATATAGTTACTGTACATTTTTCTTATATTCTTTCATTTCCGCAGTTGGGGGCATTTTGGATCATTTGAATTTCAGTACATAAAATCATGGAAACGCAAATGTCACACCATGCTTCCATCCCCTTGTGCTGCACAGCAATTTAGGATGCTATACATATCCTCCAAAGTTTCCCCTACCCCCCTTGTTAATAAAACTCTATTTCAGACATAACCTTGAATCTTATCAAACTGGATTGGTGACACACTTAGATGGATGTAATGATAGCTTACTGAAAAGGTAGATGTGGACCTTTTGATTATTGCGGAAGAAATGATAGTACCATCATTTTTTAAGAAAAATGTACATTCTTACATATTGGTGGCCACATTTTAAAGCAAATAAAACAGTTTTAGAAGCTGTTTGTGTGAATGGTGTGTATCCTGTCACTTGACTCACTCACTAGTATATATGGGGATGCATAAAGTATCCCCAGACAGTGACTTGACTTAATAGATTAAGGAGTGTGGATTTTGTGTGAATCTTTGTGTGTTGGATCCATAGACTAGTGGTGTTGTACATCAAAAAGTATTGTAAATCTGAAAATTATTTCTTACAATTGCATCTGTTCACACATAACACTTTAAACACAAAACATGTTCTTTTGTTAAACAGTGGCGAGAATTGAACATTACTTCTGCCGACCCCTATAGAAAAATGTTTTTGAATTGAATATGTAACCTGATATTTGTGACTGAAAACTGCATTCTGCAGCATGAGTCAAACTTTGCTTCCTTGCTCTTGCTGCCCACGGTTAGACAGTAAAGCCTCTTTGGGTGGTCTCCCACACTTGTCCTTGGCTCATAAGCTCGCAGACTTAACAGTAGGTTTATGTCACAAGGCTTTATGGAGGCTTTGCAAATATAGAACACTGTGGATTGAAACTTTAAAAAGAGAGAAAAACCTAAAACTTCACGTTTGAAATTGGATGTCAGTAGTTTCACAGTTGTCTTCTTAATAACTCAGAACTGAAAGATGTGCTATACTGTGAGTGACCACCGTGAACATTTGGTAGTGGAGCTGTGTTGCATCTCATTCAGACTTCTAAAGGCATCCATATGATTAGAAAAACAGTTGAATGAGTTTTACCTTCAAAAGTTTAATTAGGTCATACTTCAATAAAAAAAATTAGACTCCATTTCACTGACAGCTTTGCATGTGTGTTTTGTTATACGAAGCCAAAATGCTATAAAAATGTTTCCGAAAACATGCTTTGCTGTTGAATGCGCTGAGATTTTGTGTACTTCTCTAACCAACAGTAGATGCATGATTTTTATTTTATTTTTAAACTTCTTTTTCTTTTTTAGCATGGCTGTTGTCCCACAGCTCAGGGTTGCGCTGAGCCCGCCGTCATCAGCCATGCATGTCACTCCCATCCCTCTCCTATTGCGTGGGTGCTGATGGGATGGCAGCCTCAAAGGCCCAGCTGCAGTACCAGATATGCCTCTTATCTTTAAAGCCCAATTATGCCAAAGAAACTAACGTTGTTTATATGCTAAGCCTGCTGGGGCAAAGGCTTGATGAGAAAGAAGAAATGTCAAACTCACTGTCTCCATGCTGACACACGCTTGAAGCTCGGACTATATCTTCATGATACTTATCAAAATTTGAATGTTTGTTGTAGGGTGTGTGATGACGGTGTATGCAGGAACACCGTATCTCAGTGTGCGGAAGCCTGATGAAATAAATGTATTCCAATAATAATATGCAGATGAGATGCTGGTTGACAACACGGCTTCAAAAAAAAAGATGAGAATCAATTCTGCTCAGCCTTGAAGAATCACGATAATGAATTCAGAGGCTCACCTGACAATCAGCAGGTAGCCATGGACAATAATGTCAATTTCACATGGAGTGAGCATTCTTCATATTTATGCTGTGGGCATAGAGTCAAGCAGTGATTACATTACCAAAAGGTATTGGTGACATCTAACAATAGAGGAGGATGTGCTTGTTTGCAAGGCAGGATTACTGATTATATGGATAGATTTCCATTTGAGGCACTTCACATGGACTTTGATTGTTTTCTGTTTTTGTTTTTGTTCTTTAGTATCCAGACAAAATCCTACTAATGCCTGTCAGTACTGGTTTACAACCAGTACCGTAAATGTTGGTAAATGCAAATGCTTTATTTAACTAAATCTTGTTTTCAAAGTGGTCAATCATCTCTGTAAGTCTGTTTTCATTCATGCATGGTCACTTTGCCTCCTGAGTCTCCTGATTCTGCATTCCTTTTAGTTCTGAAACGCCAACCAAGCAACTAACAAAATTAGGCTAGGAAAACATGTTATAGTTCTGTTATATTTTCACGTTGCATGTTCATTTTCATTCTTGTTATTCCCAATCAAGTAATTTCAGTGTCTAAAGCTAACCAGAAAATCTTGTCGAGCAAATCAATCACTGTAACTAAAAGCTAAAGAAAAGACGAGCAGAAGCAGAAGAGGGACAGATTTTCCCCAAAAATGACAATATGTGGACAAGTATGTTTTACATCAATCCAATATTAAATCCTGGCTCCTAAAGGCTGGGACCAGTATCCTACAAGCTGTGAAAGGGATTGTCTGGAAAATGAACAACACAGTTTTTATCTGAATATTTCTTCAATGTTACTTTATTTATGGCGTATCAAAGAATTTTAAAACTTTGTTCCTTTTCTACAGTTTGAATTTCAATTCTAAAGTGTGGCTTTTTCAGGACAGATTACAGACAATTCAGTCAAAGATAAAAATGAATAAATAAAATCAGAAAACTGAATGTCACACATTTGCTGCGTTCTACATTTGGCGTACTTGCTCTACATTACAGGCTCTTGTGTTTTGAAATGTCTTGAAAGGAAACATTGTCATTAACATGAGTAATCTTGGGGTTCCAGCGCTGTAGTTTCCTGGTCACACTTTGCTATCCCCTTGACGTGCTTGCATCTGTTAAGTAGCAGTACTTTACTTAATGTTGCTCTTCTCTCTGGTCATAATATTTATGTTTATGTTCATGCATTTAGCAGACGCATTTATCCAAAGCGACTTACAAAGTAGACACAATGTTACAGTTATCATTAATCTGACAATAAGTTCTCTAGGGGAAATTCCCTAGTCAGAGTCAGTGGTGACAGCGAGGCAAATACAGAAAGAGTAGTAGAGGGGGTATAGAGGTATGCGTAAGAGTTAGGATAGGAGCTCTTTGAAGAGGTGGGTTTTTAGGAGTTTCCTGAAGATAGACTGTTCTTGTAGCGCTTTATAGGTCATTCCATTATCTTGGAACAACACATGACAACAGTCTGGATTATTTGCTGCTAGACGACAATCCATTGGTGACCGGAGTGAACGAGTTGTGACAATTTCGCCATCTTATAGATTTATTTTAGCTTTTGTAGGTTTTTCCTTCCCTATTTTAAGAGATCACTGAGTCCCCCACCTCCCCTCACCATCAATATCCAGATCTCTGCTGCCTTACTTTGGACACACATGGATCCCTCACATTTTCGACTGGTAAATATTGGGGATTCTTTGATTTTGAGATTGTAAATGTAAGAAGAAATCAAATTCAAAAGGTTGGCTTTTTAATTTGTGGCTGTTTTGGTCTTGTAGCTTCGTGATTTGGATTGCCAGGGGAAAACACAGATGCATACTTGGACACAATGAGATCCATATTGTCGCCTGATGTTTCATCCAGCTGACTGTTTGGATGGGAAAGGATCCTCAGTGGACAAAACAGATGCTTAGCGGTAATTGCCTCGTCGAAAAATGATGAGGAGCCACAGCAAAATGTGGGGTGTGACTTAAATTGGAAGCAGTGGAAGCAGACATCACACCATAGGAGATGTGTCAATTTGAAGTTTTATTCAATTTTTTGTCAGCACACACTGTGTCTGTGGGTCACCTTGTCCAGCTACAGTGTTACCCGAGTTTGGAGTTATTGTCTTTTTTTTAAACAACATAACAGCTAATGTGCTTGATACAAAGTGTCTCCCAGGATTATTTTTAACTCATGAGGTTGTAGTGAGAGTACAGCTCTGGATCCTCAGTGTTGCTCTCGAAAGTTAGATGCTCTACCTGCAGCCAAAATCAGTCAAGTCTTCTATTCAGGACGTCAGTTCTACCTACCTATCAAATCAACTTTACCTATTTGGCTTACTCTTCTCATGAAATTGCGCAGAAAGGTTTTCCAGCAACCCTATTAATAAAGGGCCCCACAGAGAGAAAATTACAATACCCTAAATTTTATGTTGGGAGCCTTTAAACGGCATAAGTCGCTAGACTGTGTTGAGTTTGCACAAAGGTTATTTTTCAATCTAATGAAGCTTGCATCTGATTTGCAAAACTTGTGATGAATGCCGCATATCATTGTGGAATTTCAGTCAATCAGATGCATTAGAGGAGGGGGGGCAATCTCTCATCCACCAGAGAACACAGCTGGCGGGCACAGTTGTCTGGCTCCAAAGTCTAATGCCAAGAAGTAAGGCACATCTCAGAGTATCTGCTGTATTGTGCCACACGCACAGCCATGCCAGATGGCTAGTCCATGAAGCGAACCCCACCCTTACTTGTCAAAATGCCATGGCATTGGCTGGTGCAGGGCACGATAAATCCCTCTATTGGGAGAAGCCCGCTTGCACCCATTCAGTTCCAATTACAAATCTCCAGTAGCACCCGAGGATTTGAGACCATCCAAATATGGCGATTACTCCACGGTTCCAGAAGGGGTGAAGCTCAGGGTTGAGCTCTTCATCGGTATGCTCTGTTTACTCACTGTCTCTGTGTCCATCTGTTGATGTGGAGAACAGACAAGCGGGAAGCTTGGCTCACATTGTGATGATCTGACATTATCTTGCAGTTTCATGGCATTTCCAATCACTGGCAGTGGCAAAGGCTGTGGTGACAAATGACAGCATGCTAGTGACACAATGTTCAGGCACACAGTGGGGAGGTTAGAGGTTTCTTCAGAGTGAAAGTGATATGACAATGTTCAGAAATCACAAGTTCCCACATTGTGTGGAATTCAGACAATATATTTACAAGAGGAAGCTTTTGTTTTCTCCCATCTTTCCTTTAAATGTGTTATCAGAGTTCATGGGCTAAGAAAAATAGAGGATAGATACTGCAGCCGGCATGAAACTGTAGTCTTTAACCCAAGAGTCCATTTGGAGCTGGAAGACCCGGGTGCAAAGGGACCCTGTCATTCTCCAGGACAATACACATTAATAGACATCAAATATGGCACCAAATGAACAATATAAACTGTGTTTAACCTTTTCCGCATTTTTTTTTCATAAAAATAAAATGATTTTGTGTGTTAAGCTCACTCTAGCACAGCATTTTGTCAGAAGACTCAAAGCACACCAGAATAGTCCTAAATGTTTCCTTTCAGTGCAACATTGTTTGTTTGACCTCACATTTGGTTGAGCACTTAGGAACTGATTTCAAGAATGTTTGGTCGCTTTTTTCTCTTCAATAATTCTTTTTCTTATTTCATACACTGATGATTTCCACACAAGCCATTTTCAATAAAACAGCCTGAGCAATTACTTCCATGCTATCAGTATTTGTAAGTGATTAAGTCTTTCTGAATTAAACAGAACAATGGGGATGAGTTTCAAAGTAAGTATCAGTTTAAAAAGAGGAATAAAGAATTATGTTAACTGTGAAGCTTATGTTAGTTGTCTTTGTATCTCCTATTTATCATATTTCTGACATTTTCCAAAATCCTCAGACAGTTGTTAATTAGATTGCCATCTGTGAAAAAGAACAATGACTTTAAGAGGCCGCCAGTCCCTCTGCTGTATTATTAATTTCCATGTTCACCTACTCTATATTACTATGCATTTCAAGCTAAGAAAGAAACCCAAATTACCATTTTTGTTTCAGTTTTTAAGATATTCTAAGAATATTCCAAAACCTTACGGCTGATGGTTGTGACGACCAGTAAAATGTCTAGTACATTGAATTGAATTGAATTGAATTGAATTGAATTGAATTGAATTTAATTGAATTGAATATACTTTATTGATCTCCAGGGAGAAATTGACTTCCAGTACAGCCCGTACCAAGATCAAACAAACAAAACACATAGACACACCAGTTCGGGAAGACTGAGGGCAGCCACACAGGAGGGCGCACCAATTTTTCTTCAGAACAAAAAGAATACATTGGGAAAGCGGTTGCGGGAAGAGGGAAAAAAAAAAGGCCCAGTGCCACGCCCCCTACAGGGGACGTAACAGTGATATAAAAAAACACCTCAGTACACTAAAGCACATATACAGTCAAATCACAACATCAAGGACACATAGGGAGGGAGGGATGGGGGGGTTGGAAGGAAGGGGAAAGGTAACAGCGAGGCAGTGAGTCCAAGGAATTCATGAAGTCTGTACTTGTGTGTGTGTAAGTGTAAGCAAGCTGGAGTCCACATCAACAGGCAGGATGGAATTTGTCCTTGTGATGCCCATACTCCTGCTTGGGAGGAGGGAAGGGGGTGGGGTGGGCAGAGTAGCAGCTGCAAGGCCGCTCTCGGGAGGCCAGATTGAGATAAGAGAGATAGCTTTGTTCCAGACAGAACATGTTTTGTCTGCCTTAAGTCCTCAGCAGGTCTCTCAATGGCGATCCAATTCAGCCGAATTGTGTTAATTTCCCTCCATCCGAACCACCAACTTCTCCAAGGTGTTCCCCATCACCTTCATGCTGTCAGACATCGTCCCCATTTTGCTCCTATGAGCCTCCTGTTTGCTCCACTGAGTCCCCAGTTTGCTCACCAGAGCATCATGTTTGCGAGACAACTCGCACAAGGTTTGAGTCAGAGTGTTGATGCTCCGGTAAACCGGCTCGACAGGCAACCCGCCACCAGTTGCCATCAGCCTCCGAATTTCTCGAAAACCTAGGTATCCACCAACTCCAATCAGCAGGAACCCGGTTATCATGAATCCAAATAGGTATAGGTCCTCGACGTCCTCCACGGAGAGAACTGAGAGGCATAAAACCCTCCAGCTCTTCCAGGCATCCATCGTGAAACCCGCAGGGTGAGTCCCAGCTGGACCAGTTGCAGCCCCTGCAGCTTGTCTTTGGGTAGAGAAGATTTTGTCAATTGCGTTGAGAGACCAGCCGACCAAATCCATGGTTGATGTTAGGCTTTAGGAAGTGAAAATGCAGAAAGAGGCTCTGAGATACGACAGGACAGAGATAGCAAGAAGGCAAAAAGGGCAGGGGAGGGAGCAGAGAGAAACACGTCTGCACTCGCCGAGAGCCGGAAGTTGTAGGGATAAGAAATACTCGAAGACTAATTTCTTAAATGGCTTTAAACACAGCACAACCCGGGATTGATAGATGGCAATCATCACAACAAGATTTCACTGACAATCCAAGTGCTAATAACTGAGTGACATCCTGGGACTGAAATATTTAGAGGGAACACCATGGATCTCAATTGGACCCTTATTGGTGTCAACGTGATCACTGTGGGATATCCAACTCGTTATTTCCTGTTATAAAATGGCTTGTTGAATTTACCACTGCGTTCAAGCTTGAGTATGCACCATCCCATGTGACACCACAGATTTCTGCTTCAAGCAGAGTGGACAGGGAAAAAATCATTATCATTACCTGACCTCCCTCCAGTGAAGTGACTCCTTGGATTTCCCTTAAATTGACATTTTATAACGATATATCCATCCACCCATCTATCCATGAGCTGGAGCCTGTCCCGGCAGTCATTGGGCGAGAGGCAGGGTACACCCTGGACAGGCCGCCAGTCTATCACAGGGCATTATAACATCTACATTCTGCACTTTAAAATGCATTCAGCACAGTAGTTTTGAGTGTTGTAGCTTATTTGTTTGTTTTTTAGCAATGTAGAAGAAGAAACTTGCTGTATCAAGAGCTGTTTTTAGGGAAAGCAAAACATTTGACTGAATTTTTAGAGAGCAGAGGACAGGTTTGATGTTTTAGTGTAACATTCATTTAGCCATTGAATAGATGGTCAGAACATGTTACGTTTTTTTCTTGCTCTTGTTTGTGTTATTGTCAAGGAACCACCAGGACTGCTAGCAACAAAACATTAAAAGCTGACCATCCAGCTTTTTATCCACTTCTGAATCTTTTGCACAACAAATAAATGGTTTTGATTCTTTAGAGCTAAATTTTGTCCTCAAATGAATATTAATAGCATCAATTTTAGATTTTATCACGTGTCCATGTAATCTCCAAAGTGGCCTCGCAAATATAATCTTGATAAAAATGAGGCACCCAGAAAAATCTTCCGTCCTCTGAGTAGTTTTGATCTCACTAAACTGAGATACACTGAATTGAAACGCTTTTATTTATAATCATCAACCATGAAGTCCTACTTGTGTTGTATCAGAGCAGAGCCGGGATTAAGGTTGCCTACAGTGAAAGGTTTAACAGGAAATCTGGGTCCAAACTAGGGAAGTCCATTACCAGACAGAATGTGACTTACAGCTGTGTGCTATAAATTCTCCATGGTCTCAATTGCTGCATTGTCCCTATGTGTCCATCAGCTCGTGAACATCTTTATGGCATCTGTGTCCCTGTGGGTGTTTTGCAGCTTTTTCATTGACAGGCAGTGTAATGACAGCCAAAGGATGAGCTCCAGAGGGTATTGGTTCTGCCAAACACCAGTTACTCAGCGCCGGAGTGTCAGTAATCTGTCCCTCTGCGTGGCCTCTCATCTCACCTGTCTGCCCCTGCCCGCTCGTAGTCTGCTCAGGGCCTCGGCCATCTGCATTTGTATGACTGTCTTTCTGCTATGTCATCTTTTTGACAGGTTTAGCCAAGCCCATGGGGCTTGTAGAAGGACCTGGGGGGCTTGGCCAGGGGGGAGCGCCTGCCACTCTGGGAGAAGATAGTCGTGATGGAGAGGGAAAATACGAGGAGTACGGCTACAACGCTCAGCTCAGTGACCGCATTTCCCTCGACAGGAGCATCCCTGACTACAGGCCTAAGAAGTATGTGTGGATTTTTTCTCCTTAATCTTATATTTCCCACAGGTGGTTCTGTGGGCTTGTATAAAACCTGCTCTTATAATATGAAAATGTAGGCTCCGGATACACAGCTCCCATAACTCCAGATGGCGCGTATACAAAACAGCATTTTTTAGTGGTTGATGTTTCTCATCTCTGATGTTGCACAACTCTTCTCTGCTTGTATGCAAAAAAAAGAAAATAACTGTTGTAAACTAGCATTGCGCTATGTGCGAAAATGGAAGTGAGGTGTGAGAAAAGTGTGAAATCCACTCAAACAAAGGGAATTTAGTCCCTTTTCTCTGCAAGCCAACATTACCATATAATGTTTAATGTATCCCAGCAGTTCAGTTTATTGGTTTATTAGAACTCAATGCAAGTTATGAATCTGTGTCCTTGTTTCCAAAACCCAAATGATGCCTCAATTGCCGAGTGAAATGGCCAAAGAATTAAACAAACAAGTAAGAAAGCTCTTTCAAGGCGGTTTCACATAAGTTTAATGCCCATGAGAGCAGGTCTTATATTTGGAAATTGATGTTTTACCATCAAAAAAGGTTGTTGTTAATCCCAGAGACTTTGAGGAAAATCCTCAAAACAAGAATTTGTGGGCCTCAACATGTTGCAGTTGAAACGGTTCTGAAAGAAGCCAAAGGGTGTGGGGGACACTGGAGAGCATAATGGAATGTGCATGAGTGTAAAATGGAGGACAAAAGTTCATCTCCCATTTGATCCACCTCTTTACTCTCTATTTGAAGTTCCCATTATTTGACAAGATTCTGGCAGTAAGAAATGTATGATGATCTTTACACCTGTAAAAATGAAGAATCTGCTTTTTTCCATTAAAAAAAATCCAGGTACTAAAAAAGCATCCAAGTGAAAAGTGTGACACAAAAAATATCCACTTTTGTTGCTAAAATCCAAGCTGAAACCCTGGATGAGGTTATTTTCAGGGTGACACGCAGTGATAATGATTATGACACATTTTGGTCATATGTATGAAGCTATTCCACTGTACAACATTTTTCATAGTGACACTTACAGATACTTTCATCTCCTCCATCTATTTCTAGACAGGGTCTCTGAAAAACTGTGAAATTCCTTTGGGTATTCCTCCGTCATCTAGTTCAATGCTTTTCATCTTTCACATCTGACTTATTGTCTGTCTCTATTTAATTCCTCCTCTTCTCTTCTGTCACTGTAGTTCAGGCAGTATGGCCACAGGGTATCTTAGGGAGTCGTCCATGTGGAATAGCACAAAAGCAAATTACTTTAGACATGCCCAATCCCAGCATGAAGGGATTTTGAGAAGAGGAAGGCTATAGTTGAGCTGTTTTTAATGTTGCAATAAAAAGGAATATGAAACTTCTTTTTTCTTTTCTTTTCTTTTTTCTTTTTTTTTTAGGAAGAGTCCCTTCTGACACCCAGAAAGTACCTTTAATGGTCCTTTTTCTGAGAAATTTTAGATTTAAAAGGTGAACTACAGCAGTGAGGGCTGCAGGGGTTTGGGGATAATCAGGGCTGCCAGTAGCGTTTATATTACACTTTGTCAAAGAACAATGGCAGCAGGCAGAGGCACCGAGAGGAAATCTGACAGCCAAGAGGTTTCTGTGGGCTTTAGAGGGGATAACAATTCATTTCATCCATGCTGCTTTGTTCCGGGTTCTTTGTCACACCCAGAAAATTAGACACGAGTGGAATGGGGATGTGTGAGGTAAAAAGGAAATGCTAATTAATAAAGTCAGCCAAGAGTGTTTCTGGAATTTGAAGAATTTGAGGAAATCATTATTTCTTAAAAAGAGCAAGAAAGTTAAAAAAAGAAAGTGTTGCTTCTTTGCACAGATAATCTATTGAACCCATCTTCCCTGACTCTAAATCCCTCCTTCTTCTTTACAACCATCAATCTACAATTTCTATATTAATAAAGATTGTTTTCTAGCAAAAAAATGTTGCAACTTAAGTTTTTCACCTAAGAATAATTTTATGAACATATTAATTTCAAAGCAGGACTCAGAATATGAATGTAACATTTCTCTACATGTTGCCCCTATATCCTGTTAATCTTTTGGGTAATTCATGGCCTGACCTTTTCTGGTGGGTCTGTCCTCAGGTGTGTGCTACGAGCCGAGATTAATGGGCGAGCCACATGAGTTGATCCTAGAGTCACAGGTTATTTGGTCTCATGAAGGTGGCTCTCTTTTAGACTCACTCGATTAAAATGCTAACCTACGTTGTAATCATGACCTCCGTAAATTAACTCTGTTTATTTTTGTAAAGGCCACCTATCAAACTCTGCTTTAGCTGGCATTTATTCTTTATGTATCCAACACACAAAACATTCATTGAACAACAGAAACAAGCCCAAAAAATTGACAATGCCATAAATAAACTTTAATTAACTGTTGCTTACTGGGTGCTTGCTCCTGTTAGGTTTACCGTTTGCTTGGATAATGTACCTGTAAGCTTTTGATAGGTTCTGTTAAAGACTGAGTTCGTATTAAGCCCCTCTCCCAGCCTGCATACCATATTGACGTAAAACAGTATTGATCGACTGTGTTTCTGATAACTAACATAGAGGCAAACGTATACAATTTCAAGGTTAAAGCAAATATTAGCCCTTTTGAAAGATCCTAACAGGATAAAAAGATATTCTGGCAGGTGGGACTGCATTGATTTGAACCACTTGGTATCATCCAAGAATCTCTTGCAAGAGTCGAGTATGAGTAAATGAACAGAAATAACATTTACCATTATCTGTCACAGCAACCTATCTTATCCAGTACCTTATGGTCAGTTGAGACTGTCACAAATAACTCCAATACAGATGAAGTGCATTGCAACCACGGAAAATCCACACGTTTAAGCTCCTTCTTTATTCATTCTGCTGTCAGCAGCAAAACCAATTCAGGATAATAACTGCAGCAATTGTGGCTTCAACAAAAGCCTTTAATCCCCATTCACCACCTTTTTCTGTATTTCTCCCCGTTGCCCTTCGCTTCTGTAAGTGACATTCTTAACTTGGATACAAAAGGTCTTAAGAGCGATCCTTGTTGCTGTCATTCCGGGCCTGGCATTGGACGTCCTTTTGAGGCTTATGCAGGATGATGCTGACTCATTTGGCCACGGAGGGGTAAAACAATAAAGGCAGGAATGTTTACGGGATTACGAATGCCCGCAAAACAAACTCAAAGGCTTCAAATGCAGCTTGTGTCACTCAAAAATAGAGAAAATGCAATTTACCACATCCAACCGGCGTGTCACCTTTTGGTTCTCCTTCTTCAAGAGGATTCCTATTCACTTACATCTAATCTCACCTCTATCTCCATTGACACTCCCTCGAAGATTTTATTTCTGTTTTGTCAAAACACAAGTTAAGTCCAAAACTGTATTTAAGACCAGCACGCGCTCCGCTCCCCTGAAGACCCGTTGTCTGTGTTGGTCTGCCTGTGGGAAGGTGATAACCAGCAGAAGAGGCTGAGGAAACAAGCTTACCTCATCTCCTAAGTGCCTGACACTGCAGAATGGGATCATAAGGTCTCCGCGGAGCAGAAACTCCTGCTGCATATTGTTGCTCTTTCCAGTTTTAGAGTTTATCTCTTGAAATGGGAGAGTGTATTGGGGGAGGGGAAAGTAGGTGACAAGGCAAACGGTTATCTTTCGGGGAGAGGAGAAGTGCTCACAGATTGGAAAGTTGCTTTGGTGGTGTCTGCCCTACACAGGTTAGGGGAGGTTAATGTGAAATTTTACAGCAAATAAGAGCGGCCAGCGGGGAAAGAGTCAGATGGAGTGACTGGGGCTGCAGGCTGTTGGAGGAGGAGGAGGAGGAAGGGGGGAGGTGTGATAGGAATACATCTTAATCTAGCACTCTGTTTCTGTCAAAGCTTGTTCCGGATCAAATTATGAGAGCTGCCCAGTGAGCTCAGTCCCATTACTAACAGATGACTCGCTCGCTCATCCTGTTACGGCTTTACAAGGCTTTCCCGCTACTGTAGACAGGTACAGATTTAAGGTTGAGTGATGCTTTAAATTGGATCCCATAACGAGGGCAATGGAACTACAATATCACTTTATGATCTCAACACTGAAATCTACTCTCGCACCTCTTTTCAACTAGTAGCAATTCAGGCCCCTTTGCCAGTGGTGACATTTTGAAGACATCACTCTGGTAAAAAATCATCAAATGCAGCCTCCTCATCAGCTTTATTAGTGAAAAGGGACTGATTATGCATTTCTTTTTTTTTTCCTTTCTTTTTATTTTTACACCGTTGCCATGTCATAACTCTGTCATTTCAGTGGAGCTGTGATGCAAAAAAAAAAAAAAAAATCCTCTATGGAGCTCGCTACCAGATTTGTCTTTGTATTTATAGACCTGGCAAGTCTGATTGAGAGAGGCAATACAGAAAACTCTGAAAAGGAACACAGAGTTGCTGAGGGGAAGTATAAACAAACGGGGAAAGACTGAAACAATACGACGTTGCAGGGTATCAATCAAAAGGCTTGTATTTTTATGCCAGTGAGAAGGGAAGGAGAGCTGAACCTAAACTATAGGTAGACAGATGCAGTGTCCTCCATCAAAAAGCCTCTCTGTGGTTTAGTTTCCCTTTTATTAGCTCTGCTGTCAAATGAATGTGGGCTGTGGTAATGGAAGTGATTGATAACAGAGCATGAAATTAAGCTTTCCCTCTTCAGAGCTGCAAATACCTCACTGCCAGTGCAGGGAGGCTTACAGATTATCATTACCACACATGAAGAGAAGTCAATATTTGGCTGCAGCATCTTGTAAGAAATCACACAGCTGAGGTTGAATGCTTCTCAATAATTTGTATCAGTGTGAAGAGCTTCATTGGGAAATAACAGTAAAAATGAAATATGTGCAAGTCAAAAAGGAGGGTCCCCCAGATTGATCAACATGTCCTCAAATGACGAATAATCATAACTACTAAATATATGTTCTGTGGATTTGAAGTGGAAACACATGATCATTCCCAGTAGATAATCCATCTAGAAATAACTCCTGAGTCTGTCAAATTCAGAGAGAGGATTTAACTTAACTGGACCATGTACAAACCTTGGTTTGAATGGTGTATTTGTCTCTTCCATCTCCATTTTAAATGTGCACACACGCGCTTATTCAAACTCCGACCAGCGCATGTGAACATTTTTTAGATGGGAAATTTGAGATGCAGATACAGGGTAGTGAACTGAATTCATTTAGTCATTAATCAGCGCTGTCTCATTAAACTTCCAAACCCCGAGGCGCAGAAGAGAGGCTGGTCTGACACTCAGTCAAATGTGAAACTGCAGCTGCTTAAATGTAGGATGACACAGGATGTAACAGGATTTAGGGAAGTACGTCTCATCTCCCCATGATATTGAGCATTAGCCCAACTGGAAAGAAGAACAGATGAAATAATGATCGGTTATGAAAATGTGAGAACTCCAGACATTCTTCAAGTCTTGTGGAACATATTCATTGATAGTTTTCTGTATCTTATTGTTCTGTATACATTCAATCAAGAATATTCTTAGTTGTCATGTTTTGTCTGACACCATGTTTCGAAATAACACAGCTACAGAAGGAGCTAAAATCATTTATGTTCATTTACTTATGAATTTTCTCTCTCACTCAAAACTGCCACTCTGCCAATGGCACAGTTAGAGGAGAAAACATGAGGAACCTTAATAAACTACCAGGTGGCTGCAGGTACTTCCTGTAAACACTTCAGAGTCATTGTGAGAAATTGTGCATTATTTTTATTTTTTAGGCAAGACGTACTGTCAGGAACCATCAATTAGGAATCAAACTAAACTGCATCAGCTCGTAGAAGGAAGAGTATAACTAAGTGCAAAGCTCAAGTTGGGCTATAATTTAAATAGACAAATTAAGTGATTTCCCATTTTAGAGGACTCAACATAGCTCAAGTCCATCCTTTCTTTGACTTTCATCCTCTTATCCCTTTTTTTTTTGGGTCAATCACTCTGTTAGCAATAAATTTTGATCCCGCTGCTCCGGGTGGCTGATTGAAGGACACCGGGGACAGAAATAGTCTGAGGGTCTGCAGCACTTAATCCCTGTCCCTGCTCTCTGTCTTTTCCTGCACTGCTTAATTTTGCTCTCCTTGAAGCAATCATGTTTTAAGCCACCAAAAGTCTGTCTGAAAGTAAACTTTCACTTTTACATTTACATTCATCTCAGTTGCAATTTTCTTTAACAGAGTCTTGGGCTTTTTTTCTGTTCAGGCTTTTCATGGATAATTCTCACTGTATAACACTCATTTGGACTGTGAAATAAATTCAAGGAGGAAAACCTGAATCTTAAAGCATTATATTACAACTTTATTGTGAAATGCAAAGAAATCGCCATTTGATTTCACAAGTAATGGTGAGGCCATCTGTTGTGTGATCCCTCATACTTGCTATTGCTTCCTTTGTTGATGCTCTCTGTATATGGTGGGAAATGTTTCCACCAGCCAGCAGCACACACTTTCATTTCCATGAATGCCCAGCACCGGAGGCTCTAGTGCGTGAGGAAAAGAAGACGTAACTTAAGCACCATGCAGAGATCCATCTGCTCTTGGCTGTCCCCCGGCGGCCCGACCCCATGGATGCTACTGACATCCCAGTTCTCATGAATGTTCGGGTGCCAAGCAGAGTTCAGATGGCTCACAGCAGGAGTGAAAGAGCAGCTAATGTAGCTTTCTATCTTTTTTTTTAACAAACTGTTTTAGAAGTGGATTAGCATTGCCAGATTTTTTAACTTCCTGTTTTCATGTAACAACCGATACCAATGGCTGACTGGGAGTTACTGAAATTTAATGGATCAGTTCTCAACCGAACAGGACAAGCATTGTTTTCCCTTATAACCAGTTCAACCATGATATTAGCAGCCACTTCATTACTCCCACAGCAGAAATCCACCTATAGAGTAGTGAATGAGAAAATAAAGGAAATGCAGATGAGACTGGAAAAAACATTTTTCAGCTGAACATTTACTGCCTAATTAGGGTGGTATGGACCTATTAACAGGAATGTGGCTGCGTGTTTGCATTTCTTTATTGGTATCAGCTGGGGTCTATAGGGTCCTGCCAGTGTGTCTCTGGGAAAACTTTATTCACCTGTCACTGACAGGGAAGTTCGGCAAACATTAAAAGAGAGATTTTCAGCTTATATAAGTCACAATGTTTTTTTGGTTTTTTGTTTTTAGAAAACTTGGACGAAGATGTGGATGAACTATATTTATCTGAGTGTACCAGTGTACAGTTAATTTAATTAATTGGGTCAGTTTAAGTGGCAACTTAATTCCATTCATAATCCAACAAAAGGGGTTGCCATGGAGCCAATGTGAGAGCATAATGATGAGGAAGGAGAGATAAAGATGAATGCGGAGAAAGCTTTTAGTTTATGAAGAAATACATTTTCCCGAGTTTTAAAGTTGGTAAAGGAGGATGCTGATTAACCTACATTCACATTACCAGCTGTGTTGTGTAATTCCATTTCTGTAAACATTCGATTTGATGGCTCATAAAAGTGCACATCTCCTGAATGAGTCAAAGTGAATGAAACTTGCTGATGACGACACATACATGCTCACTAGATTTCGTTCTGCATATTTTTCAAAATGCGCACATTCAATTCTGAAATTGAAGCCACAGAATCAAATCGTTGGGAGGCATTCAACTCTGGATCATAGTAAGCATTTGTCCGACTGTACAGGGAACAATTGAGAAAGTCACAAAAGATTTATGAACAGCTCGTGCATTTTTGGGGCTATTTTGAGCAGTGTAGTAGTTCTGTAGGTTTACTATAACCACACCCAGTATTTGCATGTAGGGAAAAAGCTGAATGGAATCCAATATGAGTCTTTACTGTGCATCACCACACGTCACATACTATAAATATCTGATCTTGGAGCACACTGTAAAGAATTGGTATTGATTAAATTTCTGTGTCCAGTCAGCCCTGAAAAAATATATATCTATAAACACACACACACAAACACTAATATATATAAGTGGCTTGAAAGAATATCAATTTGTCAGTTACTTCAGTCTAGTACTGTGATATAGGATGTGTTTTACTTTGCTTTTGTTTTATAATTTTTAATGATTTTTTGGGTTATAACCATGCTCATACTCATATACATTGGACATAAGAAAAAACTCCTAATTCATATCCATGTGATAATTCTGACTTTCTGTCTGATGTTTAACAAAGCTTGTATCTTATTCAGTCATGCCAATCAGTATTCTGCCATCAACACCAACTCTGTACTGACCTTTCAGGTTTTGTTAAATGTAATGCATCCACTTATTTGGTTTGTGATCATGAACTTTCAAAGTCAACAGTATCCTCATTGGACCTAAATGTACTTGATGCTAATAAATAAATAATAAATGAAGAGATATTGAGGCCATAACTGAGACATTGTAAGGATGTTGGCTTTTAGAATATTGTCCCAGTATGACAAATGACAATCCACTGTCAAAGCATTGCCTCTTCAAATAAGACCATGGCTACGCCTACATTCCAGTTCTTTAGAACGGAAGAATTTTCAGGGTAGCTTGCGAACATGTCAAAGCCGAGCAAAAATAGACTCTACTTGCCTCCACAGAAACACATGCCTTTATTATGTCAGCAATCCTGCAGCTGTAACCTCCATACAGTACAGCACAATCAGACTTTGCAACTGCAGCCTTACCATTAAATGGAACTAGGCCTTCAAATGAAGTCTCACAAAGTGTGCTATCTTTTTGCTTTTTAGCTGGTGCACTGTGGGAAAAAAAAGTGATTTTGGACGTATGCTTACGTTTTTCAATTATACAGCTTTTTGCACCTTGGGAATACCCTGTGTCGATAAATATTTTACTCACTTGAGGAAGCACGTTATGAGCTCTAACCTGCATAAAGAAACTGTGAAGATTGCTCCTCAAAAAAGGGCATCTTATCTGTCTATGCGAGGACTTGTTTACTGCAGGTGTGCCATTTACAGCGCGCTGCTTTGAATGTGCTCACTTGTTCACCTAAAAAGGACGAAGGCCATGGTCAATGATCTTAGCTCAGACAAAAGGTCTGCATATTGGGAGTAGGGTTTATACAAGAAGAAAAATCCATGCTTTTCACTGGCTCAGTATACCTTAAGGTCATGCGGACAAATTTCACTCCATACTCAGCTGCTAACTGTCTTCTGATTAAAGGCTTATCTTCAAAGCATGACCATGAAAGTGGTATTGATCTGTAGATCTTAATATTAATATCATCGTCTTTACCTTCACTTTTTCTGAAGGACTGCTCAAATGAAAAGATGAAAACAAACAAAAAAAAAAAACACCGGCACACTATGAAATGCTGACAAGTATTTTTAAATTTCTCTCATCAGGTGTAAGCTGCTGACTTACCCAGAGGACCTTTCTCAGATCTCAGTGGTCTTCATCTTTGTGAACGAGGCACTGTCGGTGATCCTGCGCTCGGTCCACAGCGTGGTCAACCACACACCGGCACACCTGCTCAAGGAGATCATCCTGGTGGATGACAACAGTGACAGTGGTAAGAGCTTTAACAGCTTCATTAGCGAAGTGGAAACATAGAAAAGACTCGCCATTTCCACATCAATTTCAGAAATTGCTTGCAGGGGCTATGAACAGCCTTTGACTTCTGGCCCTTGATACACTCTACAAGACACAAAATGACAGCAGAAAAAGGGCTCATTCCATTTCTTTTCTACCATTTTCTTGCTTGGCCATTTTTTTGTCTTTCCTCAGATTCTAGATCGTGTAAGCTGTACTTTCACATTTTCTAATACTCTGACTCTGCCCAGTATTTTCATTCACTTGTCTTCTCTGGTAAACTAAGATATCATATTCAAATAATTTAGTATGATTATAGGGCATGTTTTAGAATTTGTGTGTGTGCGCTATAGTTTTCTCTATGTTTGGTTTTTGTGAGTGACACTTGAAGGGATGGAGAATCCATGAGGGCAGAGATTTAATCACCAGGCTTTGAAATAGATTTAAAAAAGAGGAAACAGGATGGGATTAGTCTCATCCTAATTCAAGCTGCAGCATATGACTGTCTCCATAGTGATGTGGGCAAATCCCTCAGTTATATCAACTGCTGACAATGCTTGCTTCCACTTCCCAAAAGATTTCCTGTTTGGAGAGAGAGGGACAGTGAAGTAGATTACAGACCACATTTGGCCCTTCTTCACTTGGCACAGGGCAGCAAACCTGCCTCCCTCAGGCTGGCAAAGGAAAAGGGTGCATAAATAACCCACTGAAAGAAGGCAGAGCGGGAGTCACCACTGGCTCATCTCTGCTCCCCACTGGGGCTCTAACAGCCTTCCATTAAAGAGGGAGCTGTTAAAAGCCAGTGAGCAGACAGAAATGGAAAACGACCCCCTCTCCTCATTATATCAATCTACTCCTCACATATAACTCATACCAGGGTTTTCTGAAATGGATTTTTTAAAGAACCAATCTCTTTTCATGTCGAGGGCTGTAATATGTTTAGTACTCAATTTTCCGATAGCATAACTCTTTTCTTTTCCACGATATGCTATTGTTGTAACACTACTTGACAGTGAATTGTCATTTAGATGCTCTTCTAGTTTTGAAATATAGATTTTATAAATAATGGCAATGGTGTGAGGATTCAGTACTGTTGTTCTCAGGCCAGTGAGAGACATCCCAATGGTTTGTTAGATCTACCTGGCAGTGTGTCAGTGGGGATCGGCTCTAAAGAGTGGCGTCCTCGCAAAGGTTGACACAAAATATGAATCCATCAGAAATGTTTCCCAGTTTGGAAATTCCCAAAATCCTACCACTGCTCCTTCTGCGTTGGCAAATTGAGACGTTCATTCTCAGTTAACCCTGACACAAAAAAAAAACATTCTCAGATTGTGAATAATCTGAATAATCCCTGCAAAATAACCTAACCTCTAAGTAGAGAAACTGACAAATTGAAGCAGATACACAGACATTTAGCATTTGTGTCCAGCTCCCAAACATCACATAGAAAGACTGCAGGCTGTTTTCGCTGCTCGTTTGTCTTGTGCATTCTTGAGAAAAAAAGGCAACCTACAGGTCTTTATCACATTTTTCAGATGCTCAGACTCAACGTGTGAGAGTCTGTGAGCGGGTTCTTGGGAGCTGCACCACCTTGACATTAGACCAGCTAAGGCCGAGCTCCATGACCTTTCTTGGATGGATCTCTGTGTCTTCTCTGATTTAAACAGGGCTCAGTATGATGCATGGCGTGGTAATTCTCTCATGGGAAGCATAGCTGCTGTGTCACTGTGACACTTTCCCTTTTCTGGGACAGCCATGGACATTTTTTAGTGGTCAAAACGTTCATTCACAGCAACAGTTCCAGGAAGCTTGAATAAAAACTCGCTCTTGTCTTTCTGTGTCTACCAGAGTGACACCAGGTTATTGTTGTAAGTAATGTTTAACAACAAAAAGGCCTAATGAACCCTACAGGATTTCATTCCAGCAAATACCACCACCAAATTGATAACCTAATGATTCATATAATGAAAACAGGACATAAACCCAACACTAGCAAGGCACAGCTTGTATTATCAATTTCAAGTGATGATGAATTACTCAAACATTACATACATTAAATCTGATTCTACCTCTGAATTGCTCATTAATGCAGAATAAGAAATTTGCCGAACACACATTTAAACAAGATATGATTAGGACAATATCGTTGTTGAATAATTTTCATTCAGTCCCCTTTTAGCAAACTTTTACATAAGTGTGACGCAATCAATGAGGCGAGCAGTGCAGTGAATGAATGGAGATGCTATTACTAAATAATAGGCAGTGCAAAATCTGTTTTTGTAACATTTTTATAGCTAAACACATCTCTGCAAAGTGTTAATGAATGAGAAAATGAATATAAATTAAGTCATTGAAATGATCTGGCCTTATATCTGAGTGAAAAACACACCTGATTTGCAGTTTTAGAAACAAATCAGTGCTGTATTTAAAAGAATGCATGTTAAGTATAAAGAGGTTGCCAGTAAACCAACGAGAAGCCCTGTGTTGCATCAGCTCCTTTGTAATAATGTTTGGGAATGACATTATGAAGAATTTCACCATAAAATGCTGGAAGCAGAGTCATTGTAATTTACAAGGCTGTCTTTACAGAAATGATCCCATGGGCATTTGTTCATCCAGGCAGAACAACCTATGATTATGTTCAAAGACTTTGTTCAGAAGGTTCTTTCAACAAATATTCCTTTCACTGTGTAAAATTGTGTCCATTAATGGAACAGTGGCATAATACCAAGTATATATTGTGTTATTTTTAAACACAAATACTTTTTATTTTTCAACCTTTTTCATCTACTTGGTTTGGTTAGACTTGTTTTATTCCATCAGCATCTCGTCTCATGGATGCCATCTCCAGTTTCCTTCACTTGAAGCCTGAACAAATGCTTTATGATCAAATGTGCCAGCTCGGAGGTCTTCTTCAGGTTCCTACATCACAAATGCCAGTACCTGTGGATATTTTAGGACCTCCTTGTTCTTTGGAATAGGAGCAACTCTTCATAACTGCTTACATGACTGTGCATTTAACCGTTTCAACTAGCTACTTAAATCCAAAGGTGTAATAATGTTCTTTCATCACATCCACACAGTGAATTGTGTTCATTTGAAATATTACTGTAACAGTTTTTTCCATCCAACTGGACTGAGAGAAGGTTGACCCAATCAACCCAATATTCTGCTTAAATTCGCTCTGACGAAAGCTCAGAGGAAGAGTTGTCAAATCTCAAATCAGTAAATTTCCTAAATTTTCCATAATTCTCCTAATTTAGGTGGTATTGGGTTGATTCATCACTCATATAGGGCCTGCTGTAGTGCTTTATCCTGTGAAACAGAGAGTGTGTCAAAAAGTGTGTCAGAAGTATTCTAATCTGAAATTCAGTGATTGATATTTTGCGAATGTCCCGCAAATACCCATTGAGTTTCAGGCCCCAGAAATACAAAACAGGCTAAAACGGTTTGCTTTACTTGCACCAAACACTATCCAGCAGCTTTGAGATATACCTGACATTTACCTGGCCGCAGAGTCTTGAGGCCTCTTGTGTTGTTTTTGCCCAGCTGTGTTCCCTCCACTGCAAATGGGAATCTACACATATCAGTCTCAGATACCCTTTAATTTTCCCTTTATTCTGATACCCTTTTTTTCAGTATCAAATCAAACTTTTGCTTAATCCAAGCCTTGAAAGAGGCACATTTTTACTATGGATGGTTGTATATTTACATCTAACCTAGGCAACCCATGGAATAGTTTCCATAATTGGTTCATTTTATTGTTCATGATTCATTTTCTGAAAATAGTTCTTACATTTTTCTATATTAGATATCTTATTGCATATTTGTTTTTTAACTCATTTTCATTTGATCACGTGTTTCTTTCTTTCATCACTTTTTTTCATAGACAATTCTGTCTTTATTTATATTCTTAAGAGTTTTTGTTTTTGTGTCTTTATTTTCACACCCTTTCCTCTATTTCCACATTCCTGTGTGGATTTCCAATAGTTTAAACAAATGACAGGGGACTCTTTCAGAGTGTTTCATCAGAGGTGTTTCACAACACAAACACAGAAATGATTCATCAGAGGTTTTCATACTAAATTCAACATACATTAAAAATTGCAGCACTATGAAATTCTGCTGCGGAGCCAAAAAAAAGGGGCAGAGATGATCCTTTCATGAATGCAATATTTGAAAATACAATGAGTGAGAAACGTGTGATTATTTACCTCGTATTTAAAGTATCGTGATAAATTCAGTCATCCCATCATGAGGACTTTGAAATGATTTTGTACCAACGTCAAAATACTTTCCTTTTCTCTGCTTTCCTCCTATTTAACTGTAGGCTATGAAGGAACAGGACACTTTGGATGCTTTGGATTAAAAGATGTGTTGCAGGTCACCTTTATTAAACAAAATACTTGCTTTAATTTCGAGTAAAATAGCTGCAGATTTTAGATTATTTTATGTGGCCAAGGCGGTACAGATTAACAAGGTGACAGATTCCAATTATTTTACAATATATTTTAAAGCTATTCATTCATTTAATCTATTCATACATGAGTTTAAAGCTTCGCTACCTTTGGGAGTAGTAGAAAATAAACCTTATGTGTAGATCGATTCATTTCAATTCATTTTCTGAAATAGCACAGTCATTGGATGGCAAAATATCTGCCCCTAAATGTATGCATTTGTTTGAAGAGCTTGCTCTTTCAAGAGCAAAAATTAATGTGATATAAAAACAAAACAAAAAGCACAGGGCAAGCATCACCGGGATTTGTCCAGTAAATTTCATTCCGTTTACGAAGTCTTTCTTAACTGTGGAGAAAAGGCACTACTGTAACAGTGTTTCACTGTTGCTACTGGTCAGGATGAGCAGTATCAGTTTCCCTTTTCCTTATATTTAATTCATCGTTATATGACATAGTGAGTCAGTTCACATGTATGTCCACTCCACGGTCTGCCCATGATCAATGAAAGTAGTCAATATTTAACCTGTGTCCAGATCAGTGTCTGGGACAAGTCCATAAATCCACTCAGTGAGAAGTGTGGCCTGTGCTTTTCTAGCAGAAATGAATCTCTTTCCTTTGAGGGGGATTGTTTACAGCATAAAAAATAAAAAAAACATGGATACTAGTTCTGCTGCAGGTCATTTATTTTGTACTAGAAAGTTCTAGATAAAAGTGTTCCGGCGTTGAGTAAGTAACCTCACAGCTACATATCCATGAAGTTTTTAAAACTTTTCATTTACCAGCTGCCACCTATTCTTAACATAACAGAATCGATCGTTCTTTATGTTCCCAGCAGAGGTGCACCTCATACACTACAGTGAATATCCATTTAATTTGATAGTATGATGGATAGCTATTTATTCTTGTTGCCACAAAGGCAGTCCTTTAATGAATGCTCCCTACTCCATAACTCTCCTCTTGTGGAATCAGTCCAGCATTTTATTTGCTGGGCTCAGAGGGATCGTCATAACTTTCTCATTCCCAGTGAAGCTCAGTAATTATTAAACTCTGATGGCGTTTATCATATTGTTGCTGGAGGATAGGTTGATAAATAAATACTCTCTATGTACAGATGCACAATCGATGAGATGCACAAACTGAGCAACCTACATTTGTCAATTATTATCTATATACCATGCTACAGGGTTGCTGGTTCAAGTCCCCGGGGGGAACCTGGACCTTTCTGTGTGGAGTTTGTATGTTCTACCAGTGTCTGCGTAGGCTACTCTCCACACACACACAGGTCAAGTGTCAAGTGTCTCCAGAAGAAGCACAATGTTTAATAAAAGAAAAAGGATCTCCCTTTTCCAGTAAAAATGTCTACTATAACAGGTATACCTCTTATCTTTAGTCTGATGTAGTCCTTTTTCTTTAGTTTTAATACATTTAAGCGTGATGCCACACACCTTTTAATTTGTTCATAGTCATCCTGTGAGTTATTTAGATTAAACATGAGAGTGCCTTGCTAATAGAAAACAATCAGATAGAGAAAGACAATATAAAGCTCCTTTGACTCATTGCTTTAATTTAGAGTTGAGTGCAAACACTTGTTCGCTTTGGGGGTCAATCCTGCTGAATTCACCCTCTCTAACTGGTGCAAGGACCATAATATATTAAGACCTTCAGCAAGAAAAGGACTCCTGACAATGCTTCCACTCACTGCATCTCTTCAATCACACGGACGGGGGATTAGACTGCCATTTTTTTTTTTTTTTTATACCTTCACCGGCTGATTTATGTTGTGAGCCAAAGTCAGCAGCTAGGTGGGGATGCTGCTCAGAGCCGGCGTCCCACAAGCGTCCTTATTAATCTCCCCTTCAGAAAGTGGAACGCTCAGCAGTAACCCGGAGGAGAAGCTCAAACAACCATCAATCCTCCAATGAAACACAGACAGCAATTTGCACATCTTGCTATGTACCCGACAAACTGAGTTTCCAGTGAGGACTGCACTGCCAGCTTCATCTGTGAGAGCAGAGGAGCAGGGATGTTATAATTCATCTGAAATAAACATGTGAGCAGAGAAATGCATGAGACAGAAGCCGGACACTGTCTGTCTGCTACTCAGGAGCTCCCGCGAAGCCTCTCTTTATTTCCCAAATGGAAGGTTTTTCAACGAAGGTTTGTTGTGGAAAATGCCTTCTGCCGTATGTCCTGGGCTTAGACACAAAATCTGTAAATTGAAATCTATGAGGAAAAGCAAATGGCTTGTTGCTCAAATGGCCTTGTGGTTAATCCAGTTCATAATGAATGATTCTGCTAAATGCTGTCTAACAACTTTATTTACCACCTTTAAAACCATTATATGTGCTGATGATTCGGATTTGATAAATGCAATTAGAATTAAATGCTTTATCCTATAAATGTTCTGCTCAAAACATCTTTTGAGTTGATGTCATGAATATTCACGGCGTGCGTCATAGTCAATCATAGCTGATGAATGTGTTTCCCTTCAGACTTAGCTTATGTACCATACTTTTCCCCTAAAATGCATTATTTCTCACATTTATTCTATGTTCAGGTAAAGGTTAAAGGTGATGTGAGCCAGACAGAGGAGTCACTCATTTAGCTCAGATTCATACAGGTCAAAAGCATTCAAACTTTTAGAGAGTTTCGTAAACTTTCCAGTTTGATTAAATCTGGTTCTGTTGACCTCGCTCAAATTTAAAGGAAAACAAGAATCCATTAAAAGTAGTTAGTTAATCTTCTGCCAAATGCACCGTGAATCAGGCTGAAATGGATGTGAAAATGAATGCAGTAATTTATGTGCAGAGACCCGATGCTGCTGATTAATACTGTGCGACTGAACCCAAACTCTACAAGGTAAAGGCAAAAACTGTCATGAATTGAAAGACGATCACATTGAATAAAATGAATTAATGAAATAAACATCTTCACACATTTTTAAGAACATCATTACTTTGATGTTTTTATTATGTTTAAAGTTATAGAAATATAAATTCAAACATCAGCTATTTACATATGGAATTAGAACTTCATACAGTTCATGTTTCATGACAGCCATCCCTTCTTACTGTTTGCTGCTGGCAACATTCCTCATCAGATGCAAGTGGTATAATTAACATCCATCTACAGATACAGCCTGCAGAGACACTTGCTAACCACCGCTTATGGTTGGAGATTTAATTGAAGCTTTCCAGAGCTTGTTTGCTCCAGTGAGTCTGCTGTATCATTCACACCATCATATCCATATAGTAACCTTTAAGAAGATCTTGTTTAGAAATTTTCCTTATTAGCAGTTGATCTAAGTCTTTTATTTTCCAAACTTCCTCCTAACTCTAAGTCTTCTATTAAATACCCCCTCACACTGATATTCTATAAATAACTGATGCATTCTTAAACAACAATTCTTATCCTTAATTTTTCCCTTTGCTAAATGTAGGTATCATTTCAACAGATAAAGCTAAAATCAGTATAAAATGTGTTTGCCCTGAGGAATGTCTCAGATTGGCGACATGATAATGCTCAGAAAGTCCGTCTCTGACAGTTTTTTATGCTGACACATTCATTTATTTGGATGCAGTGTGTCCCCCACATCCAAAAGTTCCTCAATAAGCACATTATAATGGGCTCCTGAGGCACAGGCTTACAGTGGTACCAGGACTCTGCTGTTTCCCCATCTGCTCCTGTCTGATGAAGTCTCTGCTGACGCCATCAAATCCACCTGCATGTGCTTTGAGCACTCTTCAATGGAAGGATTCCAACCAAGGGAGTCTGACCTTTTGTACAACTGAACTGACAATGTTAGCAGAAGCACTTTGCTGCAGCACAGTTTGGCTGCTACTGTATCAGTTTGTTAGATTTGTAGGGCGGCAGCAAGATTACGCCACAAATGAGTTTAATGAAATCCTTGATGTCTCTGATGTTGACTCAGTACGTTTACAGAAATGCAGGGTTTACAATTTTTTTTTTCAAAATACTCCAATTTGTTGGTAAATTCTCACACAACATTATGATTTATATCAAAATCACAATCCTTCCCACAGGTGGTTAAAATGCTGAAAATTAAAGTAAGATTTTTTTTTTTTTTTCTAGTGGAGCTGAAATTCAACCTGGACCAGTATGTGAACAAACGCTACCCGGGGCTGGTGAAGATTGTGAGGAATAGCAAGCGGGAGGGCCTGATCCGAGCCAGAATACACGGCTGGAACGCCGCCACGGCTCCTGTCGTCGGATTCTTTGATGCTCACGTCGAGTTCAATACTGGCTGGTAAGAAAAGGTCATGTTTAACAGGTCTCTGCTTTGTGTTTTTACCAGAGAGAGAGAGAGAGAGAAAGAGAGAGTGGGGGAGAGAAAGAGAGAGTGAGAGGTCATGCTATATCATTATTTTTGAAGTATGTAGAGTTTGGTCTGATCTAAGCATTTTGATCTCCAGTCGCGGCACACCAAGTTTTGACAGAGACAGCACTTCTCAGCAGAATGACCTATTTTATTTGCAAGCTTTTTTCTCTTGCGTATCCTTTTAAGTTAAAAATAATTGGCTCTGGTTAACATAAAAATGCAGCCCGATTAAACAAACACAACCTGTCCAGCTAAAAGAATCTCATGACAAGTTGGAGAGCCGAACACTGTGAGAGGTAAGTGTAATTAAAGCTGACGCTCAGATGTTGCGTACTTCAACTTTATTTTTCCCGCGGGCTTCGGGTTCATTTTTCAACTTGAAATTGCTTTTGGGGTCTCAGCCCTGCTTAGGTTTAGCCAAAAACAAATTACTCAGATAGAAGTAATGGGAGCCTAATTTGAACCTGTCATTCCTTCGTTTGAATACGAAATGTATCCTTAGTTCCTGAGAAGATGCCTGGAAGGCAGGAGTTGGGCATAAAGAGAGGAGGACAGCAAGGAAAGGCATTTGGGACCAGTCTTTTAGATGCAGTGGAGCCTTTTTGGATAATCAGATGTTAGAAATGCAAACAAATGGCTTTACGCAAAACTCTTACTATGATCAAATCTCAACTGGAAAGATCAGGCCAAAATAACATCTCCAACAAACAGAGGGTCGTCTTTAGTGTGATATGAAAGTCATCTAAAAGCCTGTAAACCCTAAACAGTTTTTGTGAAAGGAAAAGCTTGGCCATTAACATCAAATTTCAACTTAATTTTTAGTATATTATTAGTATTCCAGAGCCTGGATTTACAATGCAAAAACAAACTGCCAGCTGTTCAACGTTTAACTAAATACTCCAGACTGGAAGTGTAACATATAATCATGTTTGTCCTTGTTTACTACAGAAAGATTCTCCTTGGATTTGCTTTGCAATTAACTACAAACCCTAACCTAGCTGTTGATATCGTAGTGTGTCTCCCAGTCTGATACTGGAAATGTTTCAATATGACTGCGTACTGAAAGTGATGAGCTGACTGTCCCAAAAGGCCTTATTGAATGACTAAGAGAGTCATTCACGTTTCTCCCTGTCTCTCTCTCTGCCTATTTAGTTTTCAATTGGCTCAATGAATTATTAAGGTCCTTTTTGTGCCATTTTCATTGTCCACATTTTTGTGGGAGCCTTAGATTTGATGCAACCTCTAATGGATTATAATGTAACACAGTTCTGACACACACCTCAGATAACCCATAACTTACTGAGAATATTCAATTTAATGCCTTTTTTTTCTTTTTTAGTGGGAGTTTTTGGTGGATTGAAATACCAATTGTTAATTGTGATTCCATTATTTCAGATGCATGTCTGAAATATCCTAGGACCCCGGCTACCCTCGTTTCATGGGGAGCGATATACCCCTCAGGCTTTAAAGTCTCACCCCAGCAGTTATAAATAATCTAAAAAAGAAATCTGTGTTCTTCACAGAGGTACATTTTTTAATCTTCTAACACAAGATTTTTCTTAGTTTTTCTTTCTTTCTTGGTTGTGCCTTCCCATAACTCTTTCAACTCTTTGATTTGCACCCGTCATTGAGGATAGTCAAGAAATTCTGACTGATATGTTTGAGCTTGAATACTTTGACAAGTATACACGTGTAAAATAGCAACATCTGGTAAAAAGGTAGATAGGCCCTACGCCAACAGCAGAATTTAGTCTTCCTTTTCATAGAATCCTAGCCATAGCATTCATAATGGATTTTTTTTTTCATGTTATGGCTTTCAACAGTGTAACAGCATTCACAGGGAAAGCTCTTCAGCTCCCTAAGCCCTGCAGAACATTGATGAAGACCCATTCCTTTGAATGAGTAGTGCAGAATAACGGTAAACAAGCAGGACAGTGGTCCTTGAGGAGCTGGGCTGGGAAACTTTGGCTTTTAAAACAGAACAGGATCTCATAGATATGTTAAGACAGGATTTATATTTGCTTTTTGTCATAACTCAAACGTGTTATTGCCGCAGGCAACTCTTTGCTTTGATTTCTTAATCAAGAAAAAAGCAAGGCTTAGTTTTGAAACCTTAAAAACCTTAAAGCTACAGTAAAGAATTTTGTTTGCCTGAAAAGTTCAAATAAACATGAATCGCATCATTGATTATTTCTGATAAAACATTTTTACAGAAGCCTTATGACAAGTACTATGTGAACACAGACCTAATAAAATACTCTTATTTACTTGGCCATGTCCACTGATCAGGCAAACTGGTAGCCTTTAAGATTCATACTGTTCTCTTTCAGTTCAATAAGCTGAAATGAAAGCGCTAAAGGACAGAGTAAGCTTGACCTTGAAAAAAAAAGGAAAAAAAACATAAATAGACAACCAGTTATTCGTCCGCAGCAACACAGTGACCCCGTGACCCTTACAGAGAGATGTTTTGATGAACTTTCAGTCCTGACTCTCAGCAGGCTGCTCAGGGCTTGATTTTGAACTACAGCCCTGGAGGCGGCTGACGGCAGGTCACTCAGCCGACACGCAGTACGCCGGCACAGAGCCGCAGCGCTGCCTGTAGGTGTATTACAGCTGATAATTGATACCCTTGTGGTTCCCTCATCTGTTTTCCCATCTGTTCTTGTCCTAAAATAGAAACCCCACATAACCCCGCTCACATCCACACAGGTTTCAGCCTTCTCAGCCCCCCACCACTCTCCCTTTAGTGTAAAGGATGAGGCTTTAGCAGACCAGCTGTCCGACACACACACTGCCCCACACTCGCTCTAACCGTCTTCAACTTCTTTTGAATGCAGTTTTTTTCTTTCCTTCCGATCTTGATTTGATGTGAGGTTTTATGTACAGCAATCGATAAAAAGTTGGGCACTATTGCTGTGATTTTCCTCAAATTAGTTGCCGAGTGAAGGTATGCAGCAAAGGAGAACATGACAGCCATCTCAAAAAAGCGTGCTAAAGCTTCTCGCATATCTTTGTGTGTCTGTGTGTCTGACTGTGAGCGAGTGTGCTCGTGCATTTATTATCTAATTTATGCCTTCAAACACTCTGCTCCCCTGTATTCAGATAAATTTACTTGTGTTATCTACACTTTCTGTTTGTTGGAATGGAAAGATATACCTATTCATCATGATATGATTATTCACCATGGCGTGTATAGTGATAAGTGAGATGGATGGTTGCTGGAGATGCTTTGGTGAATCTCCCTCAATGACCTTGCACACACTGGCTGTGCATACTGAGCTGGAGACAGCACTCTTAGCTCACTGCTGCAGCACTGTGATTCATTGGCATGGTCTTCTCCCTGAGGGGTTATACATTTGCAACTGAAATGCTTTACTAGTTCACATTATTGTTAAAGCAAACATAATCGTAGCATGCTGCACAGTGCACTTGAAAGCAGTATTCCATTCACACCATGTTGGTCTACGACTACGCGAGAGGCAAGATGCGGGATAGAGCCTGATTTCAATGCTTTTTTGTTTCATTAAAGGACATTAAACTCTTGTCTATTGATAATGTTGTATTCCATCAACTAAATGTTCAGTCCATCCCTAAAACTTTTTAAACATTCAAATCCGTTTAGAAGTGGTTATCCATTGTGCAACTAACTGGACCAATTTCTCTCAGCATGCTGTAAATCAACAAGGATTGATAAGAGTGTTTTGTCATGTTGGCCTGCTGCACACTAAGCACAAACATACACCTACAGAGGGGAAATAAAGGGAAATTAATCGCATTTTAGGTTGATAACAATTAATGATCATCAGCTGTTCCATGCTGAGTGCATGATGAGATAAGATTGGGATTGCAGGAAGTCTGTAATAAAAGGCAACCTTCAACTCTTTGAAGAATGTTAAATGCTCTGTTGCTGTGTGGGCTGCAGATTATATCTGTGCCAAAAACACAATGAAATTTATATAACTGAGGGACTGATTAAACAATCCTCCTATAATTACTGAATAGCACAGGTAATTTTTGTCATATTAGTCATTTATTACGGTGGCCCTGAGGTGCAAAACACTACGACATTAACGAATGCACAACAACATTAATGAAAACACAACGACATTAATA
>JABUIW010000162.1:8632143-8669103 GCA_013363375.1 Menidia beryllina | reverse complement strand
TATTAATGTCGTTGTGTTTTCATTAATGTTGTTGTGCATTCGTTAATGTCGTAGTGTTTTGCACCTCAGGGCCACCGTAATTTATGGCTCAAACGGCTCTCTGTCTCCTTAAAAGTTAAAGAAGCATCTTGAGAAATTCAGCTGCATTATGTTTTTATTTGTGTGTGTTGTTTTCAAATTGTGCTTTTGCCCCCTCCCTCAAAGCATCTGGCAATGCCATAATAAAGGTAATTGAGCTGCAGCCACACTGAAAGCTTCAGAGCACAGGACAGGCAAACCTCCAAGACTATAGAGTATACATGGATAAATACTCCCTTTGCGTTTGTATCATATAAACAACATCCTGAACAAATCAATTCTAAATAAAGGGAGGAATCACGCTTCGTGCCATTACAAACCCCTCAAGTTTATGCCTGTCTGTTTTATTGTGTATGTCAGGTGAGATCAGAGGCCTTAATGAATTGAAATTTTATGCAAGTACTTTCACCTTCCCAAATTTGGATTCTGTATTGGAGGCAGAAGCGTTGCCAACATTAATATGTGCTCAAAATGTGCACATTTGGGGTACTTTGTTAAACTGCCAGGCAAGAGGACAGTGGACGAGCACACTTTCAATCACTTAATGCACTTAAAAATGGATATAGGCTATTTCAGGAGCAAATTTCTCACCGTGCAAGTCCAGCAAATTATCCCCGTAAGATGCCATTTTAACACATTGTCAAAGCTAAGTGTCAGATGATGTCAGCACTGTTGAGGACTGATGGGTAGGTGCCACTACATAAAAGTTTTTCTCTTTTTTTCCACCTCTATATTAATTATATTATGTAAAAATAATACATAATAAATGCATCACACCAAAACCAAAGCCAAAGGAGTTGGGAATCAACATTTTAAAATGATCAGAACTCAATCATTTCTCATATAATATATCGATATTTCATTCACAAAATAAATCGTAGTCTCTTTCTAAATGTATTGTTCCATAATATTAGCTTCGAGATTGGGCAAAAAAGGCTGTCAAAAGTAAGTAGTTTTAGAAAGACGCTGCATACAGTTAGCTTTTATGGGCAGCAAAAGTCAAACTATTACAGGTATACACAGCAATACATTTAAACTATGTATTTCACATTAAGATGCAAAAGATTAAACTGAGATTAAACTTTGCTCCTTTCATTTTAGAAGTTCTGCCTTTGTGGGACTGGAACGATATTGGGTTTTTTCAGAATTCTTAAGCTAAAGTAGCCTATGTGTAGAGAAGACTTATGGGGAAGTACCTGCCATAAATTAGTAATAGAGTTTGAAAATTAGAAGAATTATCCCAGTTTTTGTCTTCCAGATTTCTAAATAAGTCAGGAAAAGCGGCTTGTTTATTGAAGGGTTAAAGTTGAGGAGTTTGGGCTGCAGGTTCAAGGCAACTATGCACATACAGATGTGAGATACTTGAGCTTTGTTTGGTGAATGGATTTTATGAAAAGCAACAGTGACAGCTGATGATTATCTTCTGCAGCACCTGCCTTTGAAGTGAACATTTTATAACTTGTAGTTTCACAAGGCATTCACTGGAGACAGCAGGGATTAAACTGTTGTAGTTGGCAAACAGAGCTGAACAAATATTCTCCCCCCACAGCCGTCATCCCTCTCTTCTGCCAACACCTGATGCTGCATATATTTACGCAGTCATTTGCCTGGTGTGTGTGTATGTGAGTTTACTTTTTTTAATATTGCTTTTAACTTAGTCCAAAGATGGAAAATGCCCATTATGTTCATCTCATAAATATCATGACGTTCCTCTCATAGAATGAGATAACATGTGTAGCATGTTACATGTATAATATGTAACATTCAATTTTAATTCAAAGCATCAAACTCTACATAGAGTAAGGAAAAAAATCTTGAGTGACATACACAAATATCTCACCGTCTTTTACTATCATTTTGTAAAAGAATTGTACATTAATTCATTTAGGTCATTTTGAAATCCACAGTGCACTAAAATCCCATCTTTTCTGCATCGGCTGCTCATAGGTTTTGCAGCATTAATTCCAGTTCCGAACTAAAAACTGTCTTATTTTAGTCACTGATGGCTCTGCTGCTTTTGAGGACTAATTTTGGTGCTCAGATGGATCACATTATCTGATAATTCCCCGCTTGGGCAGCGCTTGGTCCGTAACATATAGGATGTTCATCTGGAAAAGTTGAATTAACAATTTAATTCTGAACGAGGGAACTTTAATTTCTGGAACACAATTGATTGAGGAATCTTTCAAGGTTGTGTCAAATCAAGCCACCGCAACTTACAGTTGTTAAAATTTCTCAGTAGATACTATTCCTTGTGACTACATACACATATGCACATGTATAAACACAATCATGCATGCATGAATCCATATATATGTATATATTGTGACTGACTTGAAATGGATTAATGGCCTGTTCATTAAAAGATCTTAAAGTTTGGGATGACATGACGGGGTGATGTCTTCAGATTTAAGGAGTTAAGGAGCCAAATCAAGAATCAGCAACATTTGCTATTGTAAAGGAAACACTCATTAAAATTACATTAGAAAGCTATGTTATATTTTTTAGATTTTGAGGGCTCGAAAAGCCTCCCTTATGTACCTCACATTGATTTGGTCTCCCACCTCCCATCTATCTCTAGCTACCCACAGGGTTCAAAGTGTTTACATGTAACTGCAGTTGCTGTGGTGCAGAACTGATTTAATGGAAGCATTTAAGCACTCCAGGGTTGTTGGTAATCTTGTCTGACGTATGCCTGCGCTGCAGAATATAACTATCCTACATCACATTACAACAGTCCAGGTGCCGAAGCTGTTTTTCTCTGCCTGCACAAGCTGAGATCCTGCCTGGTGACAGCACAGCTCTGACACTATTGGCTGAAACCTTGTGGAGTATTTTTATTGCTGGGGTTTCCAAATTCATTTCTCCAACCGAGATCTTTCCCAAGCAGAATGTAATATATTAAATTCTCCGTTCTGGTAAACTCATTTTCTATATGTACAGGCACCAGACATTGAAGTTTTTATTCACAGCCAGAAAGCTGTCAACACTTTTCAGTTCAAGAATCGCTATACGATTTCTGAAAAAGAGGTCTTCGATTCTTGAATGAATTTAACTTATTTCTTTACAAATGCTCTCAGTCGCAATCCCTCCTCCCCCTTAGTGGTTGGAAGCAGGTGACTCATGAAATGCTCTGATTAACCTCTAGCACGAAGTGAAACACTTGGACTGAGCATAATGCATTCAACCACCAAGAGAAATGACCCAACACTTGAAGCAAAGAAGATAGAAACTGAACTGAGATTTTCTTGAGGGTCGCTGGTTCGAGAGGACATCCAAAGACCAGAGTATGCAGTTTCAAACAAGAAGAAAATGCAGAAGGAAACCCCCTGATTTCTATGAGGTGTTTGCATTATCAAGGCCAAGTTATAGGAAAGCTCATCTGTGTAACAATTAATGAATTTAGAGTAAGTCCAGTCCCACAGATCAGCCTCTCAGAATAGCACCTGCACTACTTTCACCAATCTCTCTTAAGTTATGAAATGATGGCTTACTCTAAGAGCTGCTTCATTTTAACTGATGTCCCCCAATACAGTTCAATTTAGATCAATTTCCTTTGTAGTCTCTGTCCCCTACCTTCACACGATAAGGAGTCTTTCCGCGTTTGGGAGATAAATGGTTTTCACTTTTTGAAGAAAAGTGGATGGGGGACAGTGGGAGTAGGACGAGAATCAGGGCAGAGACATGAAATAGTCAGTGGGTGGGGAGATAAAAAACAAAACAGTGGGGCTGTGGGAGTTTCCTTGATGGATCTATTTATCACAATTGCAGACTGTTCTCATAAATTTAGAAGTATATCATGTGAAGACCGGCATTTTTAAAGATCATACAAATGTAGCCAGTACCCATTAGTGTCACTCTGTAAGCTGTTTGCTGTGGGTATTGTTCTAAACAGCTTAGGGAGGTTAGCTCATCATGTGGGATTTTAAAAAGAAACCGGTCCACAAGACTCTGCAGCCTCAAGCAGTCATCTGAAGCAGCAGCAGTGCTGACGTGTTGCCTCATAAGACCAATTAAAACTGTTTCAGCCACACTGAAAGAGGCAAACCTTTAAAGTGAGATGATAATAGGATAAACTACCATTTTAGGTCATAGTAAGTTATTCTCCTCTTCGGTCTCGGTTTTGGGAGGTGGTTTGGAGGGGCTTTGGGTTAAAATGACCCCAGATTAAAACTGGGTTTATTTGCTGTGGTCTAATGGTAGAAATCTCATCTTTAAAAAAAATGTTGCCAACTTGTGGATTTTAATGTATTAGTCATTTATTTAAACTGGCAGGCAATTGTGTCTGCAAAGAATATAGTGCAGAGAAGGCCCCGTCAAACAGAAACAAGAATATGAGGCAGATTGTTGGACGGTCCCTTTGTCTCTTACTATTTAGCTTCAATCAGATCAACTCAGTGGAGTCAGTTTGTGAAACAAACCTCTTGCTCTGGTTGCTTGGGGCAGAGAGAATATACCATTTTCCATAAAACACTTCTTCTTTACTGTTCTGATAGCAAAATATTAGGTCTCACCTTGGATGCAGCTTTATTATTATTGATATTATTATTGCTAACTCCTTAAGCAACTGTTATCAGTAAAGTATTCATGAGTATAGGCAGCAACATACAACATGAAGCCAGGATTAATAAAATCTATCATATTCTACATCTCTGCAGGATCCAGTTGCCAAGAGATACAATGAGTTACTTGGTCATAAAACCACTTGGTTTAAAATACTTTGCCTTTTCCCACTGAAGAGGGTATTTTTAGTAGACGTTCTGTGTTTGAGGTAGGCCAGCGAGTGTCTGACAAGCAAGACTTCTCTTAAAAATAAAGTTAAAACTTCTCAGGTTTGAAGTTTGAAAAAGCACAAAAAATGCGTGCTCTTCCCAGGAAGCCTGTATTTTTTTCACCTGGTGTGTTTCGCCTCATTGGGTTCAATTTCTTATCAAGTCTGCTCAGGGGAATAGTGTCACTTTTTGACGTTTTGTTTTCCGTGAGCAGGTGATATAAAAAGGAATTTGTTGCTGCATGGAAAATTCATTTTGCAAAACCTCCACATCATGTACAGTCGAGGCAAGCAGGTCCTGGAAATTGTTTTAAATGTTGAATAAATGCTGATTTGACAGACTGCTCTGACATTGAAAAAAAAAGCAAATTCAGAGGAAAGTTGCCCCTGACATAATTTCCTGCTTCCAAAGCGAATAACATTCCATACAGGTTGTTTCGAAAAATATTCTGATTGATTTCCTCCTCTCATTTTCCCTTAAATAGTTACATTTATCATTGAGTTTGCCTCAATTAATATCGTTGACATAATTTTAGTCCCAAACTACACAGGTCAGAATGAATATTGTCATGTTTTGGGGGTTTTTTTTGGTTTGCTCAGCAGCTCTTTGATGGATTCTTTCCCTTTATTAATCTTCTGGACCGGTATGATGAAACGTATGTCATTTGAAAAGTTGGTTCTTCTCTCTGTTGTTTCTTTTTTAAAGGGCTGAACCCATTCTGACCAGGATGAAGGAGGACCACACCCGGATTATCCTGCCTGCCATCGACAACATCAAATACAACAACTTTGAGGTGCAGCAGTATGCCAACGCCGCCCATGGGTACAACTGGGGTTTGTGGTGTATGTACATCATCCCTCCCCAGGAGTGGCTGGACAAGGGGGATGAGACAGCCCCTATCAGGTGAGTGCATCAGCTGGTGAACAGCATCCATTATAGATTAGGATGTTTGATGAAATATGGATGGCCTTTGGATATGATTTATTCATGTATGGGGCCATCACATTCAGGTGCTCCATCGTATGGTGTGCCACACAAATAAAACCTGCCCGTGGTAAACTGTCTCATTAACATGATGAATATCTTCATTTCAATGCAGGACCACGAGGCCCTGGTGATGTGGTGTCATTAGTGTAATTGTGTGTTGAATATGAGCAGGTTATTTCATTACACCCCTTCTGATTGGAAAGACAGCACAAGCTTGAATGGTGTTTCTAAATAACAGAGGATTAATAAGAAATATGACTGAAATGTAAAATTGCAGGGGTGAACACAAAATTATACAAGTTCTGAGGTTATTATTCGGTCGATGGGAGCTTCAAAGGCCAGTTGTGTTACAACGCAAGAGCAAGCATGGAAAGAATTTTGTATCAAGCTCTAAAAAGTACTTTTGAAAGTACTAGCTTGAAATCATTTTCAGACTGTCTTCCATAAACTTAAACCCTTAAACAGTCTTGCATTGTTTTGAATTTTGAAATTCGTAACCAGATCCACCACTTAGCATTAAACAAAAAAGATGACACTTTGGGTCTAAACATGGGATGTCTTCTAAAAAGGTAGAGGAAAATCATTTATTACAGTGTGGCAGCTGCAACACCGGGACCGGAGAACAATAAAATAAGGGTTACAGACATTGTAAAGTCTGTTCCCTTTTCACAATGACATTATGCTGCCAATGTACAGATTGCCCGAGGGGCCAACTGAAGTGTGTCGGCTGTGTCGGATTTCTATCGGAAATCATTGCCCGCTTGTTTCCTCAAGACTTGTGCCCATCAGCAGCTGAGGCCCTGACAGCCTCTGAGCTCTGTCTCAAAGCCTTTTCTAACTTTAGATATCTCTGAAAAGATTCAAAAGCAAAGATAGTGAATGGGTACAAGACGCCAGGAAATTCGTCTCATTCTTTAAAAAAATACAAAGAATTGCAACCATTTTGGAAACTAATTGAAAACATGAAGATCTGACCTGATGATATTGTTTTATGATATTTCCTGATGCTTTAAGTAACCAGCAGTTCTTCCTTTCAGAGAGGTGAGAGCATCTGACACTTGTTTATCTTATATATTTTGTATATATTGCAAGCATTAAATGTCCATCTCATAAGGAAATGATAGAGTGTGCAAAAAAAGGATGAGGCTGACCATCTGCACTCTAAAAAGAACTGATCTTTGTGACATTATATGTGAAAACCAGAGAACGATTTCATCGTTAATCTGTCAGCTGAGCTGTTTTCATTTCTGGTTAAGCATAAAACCCCACATCCTGAGACTGAAACCTCTTCATTGAAAATGGAAAAAGTCAAGAGGTGATTTTGAAAGCCAATTAAGATACTGCATGTTATGAGGCTTTATTTTCAGGATTTTCAGCGGAACAGCTGGCTCTGACTATTCTCGTAATTGGCCTCGGTTAATTGGTTTTCGCATGGGAATTACTTTAACATTGTTTGATCGCTTTGCATGACAGACAAATGAGACTACCTCTAAACTTTACGACAAATTACACACCCCCACTTCATTTAAACATCCAGCATAGCACCTTATCAAGGGGTGGACATTACTTTCATAACTTCGTTCCAAACATGCTGGGCTGAAAATAAATTACAGACAAACCCAGCATGAATTGTATCTTGACCAATAGCCCCCAAAACTTAATGGTCCGAGGCTTCTTTTCTGTCGCCGAACAATTCAGCACTGAGCTCTAAGGTTCAGAATAGATTAAGCAATGATTAAGCAAATGAGGCTGGAATTTGCCCCCCCCCCCAATCTAAACGAATGAAGTGCCGACAGTAAGCAGTAACTCCAGGAGGAGCACATCTGTCCATGTTGCACACTGTTGTGGAGATTTCAGCATGTTTCTTTGTGCCATGGTGCTGTGAGGAAAAAACACAATAATGAAGCAAAATGATGTCTCTCTTGTCATGAGCGTGGCTGCCGGTGCTGTCAGACTGGTGTTGCTCAACCACCACAGTTTGCGCTGTGTGCTGTGTCTTTCTCTTCACACTCCACCGTGGAAATGCAGCCACTCACAGAGGTGTGGACATAGAGCTTAATTCCCCTCAATTCAGTTAGTGTTACATGTTTCTTCGGAGTTTGAACTGTTTTTTATTTCTGCCTTGAAGCAAAACCACTGGCAGTCAATGAAAAATTATTTTTTTATTGCTCTGCTTCCTATTCAATGTTGGGCTTACAAACAGTTATTCCTGCAGCAAATCCCAAAGTGAGAATTTTTTTTTACTCAATCTAGACTGATTGGGGTTCTTAGATATTAGGAATCTAAAATAACATGAAAAATGCCAGAATTAACCAGCTCTCTATCCCTACTGTAAAGCTTTAAAGATGACTTTTGTCTTTTTATCAGGGCTCTGTTTGGCGTAGAGTTTGGAACCCCTCGATAAACACGGTTTCCTGAAAAAGCTTTCTGTGGTTAACACGCAGCAACACACCGAATATAGTGAGGTTTCAGCCTCATTGTCACAGGCTTCCGACTGGAGTCTGTGCTTAAACACAGAAACAGCACTTACATCTCCAGGAGGCTTTTTCCCCTGCAAAGTTTGTGTTGTACAGAGAGGCAAGGTAAGTCACTTGTCAAGGGAAGAGAAGAGATGAAACGTACAAGGCAGAATATGTGCTGTGCTTTTCTGTTTTATCTACTCAGCCAGTGCACATAATGGCACTTGAAAGCCTTCCTGTCACCCACCTATGATTTAAACAAGACTCTGTGCAGCTACAGAATGTCAGAAAGTAAAAGTGTACATCACCTGGCATGAATAATAATACTCTGCGCTAATTTTGACGCGTTGTACGTTTAACTACATCTGTCAGTAAAATAATTACAATGAAATTTTTGTCGTTTCTTTACAGTGTTTCATAAAAACTACCTAACCCACCACATTTAACAAATACTTTGAAGTCTTTAAAGCTTTAAAACCATTCATGAACAAAACTCCCAGAAGCCCTCCCATGTAATTGTCCAGCTTCTTTTCAGCTTCATTAATAGTCTGAGGTAGGATTTTTCCAAATCTCACTAAAAAATGATGGTCCACATGGTGCTTTATGAAGTCCAGTCCTAAAATCACCTTTCTCTTTGGCTCACACACTGTATGGCTCAGAGTTCCCCTTTCAATGTAGAGTCACTAAATCACACTGCAGCTCCAGATGCACTTAAAAGTTTGACCTGATGCTGCGTCTCTCAGACCGAAGCTGCAGGGAAACGCATTTTCCCTCTGACAACTTGAGGTTTTGTGTGTGTGTGCGTGTGTGTGTGTGTGATAACATTTGTGATGCCTGTAACGCAGGCAATAGACTGGAAAGATGAATCAATCTGCTCTTTAGTTGCTGCAGAAACATAATTAAGCTCAAGACTAACTATGAGGTTTGAATCCTAAGCTCTTAGGGCCTGACAAGATGACAGCAGAGAGCAGAAGTCTGGGGCAAAAATTCAGCCTCAGCTCATTATTTTTGTCAAATTCCTTCATTAGTTGAAAGTCATTTTCCACAAAAAGGGAGTTTATAGGCACTCAGTACACTAGTTGGCAGTGACCAGAGTAAATCTTCTTTTTAGCGTATCAACTTCTTTGATCACCAATGCCCCATATTTTAATCCTCACTGCTGCAAAGAAATGCATTTGACACTTGACCTTTGTGATGGGCATGACGGATGGCAGCCTTTTTTCAGAAGATACAAACATGAGTCATCATGAGTGAGCGTCCGAATTGTCTGTCTGCAGAGGCTGGCCTTTGCCGACTCAAAACACAGCAGCTGTTTTCACTAATGGGGAGTCAACCTAAATCCAGGGGCACTTAAGTACACAAATCCAGCGCCGATATTTCTATTTGCATGCATGGTTTTTATTATCTTTGTAATATTTTAATTCATAACATTTCATATTTCAGCATCTCCCAGACTGGTACCTGGTTGAGAACTATATAAGGTCAAACAACATGCTGGGGGTTCTATGTGCCTAAATAGAAATGTTTACCTTCATTTAAACATATTTTCTGATATCGTCAAGCCTCTAAATATGCTTAAGAGAAGGCAAGACTTGCAGGACTGACCACTGTAGCCACTGTCTGTTGGAGTGTATCCAGACATTTGTATCTTTGTTTTTTTTGTTTTTTTATATAGTCTTTTTGCTTTTACAGAACTCCTGCTATGATTGGGTGCTCCTTTGTGGTGGATCGGGAATACTTTGGTGAGATTGGCCTCCTGGATCCTGGCATGGAAGTGTATGGAGGAGAGAACATCGAGCTGGGCATGCGGGTAAGGCTGCGCAATTGGTCAAATAATGGCCAATTGAAAACATGCAGAATGAATAGAAAAAGATTTTCATTAAAAAAATTAATTAAAACATATTTACTCCTTTATTCTAGTCACTTTGTTGGGAGAAATTTTATCTCCATTAGGCTTTTGCTCAATTCTGGATTATTTGAATACAAGGTTGGTAAAAATGCTAAGTAACAAATTCAGACTTTTGGAGGGCTACGCTAAGATGAGCAGTCTTGTTTGGACTGATCAGAAAAATGTAATTTCAGACTTTTCAACAACTTATGATGTGTTCTCCTGCTGGTGGGATAAGCTTAAGTTACAAAACCCATGGGCGTCAACAGAAGCCATGATTAAGCTTTGCAATTTCTTAGATGGAAATAAAGAAAAAAAATCCTCCCCCAATGCAAATTTTTAGCCAACCCAAAGGCTCTTAAGCCTGTATACGGAAAATGTAAATTTCTTTTACTGCTGCTTTGAGTTGAATTTAACGCTTCATGTGACCGAGGGGCCTGCTAAAGAATTGGTTAGCTTTTAAATTCAGAAAATGTTTCTCTCCAGCCAAGTGGAACCATTCTGAATCTAAACGCACTCCTTGGGCTTATTGGAATGAGAAATGCTTGAAAGATCCCACTCTTCATTTAACGTCATCCCTCCATCCACTGCGACATCTTGAGATGGTTTCAACGACACCTCTGAAGTGCGGGATGCCTTTGCAGAAGCACTTGAACGGAAGCTAGAGAATGGATCTTGGTTTACAAATTGCTGCAGTGTTTTATTGAAGCTGGAGACATTTATGGTTGTTGATGACCATTTCAAAGCCTGCGATTATTCCACACTGAGCAGTTTTCCTATCTACATAAATAGCATGTTTTTTGTCATTACTTTTTTACTGCCAGGTACAGTAATGAGACAATCATCTTGTGTGATAACTCAGCAACTTCTATTATGTGTCAGCCCTCAGTGGCCTCCCCTAAGGTTACACAGTGTTTTGTCATTCACTGATGTTGCTTATATGTACCTAACAAACCATGCCACTGTGCTGGATAAGGTTTGTAGCCGAGATCAATTCAGCCACAGCAGCTAAATAAACCCAGGACAAGTCTATTGAACTGTGTGAAATAATGTAACAACAAGCTGGTTTTGGCTCTGGCACATAGGAGGCCTCTTTTCCTATAAAGAATATTTACTTTCAGTATTTTGAGTCGTAAAATGAGGACAATGTCCCGATCTTTGAAAACACAATACCATCGCAAATGCAATTACCTCTCCTCCTGTTTGGCACGTCTGCCGAAATTTAATATGTGCCTCGTGCAAAAAGGAGCCATTCAGCACATGCACGAGCCTGAATAAGAATACCATCAACAACAAGCTCCAACCCTTCATAATATACAGCTGCTAATGGAATGGACTCGGGCTTCTGGCAAGTGGACTGCAATTACTCCTCTAAGGCTACTCGGCAGCTCATTGTACTGAGCTGAAGAGTTGCCATTTGGGATAGGTTTGATTGACATAAACATGTTTAACAATTAGCCGAGGCAACTCACAAGAGCAGCGTCTGCCCGGGATAATCGGACTGCAGGGAGTGAAATTAAAGGCAAGGTTCAGATGAGCAGTTTATTTGCGAGATGCGGCTTCCAGGAGTTAAAGAACTGGCATCTGGCTTTTTCCAGCACAGAGGCCAGGATGAGCGGCGGCTGATTATGCAGAGCCCTAGCAGAGAGCGAAAGGATAGAATAAAGCTAATAGATAGAATAATTAATCAAAGGTCTGACTGAATTTTTCTTTTTGTAACAGCAGTAAGTTATTCATGAGGCAGAAACGGGAATAAATCAGCAGAGACTGCCAAAAGACGCGCCACACACAGTCAAGTGAGCGATGGATACACGTAAAGGCATCCAGTGACACATCCCCAGATTTACATCTGGAGAGATTTCAATCTCTGTCATCGATAAATAAAAAAGATTCAGGTCCGTGTTGAACAGAATCAGTAACTGGTGCTGCTTAACATGTCGAAGAGCTTTTGTTTTGGACCTCCATGAGCGGCGCCGGACTCGGTTACCTCTGTGTCGTGTTGTAAATCTTGTCTGATCTTATTGCTTACTGTGAGGCTCCATTTGCAAACAGAGAAAATGGCTTGGGACAGAAATGATGAATTCTGCCAGGAGTGTCAATATGAGTTTATCTCGTAATGTGTCTTCCCCCCCTCCTGTCATTTGGACTCTGTGCTGATAGAGCGTCTCAGGAGAGTATAGCATGGCCTTTCATTTTGAAGTTTATCTGTAATACTGGGGTACATCATCAAACATAGTATTGCATCTAATGTGCTGTTGAGTCTCTCATACAGCTGAAAGAACCACCAAAGCAGAGTCTGGAACATCTCTACATGTACTGTATAGAAAATGCTGTTGCTGGCTTTCTTAGATTTAAGAATGACTACACTAGATAAGGGCCTCCTAAATCCTAAAATCATGTTGTTAAATGGGCAAAAATGGCTTTTATACACATGCATTTTATTCCGTTTCTACACTGGACAAATGCACAGACCTTTAAATAGTTGACGATTGTTAAGAAAATACATGTGAAAAAGACACACATGCATCATGTTTTTAATAATCCCACTGGAACAAAATTAAAACAAGACACAGAAAGTGCAAGTGAATGAAAACCAAACTGGATTTCAACAGGCTTGAAAACGCAGCGGTTTTCTTTTTATCTCTTGATTAAATGCAAATCTGACCCAACTTTTCATGACCTGCACACATCTCACACAAACATTTCAGCCATTTAACCAAATTATGATTGCTACTAATTTGCTGCCATAAGTACTGATCTGAGTACAGATGAGCTCACCCATGAGCTAACTACGCCATTACAAAACCATCCAGGCTGCTTTATGAAGTCTGTCTAAATGTTGTGATCTTACAGGGTGTGTCTTGATAACATTTGATGAACTCTCCTGGAACTCTTTTCAGGGGTAATGAACTTTTTATTTTTTCTATTTCAGGCCCTGTCTGTAGAACCACCTGGAGCGGGCCTTGAAGCATCTGGTCGTAATCTTCCTGTAGTGAGGAGAATTAAGCTAATTAAAGTCTAGCAGTTAGAGCATCTAAGCAGGAGTGGGACATAATTCTACTTCACTTTGCTCCCGTCATTGGAAACAGGGCTATTACATGATAACAGTTTATTCTTAAAAATTCTGAACTGTGTCTTTTTTTATTAAGCTTTGCTTTTTCAAAAGGTCCCCATAAGATAAACTGCTGGTTTATCCTTTTCATTTGACCCATTCATTCATTCAAACTTTTAACTGGTAGTTTATATGAGAGATTGAATGTTTCCATTCTGTGGTAATAGTATAATAATCAATATCATGAATGAAAAACCTGGCAACCAGTTCTTGGATCATGGTTCCTTGGATAATTATTAGGTTTGTTATTTAATTAAATCCACAGAGGTCAGTGAAACAACTACCTACATGGAAGTTTTTATTTTTTCTTCTCTAGGAATTAACAGCGATAATAATCATACCATTTTTAATCTTAATTTGTTGCAATACCAGAAAAAATATTACCAGAGAAAAAATATATTTTTTATTTATGTTACCCTTGTGTCTCTGTGTGGATTTATTATTTGTATTTAAACTTAAGCTTCAGGTACATGATTGCCTGTCAAAATAGGATTCATGTCCTCCTTTTGATGGAAAAAACAAAGCACTGTGATTCTGTGTTACGCCAAAGTGAAACTTCAACTGATCTTTTTTCATTAGGCTATAGATTAAATCTCTGCTAACTTAACCCTCTTTATAGGATCAGGGTTATTGGGAGGATCAAGTCTACATTTCTCCATTTCAATACTAAGGGTCATTTCAGCCAGCACTCATAAGCTAATTTGAGCTTAAAAAATATGTTTTGTGTTATGATAATCATTTGGAAACAATAAGAGCTGAAAAAGAGCAAATAGGACTGTTGAAGTTGCACATTTTCTACACATTTTGATGCTGCATCAGCGCCTCAGATCCATATTGCTTTGCTGGGCTGCTACATCGGCACCTGAAGTGTCAAATTAATTTAACCTTTGAGCAGCCTCCAGGTCCGTAGCCCCATTTATGCTGGTTCAAAGCCCTTTAGGATTTGGTTTTAAGGTGAAAATGTTCCTTTGGATTTTTTCACAGAAAGCATAATCACCATCATTTCACGTTTTCCTGCTTAGAACGTTGGTTATTTGGAATTAAGATGTAAATTCACTTCACAAATAAGCAATCACTAAAAACATATGCTGAAAAGAAAATAGACTAACGGCCTTTTGCAACATAGAAAATCAATACTGGCTGCATGGAATGAAAGAGGCAATACTGACTCCACAAAAAATTTGCTGCCTATTTGTTCAGTCGTGGAATGATTGCTTTTCTCATCCTCACAAAGTGAGCATACCTGCTCTCCCCTGCAATAAAATCCCAACATAATGTCCTTTCGCTGGTGCCCTGGCTTGTCGTATAAAGTGATGCCAAAAAATTAAGCTGCTGTAGGAACATTGCTTCTATTCCAGTGTGCTGTGGGATTGCTTTTGATTTTCGAGGTTTTGCTGCATTTGTATTTTTAGTCCCAGCAGGTATTTTGCTAAATTTAACCAACGCATGAACAGCTCGTCTGTGTTGGAAAGGAAACTGTTTTATGACATGCTTGCACTTGAATGACATTGGAAAACATGCTAATCACTGTTTAGTGATTTAGAGCTTTTCCAATTTTTCCAAGAATTATACTTAATCTAAGTAATTCACAGGATCGCCCCATTCATTTACTTTTATTCAGCCCCTCTGCTTTTTCTGTTACTGCAAGCGTTTGGGTATTCCAAATGAAAAACAAATTGAAATTAGCCTGAATCCCTTCGATTCACTGTGGAAACAATTGCTACTTATGCTGATTTCTGCAGGTTGTTTCCAAATAAACTTTTAGGGACATTGGAATCCTATATTTAGTTTGGTAAATTGTATTCATGTTTTTGAGTCCTTTGACCTGCATTTGTCATACCCCGTAACTCATTTGGTTCTTATCCAGTCAGGTTGTTATCCTCGTTTTTCACAAACAAAGTGGAATATATAAAGTCAAGATGAGCCGTTAACCATTATTCAAAATGGCACGATGACAGGAGCTGCTTCAAAACAGTTGGTAAACTGAGTCAGATTCCCTTTTTGTTTCATTCTGAACAGCTGTAGAATTGATACAAAAAATAAACATAACATGGACATTTATAACACAGCTGACTGCCTCACAAGCCATCTGGATGTATAGATATTTAAGGAGCTGAAACATTTCAGATGCATTTGTTTGTTAAATGTAGGATGAAGATGCACCAAATATCCGATTCTGTGTGCATTACATCCATGAGCATGTCTCGTATTTGGTTAAGTTTCCACTTAGAATGTTAGACCACTATCAAAGATTATTCATAAAATGTTTATTTGTTCATATTCATTCTAAACCAGATTATTGCACTAAAAGGTGTCCTTTAAAAGTCTGTGGAATAAGTCAGCCTTTTAATGTCGCAATTTCTCTTTTGCCCTGATCCATTGGTTATGAATGGGACTGTGGCAGACTAGAAGGACAATGAATGAATAACCACACATAGAACAGACATAAAACTGTTTGCTTCAATTGCAAAGAAATCTAGGGGACGTGAAAGTTCTTTCTCTCGGTATTTCCTTTTCTCTACCATTGTAAAAAGAATCTACTCATGATTAGCATACCAGATTGATAAGGTAGTATTGTTTGAGGTGTGAGCTGAGGTGTTAGATAATGATACCAGGTCAATACAAATTCTCACACAATCAAAAAAATATGATGACATTTTCGTCACACTCTCTTGGTGTTTGTTTTGTTTGTCTTTGTTTTTTTCATCCATTGGGCAGTTGACCAGTAAGCAAGTAAAATCAGATCACTGGGATTATAGCATGTGTTCCATGCCACCAGCAGGATGAATCTGAGTAGTGCTAAAATTAGACTCCTCCTCCAGCCTTTTACAGCAAGAGGAGTCACCTTGAAAAGGGCATGAGCATCGTTATGAGTGGCAGCCATCTGTGGATAGCAGCCATTTTGGCAAATTTAAAATCAACAGCGAGCTCATGTCCATCAAACTGCAAATGACAGTTGGCACTCGCCATATGGGAGCCCTTTTTCAACAAACTGAGTCATTCCAAAGCAATAAGAGAAGTTTAAAACCTATGAGGTAGACTAATGTTACACTTTAGAAAATAGAAGATGATAAATGTGGAGAAATACTGGATAAATGCCACAATGAGGAAAGTTGAACAAGGTCCAATACCAACCAATCTGGTGCTTCCATATGGTGCTGTTACTTCCTTCTCAAAATAAAGAAGGTAAATTTAGCAGTTGTGATGCTGATTTCAGCTTGCTTCGTCTTGATTTTGTTGGGAAATAGTTATTTAATCCTGTTCTGCTGGTACAGACTGTAGCATCCCTGTAATAGGACCAGTTACTCCTCTCATCACACTGCAAACCTGCAACATGTGAGCTTCTTTCTGTTCTACATCAATAAAGTCAATTTAGCCGTAACAATAGCATTGAATATCGTTCCAGTGTTGGTCTCTCTCAATGTCTGCATTATTTAGTGGCTAAATCAATGTTTTCAGGCTTAATGGACTCAGGTTTACTTACTCCCTTGTTAACTACAGTACGTTTTGAAGACAGACAAATGGAAAGAGATACAGCTGCATGAGACTCAGTGTTGTTTAAGAAACTACAGCATCGCTACCAGCATCTGGCAATGTGGACCTGTTCTGCATTTGCTTTGCAACGTTGTGAAATTTATCTTGGGGTTTGCATCAAATCTGTGGGAAGTACGTAACAAAATATACTAATGATTGGCTTTTATGACTCAATGTCTCGATGTGTAGCCAAAAGTTCCAACGTGAATTGTATTGTTGTCTCTTTAAGTCCTGCTGATCCAGGGAATATTCTTGATTTACATTCAAACATATTGTGTTGGAGAAATACATTTACGTTTTGCCAAATGCGTCAAACATACTTCACGGCCTGAGGTTGGCTTTGAAGAAAAGAGACAACTCCCTGAGCATAAATAGAACCCCAGGGAGTTTGGTGCCACTTTGGTGCTCTGGGTCAGAAGAAAAGATGATCAGACAAGACTTGTTATTTGAACTGTTATTGATGAGAATCATAAACTTAATTAATAACCTCTGTCGGGAGGGACTGCACGTACTCCCTCTTAAATTTTAAGACGATGCAATTAAAAACACTTCACATGACTTGTGTATTTCACATAATTCTGCCCTCTAAAACAGCGGGGAGATAACTATAACTGTCTTTGTGGACTGCCTTGTGTAATATAACAAGTAGACTGACTCAACCCAGTCATTATCAGAGCATTAGTTAATCTGTTCAGGCAGTTACATCAGCTGGATGTCCAAGGCTCTGAAAACTTGAAATGATCTGACGAGGCCAAAGTATTTGATGAGTACCAGCTCGCACTGATTAGGTTGCACCAGCATATTGGCAGGAATATCAAAGACTAAAGGCGCTGTGTAGTTTTGACTGGCACAGGTAAAAAGGACCTCTGTGTCCATCACCCTCTCCATCCCCTCCGTCTATACTGAAGATGTATGAACCGAAGAGGAAGGAAAGAAGTGTGAGAGAAATATGTCAAGAGAAGTTATAGCTATGGAATAAAGGGATAGACCTGAGGGAGTGAGGCTCTTAGTCAGCCATCAGAGGAGGGAGCCCTCAGTTCCCTGCACTTTGAAGCATCACTCATCTTGACATCAGACTTTAGAGGACAAGCAAGGATTATTTGAGCATGTTGGCGTTTCTGTCCACAAAGATAAATCTGATGCAAGTCTCAAAACGTCAGCAGTTTATGAACAGGTGAAAGGGGGAACAAAGAGGCTCAGTCTTCTCTGGTCTCGGAGCAAAACAAAAAGTAGATTTTTGTTCTTTATTTTAAAAGGGGGTTTGTTTGAAGTGCTTAGGCGTAGCCAGTGTACTGCCTACAGCGGACTGCAGTCAATGAGCTCTTTGGAGCTTCAGAGGCTTTACAGGTGGATAAACCGAAGCTAAGAGTTGTTCAGCTAAGGTTTCAGCTTCCGAAAATACTCAAATCTACAGATTTTGACTGTGATTTGAGCAACCAGTCAATATGTCTTCAATTTTACCAACAAGTCACTTCTGCATGAGGCATGCGTTTCTATTTATAAGGTAAAACATCGATGAGGCTTTCAACACGGAAACCAGCACTGTTACTTAAGCCCACTTTACATCTCTGACCTGATGCAAAAAAAACAGCCCCTTTAGATTTAGCTTCAGTTACTTTTGCGCCTTTTCAACAATCTTTGACTCGGGTAGAATAAAATAACAACTCAAGAGTGGTTTAGCCAAGGGTGTATCCTTAGAACATAAAGCGCTCAAAGGGTGGATAATCGAAGTCGGAACAAAAACCTAAAATACCTATTCTAGAAACCCTGACTGCAGAGTCCACTTAACAGACAGGACCAACTGGCAACAAGACAAGGGAGGCAAAGACTATTTATTCATGAGGTGGAAGCAGTCAGGGCAAGGTTGGCAATCACAATTGAACAAAGTAAGTAAGGAAGTCAGTCGGAAATGAAAAAGAAAAGGGAAGTGCAAATATAAAAAAGAGGTTTGCTCGCAAGAGTTAGGTAAAGGCTTCCACACAACACAAAGACATCAAAGACTACACTACTCTTGAATAGTCATAGCCTAGTATTGTCATAAGTGTTGGCCATTATGTTCACTAGTCTTGTATGTGGACAAAGTCCTATAAATGTTTCCACCAAATCTAAAGCTAAGGGACATTTACAAAAAGTGCAAACCGATAAACTGAACTGCTTTCAATTTGAGACAGCTCTACATCTGTAGATGGCAGACCTAGCATACAAGTATACACGTGCACGTGATTATTTATCACCCAAAATATCGAAACTGACACATTGTAATTCATCTCTGAATATTTTACCGGGTGCTCCTGGTTCATCCTGTCTCATCGCATGATCCGAGGTAATAAGACAAGGAGAAAAAATACAGGTTCCAAACATAATAACCTGAGAAGAACTGTTGATGACTTTGTAATGTGAGAGTCGTGCGTTCTATACCGCCTGATGAGTTTCATGTGTAAACCTGAGTTAATCAACAACTCTTGACATGGATTTGAAACAATTCAATATCATCCTGCAGGCAGTCGTCTATTTAATTTTAGATATTGCAGAAAGAGGAGCTTTCAACTGAAAACTAGTGAGTTTAGAATTTCACAGATGCGGCTGAGTGTGCACAATTTATCTCAAGAGGCCACAGCAAATGTGTTGCTGACATTGTTAAAGGTTAGCTGTGAAAGTTTCTGTTTCAAATTCAATAAAGTTGTGCACATGGGTCTGCATTGTAATCCACCTGTTAAAGTTTAGAAATTATAATGACATGGTATGCTGGGAGCCAGGGATTGAACCAGCTCAGGAGAAAACAGAGTAATTGATGTTCCTGTTTTTGTTTAGAACCTGAACAGGATGTTTATTTTGGCTGCGTGCTCAAGTGGAGCAGCTTGTTTAATGCAAGAGCACAGGCCTTTTCAAATACATTAGCCTCACTTTTTTTACAAACAGAGCCGATACTATTTCATATCTACCAAATGAAAAGTAATCGTTCCTAAGTTTTAAGTAGTTTTGGCGATTTTTCTTCTAAAATATATAGAAAACATTTTATATGTCTCTCCCATTGGCTTCCATCATCCCATTAAAAAGAGTATGAATAATTAAGGGTGTTTTTAAAGTAAAGTGATCATTTTTATTGACTTGAGCCCCAGTATCTATATAATAATTGCAAGGGAGCAATTAATTTTGGCTCCATTACATAACACAGCTGCAATATTAAGAGGAATCAGAACTTTTATGTATAAATCTGTCACCATAGAAGAGGAATGCTTAAATATGGACATAGATTTCTCTGGTTTGTCAGCCTTATGTGGCTGAAAATTGAATGAAGCTATATCCCCTTTCTAAAAGCATCAGTACACCCACTGGAACGCTTACTAACTCTAAACAAATGACCTCAGTTATGTTCGAAATCTCATTACATTTATGCACTTCTGACATCTACCAGTATTTGTTTGTGGCAGAGCTTCATCAGTCATGTGCAGTAAATAGCAGAGGAAAGCCGAAATGAACCCTGACTGACCCGCGACTGCTGCTACATTCGTCTGGCCAATCTGTAAAGCCTCCGTTCATCACTGGAGGATAGCTTTCCTCCCTGCCTGTCCAGCATGTCAGCTGTCTTGTTAGATGAGGCATGGAATGAAGTCTGCATGAGCTCCATGCAATCTTTCATCATCTCAGTCTGGGTTCTTATGTGCTCCTTTTGCTATGTTTGACTTTCATGTAGAATCTGTTTGATCACTGATAGAGAAAAGATTCAATTGGGTCACATCTTCTCTGCCATTTCCGAAAAAGGTTTGCACTGCCTTTGTAGAGTGGTTCAGCAGCATGTCCTCTTGCACTTACATGGCTTTGAATGATTAATACCTGTACAGTTTAATTTTAACTCTAGTTGTTTTAGTTTTGGGAGCAGCATGACAGTGACGGTTACGGCGGTTATATCCAGTGTTCATACATCAAGCTGTGCTACAACATACTCCTGCTGTCCTGTCTAGCAGAATATGCATGAGATGTTTGTCTGCCAAGCACCTGCAGAGAACCAATTGAGCCTGGTAGATGGAGGCCTCAGGCTGCAGGTGGTTTGAACAGCTTTGATTAGTTTGCATGTCCAACTACTGATCAAGTCTTTAAGGACTTCCAGTTAGAGCAAGCTGAAAGTTTCCTTCCTCTCTGCCACTTTCAAACAGCAGCATCTTTTACCTGCATAACAATTTTTTGTAATGAAACTGTAGTAAAGTAAGTTGTTAAATCCGACGCCTGTCGGCGCGCTCATCTTCAGCCTGTACATGCTACACTTTCCCAGTTTATTGGCTTTGTAATGGTGCAGATTGAAGCCTGTTTACTGCTGTTAATAGCTTTTATGCTGATGTTTTCTGTAGCCTCGTGGAGCTTATTAGGCAAATGGTGCAGGTGCAATTAACTAACTGCATGTACAGAGACAATTAAATTAGATTAGCAATTACATTAGCACTACATCAAAGATCTTCATGTTAAGTGCTTCCACTTAATGACGCAGGCTGCACTTTCATGATGGGTCACCTCCAAATGGACAAAAATACAGTCCTAAGGACCCGTGAGTGGGATGACAGATGGCCTGTTAGATAAAAACTATTTAATTTGGTATTTAGATTTTGTTGCATTTTCATAATTGTATAAAATTTAAAGGCACAGTCTCTTAACTGTAACATTCAATCCAGCTCTTCATTATTCAGCTACCTGTAAGACAAATTGCCCGAGATCAGCTGCCATACGAAAAAGAATAAATGTTCTCTCATATCATAATTGATACACATGGTTTCTGAAATGTTTAGCATCTGAGACCTTTCGCATCATTTAATGGTAAAAACTGCTCAAAACCCTGTTTTAAACAATCATATATACATGATAATAGCGGACAGAAGAATCCACAACAATAATAAAATAAAACAATTATAAATATTCAAATATTAATTCTGTTTTTTCCCCATATTCTGTTAACTGGCCAAATAAAAACTTCAAACTCTATTTTTTCTTGGATCACGCTTTAACGGGTTAAGTATTGGAAATTACTATTTTAGATACACAGCATTGCTGATGTACTCTTCTTTACTTTGTGTAATAACACATCTCACCAGAAATTAAAAAGTTAAACGGTAAACTCTTATGCCAGTTGTAAGGCTCCACCGCATTTAGCCTTATTTTTCCTTAAATAGAAATTAACCAATGACGTGTCCCATGTTGCAGTTCCATTTCATTTTAATTTGTTTGTCTCGTTAAGAAAATAAGTGCCGTTGAAATGTAACAAACACTTTCAGCCTTACTGTTGAGTACCACCTTCTTATTCTTCACATCATCCAATCAGTGATTCCTTCACGTGTTAGGAAAAGTTTAATCAGCAATGATGATCCTCGAGACCAGAGGTGACTCCCAGCAGATGTTTTGTACCAGGTTATTTCCTGTTAAATTAAGTAAGAAATGCACCTTTGCCCTCCTCTAATCTGTTCCCTTGTTCCATAGTTAGCAGTGAGTGATTAGCCTTACACATCACTCAATAGTCTTTAAACATGAAGCATGAGCATGTTGTCCATATATCTATTATGTTGACACCGTCTTTAGTGCTGTCACATATCAAAGGAAAGTCCTATAAATTGTGATATCAACCAAACTCCTATCCACAACATCAAACCCTCAATATTTTTTTCCTATGAGCTAAAGGGATAAAAACAAAATGGAGATGTGGTCCAAAAACCACCAGCATCTGCAATCAAAGAAAGTGGTGTTTACCGCAGCCAACAATCTTATTGACTCGTTACAAATTATCTACACACAATTTTGGGTTATATACAATGTGGCAGTTTCCAATCAAACGTGGCGTGATCTACAACTATGATATAAACTCTAAGGCCTAACTGTGTACTCGAGGTATGATACTCTAACCAGTAGCTCTACACAAAGTTTGATGTTAATACAGAGAAACTGCTGTCAGCTTCACAAGTCTAGTTAGCTTATAGGTTTGTGCCCTTCTGTAAGTGGTTGAGGAAATATTGATCTGGGATTCGCTGTTAGAGCCAACTGCTAACCGCAATTACACATATACAGTTATCAATAAGTGCTTCACACACACACACAACGTTAACACACCCAAGGTATCTCCACGTTTCCAGTCACACACACAACACAATCTATTGATTTTACACAGGAAACACGGATAAAAGAACCAAAGAAAGCCAGTTTTTATAAAGAGTTTCCTAAAGTGATGGATGGAATCTGTAGGGGCTAAAAGCTAACAATAAGATGTGGACTGCACATACACCCTTACAAAAGCACCACATTTGGAGTCTGGTGGCAATGGGAAAGCAGGTAAAGCTGACTCGAAAGTTCTGAGGGATTTTTTTTTAAGGCTCAGGTCATTGCAGTTGATCTGCAATGAAGATGAGGGGTTAGCCGGTCAATGGAATGGTTTGAGCTCAGGTCAGAGTCAGCAGACTGCTTCACCACTGATCTAAATGAAGCAGCAGAGGCTTACAGGGTGAGAGTATCAGAGGATGAATGCCCTGGATGTATTTATTAACGCACAATTAAACAAGCTTTCACTTGCCACTTGAGCAGAAGCAATTAAGTGGGACTTGTTAGAGAATGTGGCTCATTTATGCCACATGCAGTCTGAAAAATCTCACATTTTGTTTTCCTTGTTGTGTCTCCTCTGAACATAATTTCAATAAAACAATCATTCAAACCTAATTATATCCAAATTGCAAACATTCACAAACTTGTTAGTCACATTTCAAAGCTTAACACCGTATAGATATGTCTGTACAGACTTCAGTGTTTGATGGTTGTTCTGTAGTTTGTTTGTGAATTCATATATCACCTTGCTCCATAAATGGGTTTTCTTTTGTCAAAGCCTTCCTCGAAACACTGTAATTGGTGTGACTGTAAAGTCCCACTTGATTTATCTTGGTCTTCATTGCCATCCAGTCCAGCTTTCGCAGTGATGAGAAAACATATCAATCGGTCACACTTTTTCCATCTTCAATATGTTCCCTCGTTGACATGAAAGTGGAAACTGTAAAGAAGTTTATTCTGAGTCCGTCATGGTCTGTGTTTTTATGTTTTAGCCCATTTGTTCTAATATCACGTTATTTCATTCAAGTTCATTTCTGCTTGTTATTTGTCTCCTGAGTTATCTATCTTCCTGAGCATCCCTCCTTATCGTTGTTGTAGCTTTTCTTCCACTCTGTCTTCACAACAGGTCTTTAGGTTTGATTTCCACGCCATTTGTTGTATCAGGTTGTAAAGTCCTCTTTGTATATGTCCTCCAGGATTTGCTCATTCTGTGCGAGACCATTGTGCTTGCATTTGAAGTGTCTGGCTTCTCAGTGTCTCAGCTATAAGATGGAGACATTCTCGGTTCATTATGTCAGAGGGTGAACAGAACAAGGTTATAAGGTCTTCTGTCAGTTTTATGAATGAAACACAGTTATTGTGGATATTGAGCCAAAAGCTGTATTTACTTCAAGACCCTGAAATCAACACAAGTATTTGTGTTTTCATGCATGAGATTGAGAAAATGATTCTACTGCATTACTCTCCTCAAACGCCATGAAGCGGGTATCATTTTGGGGTCAGGGAGACGCTAATGGATGGGAACATCTGTTACACATTGTGGTGATAATCCTTAGAAGACGGTGGGTGGTGGAGGTGGCAGCAGTTTGTACAGTTGGAAGGGCTTTGCCATATGCTGTGGCATCCTGGTTTCATGTCAAAATGCGACTTCTGGGCCATCCTCCCACAGCATGCCATGAATTATCACATACCAACACTGTTTTACAATGCTTAGAGAAATAATTATTTATTCCCTATGTGGCTGCCTGAACATGCAGTCAGTGGGACAACAAAACCTCTGCCTACCTTCACCCGGTACTTATGAGTGATGATGCTAAAGATGACATTTTTCATTCAAATTTTTATTTAGCTCTTGTTATGCGGCAGCATTTTTCTTACTTCAAATGTTTTGAAGAGACTTGATTGACCTTTTTGCATGCATAATCAAGATTTGGACGTATGAATATGTATGCACTTTCAGCGTTGACATATTGTGCTGAGTCATCAGAGTGGGAAGGATGCTGCTTAAATGTCAGATGTCTTCACTGACTGAAGTTTTGTTCAAGATTTTCAATGTATTAACAATGTACAAATAAAGTATTTTCTATCATTTATTTTAAGATTCAGATGTAGCAAAAACAAAATATCATAAGAACTAATTACCAATACAAAAGTGCATCTGTCTCTTATTTCTTACTGTTTTTAAAGTCTTTGGTTGTATAATTTCAAAAGGCATAGAAGAAAAATCAGAGAGAATATTTTTGAACCAGCAGCTGTTAAGCTCTTTTTTTGGCTTATTTATGAAATAGATTTACTTAAAAAAGAGTTAACAGGCTATAAAATTTACAAAAATTGTGTGATTTGAAGACATTTTTCAAAGAAAAAAAGGCAAGATGGCCAAAATGCTGAAACTGAGTCTTCAGAGACAGTAACCGCTGAGCAGTGGTTTTCTTTCTTTTTCTTCTTAGTCTTTGTGAATTTTACAAACTCGAATTTTCTATTCACGCTATTGTTTCTATTGTGATTTGATTTGAATTTCCCAGTATGTTTACCTGTGTTCAGAAAGCTTATTAAACTCCTGTGCAAAGATTTGACTGTTTTAAACATCAACTTTCCTTCTTTCTGCTGTGTAGGTGTGGCAGTGTGGAGGGAGCATGGAAGTCCTGCCATGTGCCAGAGTGGCACATATTGAGCGCACCAAGAAACCTTACAACAATGACATAGATTATTACGCTAAACGCAATGCCCTACGGGCAGCTGAGGTGTGGATGGATGAATACAAATCTCATGTCTACATGGCCTGGAACATTCCCATGAATGTAAGAATTTCTCTGTCTTAGATCTCTCATTCTCTCAATCCCCTAGCTCCTCGTGCTCCCTGCCTCACATCTCACTTGCTCATTCAGACTTGCAGCCCGTCTCTCCGGAGACACCAGTCAATAGAAACTCAAAATTCAGATTTCATCCCACTTGACCTTCACACTGGCAGTAGGCAGAGCCAGAAAAGCATTTGAATCTCAGTGCAATCAGAGAGCGGTGCACCACGCAAGGAACACATGCCTAGCGTCTAATGAAAATGTTCACGCACATCATTTTAGCTTAATTGCTTTCAAGGATCTTTTGAGATGGGTTGGAAAGTAGTAAACAGATGTTTTTATTAATAAATGCGTTAATATTGAATCCTAATTTGCTCCTAAGCCTCTCAGACTGAGATGATTATCAATGAAGGACATCAGCAAAGGTGTCTTAATGCTGAAAAATAAAAAACAACACACTGAGGTTCCTTACAAACTAATAGCCAATGTCCTGGAGTCACACACACACACACACACAGCTCTGATGAGCAGATGACAACTAAATGCCATCATAAATATTGACCAAAAGATACAGAGAGAGCTCAGTCCCAGCCGGAGAAACATGGCTGTATGTGTGCAGCATGGAAGAAGTTGCCGGGGAGATGGAAGGTGACAGATTCGCCAGTGCTTGAGTGTTATTACAAACACAATGGCGCGGCATGTTATTACGCCAGCTGTCCTGTGGCGCAGAGTTATTTTATGTACAGTAAAGACTTAATCCCCTCCAAACCCACCCATACCCACTCCCAGACTCTTGTTATTGTCTGAGGTGCCTGCTGAGAGCACAATTACTTTGGATGGGGGAGGGTTTATGATTCTCCACAGTGAGCAGGCCCCAAATCCAAATGCCAAACAGCATCTTGCTGAAATTGAATGTATTTTTTAGTGTTACTTTGAGACAGGACAAAAAGAACCAGATCATTATAGTTTGAATTAATATTTTACACGTGTAGAGACCAAGTTCAACACATGATTATGAAAAATATTTACCCGAAAACAGTGTCTGGTAATAAAGGAGTTTGTGTGTGTCTGTGTGTGTCTGTGTGTGTGTAGGCCTTTGAGTTTGTTTCTATGACATGGCCAATGTTTTTTTTCTTATGCATGCAGTAGATATTACAAGTGACTGCACAGAATTTGTTTATTTGTACATGTCCAAAGAGCCGTGCACAAAAAAATGTGTGTGCATGTGTGTGTGTGTGTGTGTGCATACGTGTGTGAGAGAGCGCCAGTCCGGCCCCAGGCACCACAGCTATTAGGCATTCACCCAATCAATCTGGAAAACGTCCTCCATAATGCAGGCATGGCCGTGAGGGCTCATAATTAAGCAGCTGATTAGAATTTGCTCTGCACAGATCATGTCTAATGAAGGAACAATGAAGGTCCCACATGACAGGTACATCTATCTGTCTCTTAACTAAATGCTAATTGTGTCCTCTCAGCACCTGAACACTTTTGCATCTTCCATTTCTCCAGAAGCTCGCACTCCAGCAAATTAAGTACCTGCTGCCATTTTCTCCCATTTCACCCTCATCTTTGTTTTGTGCCATTTGTTGACAGAACCCAGGGGTGGATTTCGGGGATGTCTCAGAGCGCTTGGCCTTAAGGAAACGACTACAGTGTCGGAGTTTTCGCTGGTATCTTGAACACGTGTACCCAGAGATGCGGATCTACAACAACACCATCACATATGGCGAGGTGAAGATTGTTATTCCTAAAAGGGATATTGTAAATAAAAGGCTCATTGATATGGACATAGCATCATTTTATTAGAGAGTAAAGTGGAGCTATGATTACAGAGTATGCAGATGCCAAAACAGGTCGTTCAATCGCCAGAGTTCAAGAACAAATTTTTTTAACTTATGATTGTTTGAAGTTTTTTTCTTTGAGTCATGTAGAATATCAGAAAACAACTCTTATCATCTTAAGTTCATAGACAATTTTTCAAAAGAAAGCACAACTCTAATAAAGTCACATAAGTGCAAATAAAATGTCAGAGTGTCTCACTGAGCTTCTCTGATAAATATTATTACAAATAAAAAGAAAGAGAAAATGAATTCACTGGGGTAAATGTATAATGTTGCTATAGCTGTGTGACATCACCACACAGAATTAGATGTAATTTCCTTTTAATGAGATTTAATCAAACACTTATTTGTTTTCCATTTCAACTTGATTGCCTTGGGCTTGGCTGTACACTCAGCACAGTGGGGGAGAAAAAGAAACGCCTCACAGCAGGTTGAAAAACTGAGCACGCTCCTGAGTCAGACACTATTTGAAGACTTACTGAAGTGATCCATTTTTCCTCATATCAGTTTAAACATTGGGAGAAAACAAGAAAATCAGAAAGCCCTGCATGTTTGCAGACATCATAATTAACCTCAAAATTCATAAAAGATATGTAAATACCCCCTCTCCATGTTTCCCCTGCCACCTGTTTTTGCTCTGGCTTGCGGCTAATGGATTACTCAGAGTGGCATCCACTTAAGGGGCACTATTTCAGATGGGTCGACAGGCTGGGGAGCCTATACCTTGTGGTGCCACACAGCAGCTGCAGTAGAAGTGAGTCTCATCTGTCACTGAGCCTCTCGCTCAGCCATGCTGACCAGACTGGCCAAGTGGAACCGTCCCTGACAAGAGCACATGATAGATATGTCACAACCTGGAAATGAAGCCATATGCATTCAAATTACACAGAGCTGAAGCTCATGCTCTATGCACACCATCATCTGGCCCAGAGGCGGTAGAGCCAGAACACTGACTGGGCACTGTATGATGATAACTTGTCAAAGCCTGGTCATCACATAATAAAAAAACTCATAACACTGTTGGGTGAAAAAACACACAATGGATCAACAGGAAGTAGCACAACTTGCTACTATAAAATACCATGAATACGTACTATTGTGCCCATGCTTTTTAACTTTGCTGCTACTATCAGCCCTCTTTTTTCTGCTTGCTCAGTGTCCGTAAATTCTCAGCATCCTCTTTGCTGTTCTTTCAGGTGAGAAACAGCAAGGCCAGTGGCTACTGCCTGGACCAGGGTGCAGAAGATGACGACAAAGCTATCCTGTATCCCTGCCATGGCATGTCCTCCCAGGTCAGACCAGAGGCATCAGATGTTCATCTGTCCATGTTGACTGCTTTTCATTAAGTAGCATTTTGTTTAGTAGCATTTAATCCAACCTCATTACATTTAAGCAACCAGTTACTGTGCCTCCCAAAATATACCTTTTTTTCCCAAATGCAAAATCTAAAAATATATCTGTATCAAATTTCAGAATTCAAAAAACTAAATGTGCAACTCTGATTCTGATTACCCTCAAGATGATTTGGTATAATAACTTGTTAGTTCTTCACAAAGGCTTTATCAAATGGTTAAATGAGAAAAATAATGATAAACTACCACACATATCTATAGGACCTTGAAATTATGGATATGGATTTAATTTTAACAAGAGTACTCATGTAAATGTAAGAAAGATGAGCTCAGTTTTCTCATTAGTTTTAATTAATAAAATGGCTTCTGTGGAAATGTTTGTTTTATTTTAAGTCAAGGTTACACTGAAAAAGTATAAAATCACCATGGTCTCCACATTATATGCATGGTTGACTTTTATTGGATAGAGGAAGAGCCTGTAAATGCAGAGTATTAATGCTCAATGATGTTTTGACCTTTTGTAAGGTCCTACGGAGGGTATCAGGCTCCTGCTCCCCGCAGTAAATGACACTACTCACTGGCCCTGATCTAACATACTTTGAGGGCTTGTCTTGCTCACACATGCTCATTCTGTGCAGTTCAACCCAACAATTTTGCTCTGCATATCTACACAAGATAAACATGCACCTTTAGTGGCTCAACAAATCATCAGCATTTTTTATCAGCTAAGCTGTACATCCCATATACAAAGACGGACATTTTTCTAAAAGATTTTACTGCTCTATTTGTTTTAGAAAATCTGCCCTCTGCTGCTGATAAATGCCTTTTGCTGTTTTTTTGCCAGCGTTCCAGTAGTCAGCTGTTCTGCATGAGATAGTAAAGGCCAGTTTCATCCTATCTAAAACTGGCTTATGTATAAAAATGAGGCCTTGAAAACAGGATCAAACCAAGAGAACCAGATTTAGGCTGCATCGTGTTGCCAAGCTTTATTGAAAAAATGCCCTAATGTCCCCTCTGCACCAGTTTTATTTTAAAGCCCTGGAGGTCAGCTTGTGGGAGAAGTATCCAGTCTCATTATTCCTACCAAATATTTAGTTATTCATCTCACCGCCGTTGTCTAAATTCTGCATGAATATGGAACCACAGGGAAAAAAGCTTGATACATTTCCAATGGGAGTTTTTCAGAGCCACTACCTCATAACCACAAATTGAAATAACTTTTAACTTCTTTAATTATTTGACATCTACATTGGAACATCAAAAATGGAAAAATGTTTCTTTGCATTTTTTCCATATCTTTGGACAATAACAACAACCAGAATTAAAATGTTCAAAGATAGTGGGTAAAAGTACTTAATGGTAAAAGTATGACATTTCAATTAAGAAATACCATAACTCATGCTTAATCTAGTCATCACAAATGTACTTTTAGAGCTAGTTTAGCCTATAACTGAGATTAATCAGTGAACAACAATGCCAACACGGCACTTGGTGTTCAGATTATTTCAGAGTTCCTGGAGAACATGCCAAAGTGCCTCTCTGTGTTAGTCATGATCCGTATAGACTGCCTTCTCCCTTCACATTGTTCCAAAAGGGTACATAATATTGAGCTTGGATCTGTGGAAAACCATCTGTCACAGTACATTTCCTACATTTGCTGAGGATGTTTCTCATATCTTTGGTGAATATTTTGGATCCTTGTCAAATGACCTAAAAAATAATGTATTCAGAACCAAACAGAAACCTCAAAAAAGGTACTGCATGATAAATGAGGTTCAAAATATCTCCCACAGCCCAAATTTGTCACACTGACAATCTGTGTGCAGGAGTATTATTATTAATAATGCTTCAGCAGATATGTCTAGTGTTTGACCTGCTTGGCGGAGACAGTAGAGGAGAACTAAACAGATGACATTAGATTGAAAGACAAAGAGTCAGAATTAGAAGTTTTACAGATTGTTATTCTTCATATAGTGAAAGCAGAATGAGAGGCTCCATGACAGTTACTGTTATACCAAATCCCAAACTGCATCATGATCATTTCAAATATGGTTAGGATGTGAAGGAAAAGCTAAAAGCTGGAGTGCTCCCAGACGACAGAGCGTGTAATTATGAATATACAGAGAGATGCTGCTGAAAAATGAATGTGTTTACAAAGCACAACCTCCTCCTGAATAGACACCTGAGCAAATGGCACTGTGGGAGGGAGGCCATTGATTCGTACTTGTTGTTTTGTGAAATCAAAGACCAATTCTGAGTACAATCATGCCAGTGAAATTCATGCATCATTTTTCTTTTATGTTCGCAACTTTCCTAACTATTATATTTGCTTGTGACACATCCATTATCTGTTATTTGAGTGTTATAGGGATGCAGGTGGCTCGCCGGGCTCCTTTTTAGACAGTTCTGTGTGTCCTTTTTATCTGCATCCCCGGAGGATATAAACAAATGGAGATGAACTTTGCGTCTTTGTGTCATTAGATTACAGCAATGACCAACATTACTGAGAGTGGACCCAATTCAATTTGTAGGACGCTGTGATTTTGCATTCCCTTTTGCTTCTGTTCCATTTATCTATGAAAAAGCATAATTATCAAAAAGTAAATCTCCCGATCCGAGACCCACAGCTAGCTTTCCAATAATTTTGTTATTCACCTCACTGTCAGTGTCTACATGCTACCGTACGCAGCTTGAAGGGCTCTCCAGTAAACACACTTAGCAATTGTCTGTTGAAGCAATTTATTTATTTTTTCCTGGAATTTAAATTTCAGTGATAAGCAGGATTAGTAGGATTAAAGTGTTGTTCGTTCCTATTTCAATAGAAGTAACATCCAAGGGAGTGAAGTGAATGCACCATTGAGAATCGCCTTTCTTTTTCTACTCTTAATTTTTTTTGTAAATGAATTCGATTTTAAACTAGAACGCAAAGAACCTTAAGACTTCCGATGGCTTTACATTAGATACGATCAAATCAGCACAACAATGATAAGAATAGTAATAACAACACAATACCCCTATACAGATATTTCGACAGTTATGAATGGGCTTGTCACTAACATTTCTTTTAGAAATAAGTGCATCCTTAAATATCACAGCACAATTTGTTATCAAGAGGCCGAGTCTCTTTGAAAATCCTGAACATCATACATTTTTTATGAATTCAAAACAATAACCGATGTGGTATTGTGTGTGGTTGTTTCCAACAGCTCTGTCACTCGTCTGTTAGTTGATACCACGCAAGCTGCTTGGAATTTAGAAGCAATATGTTATTACAGTTGAAACACTGCTGTGAAAAATGTTTGTTAGATTTTTTTAAAGATTTTATTTGTTAATTACTGTTAACAAACGAAGGTTTTTAAGACTGTCTCGAAAAAGCAGTGTCTTGCTTTCGGCAGCTGACTCGAAAAAGTTAGGCTCAAAATTCACCTTTTTGTCCTAAACACTGTTCTTACGCTCATTTCTGGGAAAAGTCATGACCACACCACCTGCGATTGTACTCCTTTACTGGTTTTCATATTTAGTTAGAATAACATTTCTGTTCTTATCTAAACTAATTTGCACTGAATCATCTCAAACATATTGACCTATCATGTGTCCTCAAAGTTCCTGGAAACTGTTGAAACAGCCATACTAATTGCTCCCCTGAACGCAGTTGTAATGAAGAAGGACTATTGGTCCCATTTTACAGAATGTCTGCCCACTGGCACATTGTTTGATGAAACTTGAAAATCTGTCCTAAGATTTTTTGCCACGTGAACATTTATGTGAAATAATTCAGCACTGACAACATATAAAGTAGTGAATCATTCTAAAACTCTTCTTTTGAATATTGAAATCAGCATCATTATTGCTGCGGCATCTATTCCTGTATTTGGTCTGACCATGACAGATTGTGTCTCAAACTGTAAAAAAGCTCTTGTGCCTATATGTACCGTACATGAATGCATCTAAATTAATTTAACTCAAACTCCCATGCTGCCATGCTCTGGTCACATGTTGAACCCTTCTATCAAATGTCCTGGAATATGCTTCATATCCTCAAAGTTGATGGTGGGAGAAAAGTTACTACCTAATATGGTGCACAAATGCATGCAGAAGAAACTTGTGATTAGTTTGACCTCCAAAATGTGACTGCAAAACTTTTACAACAGCAATAAGGTAATGGAGTGTCTAATGTTAATTGACTTGGCACAATCATTTCCTTGTGTTAATTATTTGTTATGGTCTCATTTGAAATCTATTAGCATAAAAAAGACGTGCCAGGCTGAGCTGCAAACAGGTATTAGTGTGGATTATATAGGGTCTGTGTTTTGCCAAACAATGGTTAACATCTTCGTAAAAAATCTTCTGAGAACACACAGACAGCTACACAAAATTATATCAGGAATTCTTCATTAATTACGTGTCTTGCATTGAAGGGAACAAGAAGCATATTTATGTGTATCTGTTACTTCCCTCAGTAGATTCAATTCAATCTGCATCCACTTGAGCTGTCCATCAGCTTGAGTAAAACTTATCTTTTCCAGTTTGTTAAGGTTTACTCTTTGGGTTAGAAAACTGAATAAAAAATGACGTGTAAACGCTCACTCAGTCCTTCAATTATCAATTATCTATCAGTAATTTGTAACTCTTCCAGTATCAGCTGGAAACGCTAAATTCCTGGAGTGGTGGAGAGCAGATATCAGTGTATGACTGCAAATTAGGCTAGCATGGGGATAAATGTGCACCTTTGTAGGCTTCATTTAATGACCTTTAATGACTGTGTCGCACACTGCTAGTTTAGCTTTATGATTTAACTTATCAAAATGTTGTTTAATTTCCATCTGACCTTTTCAATAAAACCATCACAGCAGCTGTTCTTTCGTATCCTCTTATCCAGAGAGGATCACACCCATGAATGATTTGAATTGAGGAATTTTCCCACTGAAGCACGTTTCTAACTCTGGCTTTCCACAGATGTCCTTGGAGTTGCAGCGTTTGCTTCTTGAAACTTTAAAACTTTGAAACACATCTCAACTTTGTGTTGCAGCTCGCCCGCTACTCAACTGAAGGCCTTATTCAGCTTGGACCCTTGGGGTCGACTACCTTCCTGCCCGACACAAAATGCCTCATTGATGATGGCAGAGGACGCACTCCCAGTCTGAAAAAATGTGATGTCGTCACAAGGATTTCTCAAAGGCTTTGGGACTTTACACAGGTGAGTTCACATTTCACTGACCATCGTCAAACATTTAACAACGTTAGAATGTGACGGAGCAAATGTCAGACATTCAAATCTAATTTTTCTCAGGATCATAGTTTGAATCTGGTCTTATTTTTCTGTATTTTGTTACAGAATGGTCCGATCATAAACAGAGACACAGGTCGCTGCTTGGAGGTCGAAATGTCTAAAGACGCCAATTTTGGCCTTCGCTTGGTGGTCCAGAGATGCTCGGGTCAGAAGTGGATGATACGAAACTGGATAAAGCATCTCAGGCACTGATAAAATCTCAAAGGAACTTTGTGGTAGCATTTCAAGTCTTAATTGGCCCTCAGACAGTGGGCAGCTCAGAGAGGAAGAGGAATTGGTGGTGCGTTTAAGTGTGGTAACTCACAACAGAGACTGCAAAGCACACTGAGCTCCCCTCAGGCCTTATCGCTTTGCCAACGCTCAGTCTTAAAGAAGAATATGATCAATTCATTTGTTCCGCAGAGCAGCGCATTTCCACTGGACCTTCAGGCAAGCTGCTCTATTTGACAAGCCCTACATTTCGGATTTTCAGCTACATGTACAGAACACTTCACCTGAGTGCAGTGTTTCCATCGATAAAAGTCTCCGATTACTTGACTTAAGGCCACATATGGGTGCATATGTGTCAAATGACTTTTCTTTCCTGAGTGGATTTAAGCAAATATGGAGAGATAATCATTGTCAACGGCCACATCAAAGATATTCTCTCGGCTGGTAATTGGAGGAAATAGCTTTGGGCACTATGCGCTGCCCAGGCAAAATGTGTAATAGGCTTTAAAGGGGCCCTCTGTCCTCAAATGGATTTGAGATATTTCACCCGCACTCACACAAATCACCAGGTTTCTTCTTTTCTTTGGACTGTATTGCTCATAATGGACTTGAGCAATCATGTGCCTTTTTTCCCTTATTTTTTCAGCATAGTCTGACCAGGGAATGTCAGCCCTAAGCATGTATAAAGATGTTTGAAAATAAATTATAAAACAATGTACAAAACAGTCTGATTATAGTAATATATTGTAAAAAGTGGAGAATTAATATCTGTCCTGATAAAGTTTAGGATATTAAAAATGATTTTTATAAAGCGTCTGCTTGTCTTTCTCTTTGTTGTGTTCCTCAGTTCTGCAGATCAGCATTCACTTCCTGTACTCACAGTAACATAAAAACACATTTTCTCACATTCTGAGAGCAGCTACTAATAATTGCAGAACAATTGCTTGTCTTTTGTAGTGACTGCTCTTACGAAAAACACCCAGCCTCCATCAGGTTTCTGTCCTTGTGCCCCTTATTGTTCCAAACTGTCAACTGGAAAACAGGTCTTCAGAAAGAAAGGTTTCCAATGACTGTGCTCACAAAAAAAACTTTTTTTACCTGGCTCTCATTTCTTCCTTTTATTTCAGGTTAAGGCAAACCCAGACTGAGTAGTCTGTCAATCTTTTAAAGATTCCATTTACATTTACCTCTAAATATAAAAGCATTCTCCTTTTTAGCCTTCTTTGTATTTATTTTACGAACCTGTTACAAATTCTGCCATCACACAGACTTGGGAAGAACATGCGTTGCAAAATGTAGGCATTGGGGGAAAAAAAAACATTTATTGTATTTAAAAGTATTCCTATAAGGTAGAAATGATCATTATTGATTAATTCTGACCGAAATTACTTGTCTTCTTTCTTCATAGACTTTGTACTGTCTGTCCTGAAAAAAATCAAACACATTTGTTGATCCTGTGTGTGCAGTCTTCCTCTTCATTATTCTTCAGCCTGGTTACACATTTTAAGGCTGCCATGGAAAGTGAAAAGTCTCTTTTACTAGGGTTAGCCATGCTTCCCAACCCTGCTTGTTCCAAAGGCTCTTTTTAATTTGGTTTCCAGCTGGTTTATCCTGAGAGATTGCCCACTCTTGCCATCGCGTCATGCTTCTTCGGCTCTAATCATTTCGTATGAGCAATGTATCATCTCTGTGTCCTCTGAACAAAGACTGTCCCTGTCCTCTCAAAGTAATATCTTATTCTGTGCTCCGACAAGGTTTACAAACACACTGGCGGGGCAATGTCTCACAGCCCTTTCATAAGGAAAAAGCCATGAATCAGGAAATTATTTTTAAAAAATGGGTTTTTCTGGGTTTAACACCAGCACAATAATGTTACAGCTTCTGGCAGAATGAGTGGATTCACAAGGTTACAGTTCTGTGTCTCACAGGCTCACCTGCTGAGTCCATTTACGGCACGCTGTGAACCGATCTGAGGACAGACACAACCCAGCGCTGCTGTATATAGCAGGGTTGTGTTCCACTGGCCTGTGTGTGCAATGAAAGAACAAATATCCTGCAAAATGATAACAATCAATCTGTTCATTTGGATTTAATTGGACTGGGGTTTACACATAGTATATTTTGAATATCTTTTCACGGAGACGTGTTTTGCATGACTACCGTCAATGTTGTAACCCAAACATTTGTTTTGCATTAAAATGTCGACATGAGGGACAAATTTTCATGTTCAAAGATAACATTTTCTGCATTCACATTTAGGAAATATTGATGCAGATGCACAAAAGAAACAGCTACATTGTGTGTGCACGCAGCAGCACAGGAGGCCGGGGCTCTAGCATGCTTGATGCAGCAGGTGAAAGGGAGAGTAAGACTGGATTAGGGGTTTCATTTTCCCCTCTGAGTGGATGACAGAAAGAGACAGTGAGTGATTAGCCGATGGAGGATGGGAAAGTGAAGCTAGAGTGTGTGTGTGTGTGTGTGTGTGTGTGTGTGTGTGTGTGTGTGTGTGTGCGTGCGTGCGTGTGTGTGTGTGTGTGTGTGTGTGTGTGTGTGTGTGTGTGTGTGTG
>JABUIW010000162.1:8610862-8625124 GCA_013363375.1 Menidia beryllina | reverse complement strand
CTTGGGACTGGAAATAGAGTTCAGCAAATTTGCACATCTTACCTATTTTTTGTATGTTTTGTCAAATTAGTGGGATTTCACCTGAATGAATTGTAACAAGCCTGACATTTATCCACCTGTGCTTGTTAAAACTCAAACAGACATCAAAATGTATCTCTCCAAACTGTAGTTATTCAACCCAAAGAACCTTTCATGAAGATGGAGACTGTTTTGATCTCTAGTGGAGGCAGATTGAAGTTTCTTATACCATGCATATGAATGTATAAATAATTCAGACTGGATGCAGGGTGTTCACCAAATATTCATTAGTAAAGCCTCTTGAAGTTGAATTTTACATTTAATTAGTTATCTCACGTATTGTGTCCTATTTAGCTCATTAATTCAGTCTGCTTTATATCATCATTTGTTCACGAAAATCATCGATATTTAGATTTTTGTGCAAACGTGTCATGCTGCAGAGTGGATATCATTATTATAAGAGTACACCATTCATTGTCTAATACAATTGGGATCCTGCCATTTGAAAATATTTAAACGGTGAAAGAACAGGAAATAGCCAATCCTCACTCCGCCCCGCCCTCCACCCTCCTTCCATTAACCTGGTAGCCTGTTCGATGCTTCCCTCAGCACAACCAGAGGATGCCATCACTTTGCATAGGTTGATCAGCAAAGCCTACGGATGCAGGTCATCTGGAGGTGGCGCAAAGAAAGAGGAAGCTAATTGAATTGTCACCAGAGCTCTGCTGTGCCATGCAGTACTGCCTATTCGCTAACTGTCCTCGGGGCCTCTAATAACACGGATGAATGAAATCAATCTTGCCATCCAGTGATGTTGTAATGAGACTTTCAGACATTTATTCACAAAAGCGAGCCATATGCTACGAGGAGCCATAAGGCAACCCGGTAGAGTGGATGCCACTGACCCAGAGAGTTGACCATTCATGTATTGCCTCAGCCACTAAATGTGAGTTGCTTTTCTTTACCTAATACTGTATTTTCACCTTGAACTTGTTTTGCTGTAGAATCCCATTCAGGGCGTTTTCTCCTCTGCTTATCATGATCACGCCACACAGGTAAAGATGATGTGATCACACACTCTGCTGTACCCGTCCAAAAGGGTTTTCATCCATCTGCCAAGTTATGGAAACAAAGTGGAACGCATGTTGCCTGACTTTTCTGTTGCTATCCAGCCATCTTTTCAGCAGTGTAAAGCCCCATCTCTTTGACTGACACAAAGCAGTATTCTCTGCCTGTTTCACCGTGAGGTCAGACCACCTCCAGATTCTCTCAGATGGCTTTCCAACTGTGCAGTGCACCAGTGAGTACAAGGAGGAGGAGAACAGGAGTTTGATGTAGCATAGTTTTTACTTTCTGTACCAGAAATATTCTTCTGCCTATGGAGGGTTTCGAGTGGGAACACAGAATGTTATTCTCTGTGAGCCCTGCAAGGGTCAATGAAGACCTTTCTGAAGTGATCATTATTTTCACGTAACCATAATATTTGTTTGGAATTGCTTCAAACGTTATTCCTTGTTTACATGTCGGCTATTCTTCACAAACAACTCGGTCTAAGAAAAGGAAGATTGTTGAGCAGTGCCAGAAATGTATTAATATTCTCTTGGGTGCACTGTTACAGTGGATTAATCTATTCCATGGCAAAGGGTAGTTAAATTAGAATCACAATGGCATGGTTTTGCACCATCGTCTCACGGAACAGGGGTTTGTCAATCAAATGTCAGCTTTGGACGCTTCTGTGTAATGCCTCTGTCCAAACACATTTAAATATGGTTGACTGGCGACTGTAAATTGGTGTGAGTATTTGCAGGCCTACTTGTTTGTTCCGGTGCTTCCCTGTGATGGACTTTTAACCGATGCTGGGTTGACCTCCCTTGTTGCCCAGTGACTGATGAGAAAGGCATCAGTAAGCAGGCTTGGAAACTGGATGTAAATTAGAATGGTGGGAAGCTAGAATTTTTTGTCGTATTCTTTTTACACATCCACCAGCACAATATAACATGATTACAGCCACACATTAGTGTATGACTGAAAGGAACGAAAGTTGCCCAAAGTCTGAAATTTAGATGCTGACAGTGCTCTGCAGCTATCTCACAGCTATACAAGTTTTGCTTGGATTAACTGCACAATTCCTGATGAATTCTTGTAGAACTGACAGAAATCAATTAAATGGTGCCTGTTATTTCAACCATAAATGTATGCCATACTGTAGGTTGAGTCCAGCTAGTCAAAGACGGAATGAAATTCCTTTGCAAATACAAAGTTTAACTAAGAATATACACAAGATTCAAACCTGTGGACTTTATAGCAAGTGCTGGGAGTGGTGTACAGAAAAACTATGCTTGAGACTGAAAAGTTTAATTCATCTTGGAATTGTTTATCATTGCAAATGTGAAAAATAGCAAAAGAAAAAGAGTAATGCAAATGTCAGTCTTCTGCAGGCTATTAGGAGCTTTATTTAAATGCCAGTCAGAGACTGGCTGAGTGGGAAATGGAAATGAAAGCTTAGTGAACAATTCTCAGCAGATGTGACTCATCTCAGAAGTGAATTTGAAATGTGTAATCAAATATTCATTTTGACAGGTTGCTTTAGTTTTCTTTTATCTTAAAAAAAAAGCGCGTGCTGTAAATGTGTGTCTGGGTCTGTGTTTTGGTTTGTTTCAGAGTCCTTCAACTTCTCTTTTGTTTTCTTTTGTTGCATTGTTGAACATTGATGGAGACATGGCCTTGATAGATGTATCACTGTCAGGATTGATTTTAACCTATAGGTTGCTCTTATTTGCAAAAAATCATTCCTGCCCAGCCCAGGCATCACATACTCTCCTTCTTTCCTGAAATTTGCATATAAATTAATCCTCTACTTTTATCTATCTAAATAATCAAATCGGTCTTTTCAAATGTACTCAGCCGCTGATGCCCTTGATGTTTCGTCAAAGGTGGCACTTGCACAGCTTATATGGAATCTCTAGTCCATAAGTCTGTCAAGAAGGGCATCGACTCTTAAAAAAGCTTCTTAAAAAGTTGACTTAGCTTCGAAGATGCAACATAAAGTCTAGAGAACAGGCCTTTAAGTTGAGAGATGATCAAAAATTACCAGAGGTTGATCTTTGAAGAAAAAATAACTCAGCCCATGCAATCAATCCATGAGTTACTGTGATCCGGAGGACTAGGATAACACGTATCAATGGCATCCTCTCTGATGGCAAATCAACAATCAATCACAGCATATTTGTTCTGTAACAGATGAATATCACCAGTAGGAAAAGCCTCACTAAATAGCGATCAGAACTGAAATGTACCACTTTGTTTCATATGTTTTCTGATGTTAGATTTTTGAGAGTTCTCTACACCAGGAATATTAGAACCATCAACAACACTGGCTAATAAAAAATGTGCATCTGCAAAAGCTGTTCATTTGGATATATCTGCTGTTAAAGCCTTTGGAGAAGTGTTGTTTCAGACACAGCTTTCCTCCCAAGTTAATGCCCATAAATGTGCTTTCTTCATCATCAAAGGCACAAAATGCAACAGAAAGCTGCTGCTAGACACTAATGTTCAATTATTCTTTTCTTCTCTGTTATCACACGCAATTTTTTGGATTTGTGACTTTTAGATGTCCTGTATGGAATGCTAAGGCAATCTTTGAGGGAAAAACAACTTTAACTTAAATGATTTACAACTGTATTCATAGGTGAGATGATACACGACTAAATGAGACTGCGTTGTGTGTATCAACACAGTTTGATATGCCATCAGAGATATTGTCTTCCCTGTAAAGATAAGTTGGCATTTGTATCTCTTATTCTCACCACAGAATCCGCTTTCACTGTTCCCTCGTGTGGATGAGCAGAGCAAGTGAGCTGCTGACTTGCCCACATTGTTTCCTCTTTGATGCCAGCTTTGAAATTTTGGGGCTAAATTTTTAAAGAGTACAAATCCAGCAACATTTCAAGCAAACTGTAGTTTATTGTTGAGGAGTTTGAGACTTTTTCCCTGATACCTCTCTGCGTTTGCTTTCAGAGCACACTCAGATTTCAAATGTTTAATATTTTAAAAATCTAATAGAATACTCATCATTATTTGAAAGAACAGTTACGTTTGTGTATTAATACTCAGTATAATGCGAAGGTATGAACATTGGTTTATATCTTTCTGCCCATGAGGCGAGGGCTCAACCAACTGGACTGATTAAACCATGCACTTGGTTATTCTTAAAAACAATTATTTAAATGGAACAATGTTTTTCAGTCAAGTTGTGACATCATTCATGATAAATGGGAGAGGCAGTAACTCATTCTATCATTTTCTGTGCATAATTTGGAGTCAATAGATGCACTGCAAATCAAGTAGATTTCATCTATAATTCTTTAGATTTGTTTAAAGTAGACACCTTTGTGCTTCACTAACTTTAAGACTCATCTAAGACTAGATTTTTCTTTATATCTATGTAGATAAAGCCTTTAAGCCTTTATTCAGCGAGGCTCTACCTCCTTTGACAAGTCAACAGAAACAGCAAATACCCTGAAGCTGAAGTCCTAAAGTTTACTGTCTCCAAAGCAAGTGGTTACTCTGTCTTTCACAAACAATATTTTAAATAGTTTATATCTTTGCAAGCTAGTTCCTGAGAAAAATGACACGTTGTCAGGCGAAAAAGACTGTTTATTATTATTAATGTTTATAATTATGTATTTAGCAGACACTTTTATCCAAAGCGACTTTCAAAATAGGGCGACACCAAGAGTTGAACTGGGGACCTCGTGATCTGCAGTCAAATACTCTACCACTGAACAAGTACACATGATTATTCAGTGAGTACAGTGAAGCAGCTTCACATTTACTTGGGAAAATGTGTTTTGTATTAGATTTACCTGACTGATCCTGGTTTTCCTGAACTGGCTGCAGTGAAGACAATGTTTGCCATTCTGTCAAACCAATAGTGATTTATGGTTTGTTCCAATAAATGGGAAAGGGTACCCTTCGCTACCCACAAACAATTGTGGCATTGGCTGATATTGCCTCAAATTGATTCTCTTCTGCATCTGCTCATGGAAAATGCACTTGCTAAACCTAAAAGATCCATTTGTTTTCATGCAAAGAAAAAAATGGAAGAAAAAAAGCAACAGCAGCAAAAGCAATGTGTGCAAAATAGTGGTTTTAGCTGAAACACCATGTATGTGCTGCACTATTAGCAGGTTATCGGTAGGATTAACTATACATTGTCATACATTGAGGCACAGATAATAATTTAAAAAACACTTTGGTCAGATAGGACCGACGATCTGAAACACAGAATTGAAACAACCTAGCTGTACAGCCACCATACTAGGAGGAGGGATTATTACTTCAATATGCCCTGCTAAAGTAGTCACCATTGTCCTTTCAGTTATAGAATCATTTCAGTTGTTTATGTCTGTAGCTTTTCTATACAGAGAGTCTTTAACAAAGAGCAGAACAGAATAGCTCTCATCCATCTATTCATGCACACTGACAGATCAATAGGAGCAATTCATCTGTATTGTCTAACATACAGATGCTTTAACGTGAAATCTGCTGCTCCATCATACAGAAAGGGAACACATTTCAGCATCTCCAAAAGATGGGCATCTTTTTTCTTTGAGGTGCTTGATTCAAAGCACAATTTACCAGAAAATAACATTTTGAAGAGAAGAATGTGGTTCTTTCCAGAACATACACTGTGAAATGTTAAAAGGGAGTCAAAAATAAAAGGGAAATAAATCCCTTTGCTTTGGAATTGCAGAATTGTAACAGCTCCAATGGAAGAAATTCTGAACCCTGAGCTTCATCTATGATGTAACAGCTTTATCTTTCAAGAATATCCGTTCATATTTTAGTGAACAAGCTACTGAGACAGGATGGGTCCTGGGGTTACCACGATCAGTCTTTGGTCAATCCATCAATATCCTCTAAGGAATTATGAGGGAATGTTCCTCATTATTAGGAAGGGAATCATAAAGTATTCAAAAAGAGCCATAACTAAATAAATAAAATAAAAATTATGTTCATTATCATCAGTAAACCACATTTTAATTTCTTATGGCTAAATATCTGAAAAATACGGATATTGGCACCTCTATTATCAATTGGTTTCTGTATTCATATCATTTTACCATGACCTTTGAAGGCAAACTGAATACAATACAATCTTAAAGTGCATGACTGCTCTTATTTTCACCTACTGCAAAATATTACTGCTTATGCCATTGTTTGGTGCATGTCTAAGTTACAAATCAGATTTTATTAAAGGCGACAGAATTTTGATATGTAAACTTAATCAGAAATTTCAGATTTTTTATTTTTTTATTCAAGGGATGGAAGCTGTAATTTTTCTTCTCCGGCAGTTCAACAGAAGCATTACCAAGCAGTGAGGCAAAATTTACTGTGGGATGACACCGGACAGCTGATATCAAGCTCTGCCTCAATATTTGCCTACGCCTTGGCCTGGTCCTGCGTGGCCTCTCAATGTTATTCACCTTTGTGTATCGACAGCCTTTAGATTGCTTTCCATGTGTGATTGATGATGAGGTGAAACAAGTGCACTCTATTCACTTTCTAACAGAGTGTTATCTCTTGTGAGGGAGACTCCATAATTTATGCAGGTTGCTCTGTATAATCTGTGTTGTTCCGTGTTCCCTTACTTAAATAGTCGAGGCACTCTCCTTGTTGCCTTCTTTAGAGTATTTTTCCCTCAAGGCACCTTTTTAAAGCAGGATGACTTGTCCTATTTTCTATGTTCTACTTTGAGGTGTGAGTAAGTGAACTTCCGCTCCCCTGACTCGCTGGCTAATGCAAACAATAAAAGGATCCATTAGTAGTAAATTCTGTCAGTGGAATCAATAACTTTTTGTGCAAGTACAGTAATGACAACCATTTTTAAAACAGTTGAATGTACAACTAATTATTTTCCTTGTTGAAATTGCATGTAAGATGATGCTATTTTAATTTGGGGCCCTCAAGAACAATCATTAATCATTCCAAGATGCTGCTTGGTGCCCGAGGCGTTGTTGTTCCCTCTATTATTTGTGCCTGTATCACTATACATTGCTTTTGTACAATGTGTCCTCTAGTTTTTCCATTTTTATTCCAAGCAAACCATATCCAGGGCATAGTTTCCCAACTACTAGAAGCATGTAGCTGTGTGTGCTGCGTGGTTATACAAGAAGCCTCCCAAAGCTATCAACGCTGTTCATGTGTGAAGAGTAAGTAGGACACATTTCTAAACATGCAGTGATGCAAGAAACTGCTGAATAAAGAATTTTTGGACCAACAGTCAATGTAAAGTCTTATTTGGTCAGCCTTTTCTTACCAGCAAACCATGTCAGCAACTCTCAGTTCACTCTCTTTTCCATTATAAGATAGCTGTCGACATACTTGGGCCTAGTATTTGATCTGTGGACTGCAGGACAGGAAGCAATGTCCCCTGGGTTTGTCAGTGACAGAGCTGCAAAGCCCAGTGGACTGAGCATCTGCCGCTTATTTTAGGAAAGAGCTGACATGAGGGTCTAGACCCCACCGTCATGTAATAAGGAGACTAGTGATACCCGCAGGATAGTACTGCAATTGTGGAGTGCGTGTGGGGCACAAATTAGGAAATTTACAAATGCCAAACAGAATAGCTTCAGTGTCATGTGAGTGTGTGCTAAAACAGAGATAAATCCACACTTTAACAATGGCTGGAGTGGTGTGTTGTGTAGTGCTCCACTGGCACTGTTGTTCTGTCTAATGCTCAGAAGGTTAGTGGTCCATCACTCTTCCATAGTATTAAATTATCAATACATTTTTTACTTCATCCAGAATACTTAACCTGTGACTCCCTGATGTTTCTTTCAGTCCCATCATGTATAGATATTGTGTGAAGGGTGTTTTCACATTTCTTTCACATAAGTTTTAAGGTTAGTATTATTGTAGGACATGTGAGGCCCATGTTCACATTTAAGCTTTTGCCGTGGCTTGAGCTTGAAGTGTATTAATGTAATTACATTATTTTGGATGGGAATAATTAATTTATCAATTTGCAGTACACTCTTACAAAATCAAGCCCTCTAAGATTTATTAAATGTTATTGGTACGTTTAACATAGAAAATATCAGATATGCAGTACACAATTACAAAACAGGGAATTTTTAAACAAAGAAGCATTCTTAATTATTTTCCACCTGGTAATAATCGATAACATATTGAGCTGCAGCCAGCAAGCAGTTGTCCTTTAAAAACCTTTTTTGAATACCTCCCTTCCCTTTTAATAAACATCATCAGATCAACAAACCAAAAGCTGAGCTGCAGAAGCAACTTTTTTCCCCTTTGGCAGACAAAAAAAACTTTCATTTCCCTTATAAGTTGGGCTCCCTCAGCTTTGGCACATCCCCATCATCACATATTCCACATTAGCCTGGGGTTTGCAGGGGGTGGTTTGGGGAACCTTCACTGGCTCAGTGGGAACCATATTGATTACTACTCGTGTCTCTTTTGAGTCAATCTTTATCACCTGTTGGCTATTTACTCCATTATATTTCATCAGAGATGAAAGATGATGGGGACAGCAGGCTGCATGTAGGAGGCTTATCTGAGGCGCTGCAGAAATTCCTTCAGGATATTTAACATTGTCTCCATCACCAGGTTTGATAAATGAAGGGAAGCACATCTCTGTGACTGGCAACAACCCCAATCCTCAACTAAAACCTTTCACACTCCTCTCCCTTGGGCATCGAGGGACAACAACATTTTATTTGGGTGATTAAAACACCGGCCGAACACTCAGGGTTCTAACTAGTCAGAGGACATATGTTTCTTTTTAATACCTTTTAACCAGAAATTATAGGCCACATTACAGTGTGCACCTTTTACTGTAGCGAAACATCATATACAGCCAATATATCAATTCTTTTTTAAGACCTGTCTGTGTGACAGATTTGTCTGGCTGACAACATTTTTATTTTAATCAAATTCCAACCATAATTAATGTCTCTCCATACTTCTTCCTCTAAACTTTGACGGGTAGAATAATGTCGTATCTTAATCACCATCCAAAATCCCCAACCTCCCGCCAGCACATATTGCATATTTATTGTCCAACACAATCTAACCTTTGATTGGTCCTCAACAGGCCAGAAGATCGTGGTTAGAGGCTCTGTAGGGAATGGAACTCACTCAGCTGGTGTCAGCCAGATTCATTTCTCCTCCTAGCTATGGAGCTCGGTCAGTTCTCTGCTCAGCCCAAACCCCCAAGTGTTTTTGCCAATCTATCAACTCCATCAGTGCTTCATGTAGCCTGGAGGACACTGGCTGACAGCCCAAATGAGCTCAGTCTCCCCCCCTTCTCCCTCTGTCTGCCACTGCCTTTTCTCCTTGTGAAAACTACTTCTACATGCTCGATGGCTGTCTTGACTTCCTCTTCTCAGCTAGACTGCAGGGTTTTGTTTTGGTTGTAGAATCTGAACTGCCCAGCTCTCTGTGACGGTGAAGAGCGAAGTCATTCTCACACCATCTGTAGCAGCATCTGGCCAGCTTATCTCTTTCACACCCAAACTAATCGGAGAAATGGGCATTTTGTGCATTTTCTGTTTTACAAGTCTTCTCCAAGGTGGAGAGACCAAGAATTTATGCTTCGAAAGTGGGATTTTCACACCATGTTTTAATCCTCAAACAAGAAATGTTCAGTTTGATGAACTATCAAATGGTCTGATGGATAACCTGAAGGCCTTGCATCCAGCTGCTTTGCAGACTTTGTGGTTTGTGTCAATCTGTAGAGTGGCTAGAGTCTGCATTCTAGCAGGAGGAGCTCAGCGATGCCCCGCCCCCAACGTCTCAAGGTATTTCTTGGGTATTTTGGGGGTGTTGAACATTTAACATTTAAGTCTGAACTCTGTCTGAAACAGAATTCTAAAAAGACAGAACTGCCTAATGTTGGAGCAGTTGGCACCCAAATTTGAGCAAAGGAAACCCTCCATTAATTTTCTTCATGCTGTGAACTGCCAGAGGAAGCGACTTCAAGACAAATGTGTTTACTACATGAGGTTCTTCAAGCAGGTTTGAGTTTCAAGAGCTCCCCTCACTTTGTACAACAGTCAGTGTTTTATGCCCTGGTGTATGTGATCTGAGCTTTAAAGGAACAAATTCACAGACAGAGCAATTACACTTTGAAAGTGTCAAGACAGTGAAAAGTACGTCTAATTATGCACTTGGTCTAAAATCATTTGGATGTTGATTGGGACTGTAATGAGGAGTCCTTGAGCTCCCTCTCAATCTCCCACACTGTTAGGTCGATAATGTTTTTTCTAGGCTGACAAAAATATTTACTCAGGTCAAAAAGGGGCTTCATCACAAAAATAAAGCATATGTGCATTGTTAAAATGATAAACTCCGCTTAAAATGATGATGATGATCTTACTATAAGCAGAGATCAGGTTACTGCTTGCTGCGCATTAACAATGTACTTGACAACCAATTGGACTCAAGCATTGAACATCAGTTCTATCAATCTCAATACCACGTCCACATTTACAGGGACCGTTATCAGCAGATTCACAGCATAATTTGTGGGAGACAGAGCAGTGTACAAACATGAGTTTGACGAATGAAACTCATGTCAACACTTGCAGTGTGTAAAGACCATTCTCTCACAAGTCAAAAGTTTGAACACCCACTTCCATAGAATCTGACTAATAGTGTAGCTGAAATGAAGCCTCGAAGTTTGCAGTGTGTTCAGGTACAAGTCGAGTTTTAGAGAACATTTATTGATTTGATTTATTTATGTGGGACATCAGAATGTCTATTAAGCCAGCTCAGCTAATTAAACTACTTCAATCTGACATTAACTTCATGCAGTTTTTATTTTTATTTCATTTTTATACATTTTTTAATACTAAGATTGAAAAAAATCCCTAAGATTTTTTTGCACAATCTCTCCCCAGTCAAAGTAGACCCTGATTCTACAAATACTAGCACAAGATCAGCATCAGCAAACAAGGTAAACACATTTAAATGAAATGCTTCTTCCTCCAACAGCTTAGATGCAGGTTAGCAAGTCAAAGAAAAATACAGCATCCCCTACTCAATTTCTGGCTAAATATGTCAAGTTTAGGTCAGAGTAAGAAGTAAAAAAATTGTGTTCTAGATTATCTCCAACATAATGAGTGATGAGGACAGAAAATGCATTCACAACCAGGTGATGCGAACTTACAAAAAAGTGCAAAAAAAGATCCAAGAGTCATTTTCAAACTGGCTGACAAATAACAGGTTGGCAGGGAGGCAGGCTGACTAACTGACAAGTCGGACTGACAGATTCGCTGGAGCTGAAATCAAGAACAAGGAGAGAAGACAGGGAGGATTAGACAGGCCAGGGCTGTCCAAAATTTCACTGAGTGCAAAGGGGCAGTGGAGGATGTTGTTACCGGACTGGTGTAAACAAGAATTTGGCGAGGAGGGAAAGAATGACCTGGATATGTGGCAGGATAATGAGCTCATGGCACACGGGTGGAGAGGATGACAACCAGGGTGTTGTCAGAGACCAACTCCACGGCAAACAGAAAGACGGGGGGGGTAAGCACGGAATAGAAAAGCATGGAATAGGAAAAAACACCAGAAAACAAGAGAGGATTCGAAAGCAACAGCAATGCATCTACATAAGTCATTCAAAGGTATTTCCAGGTGGGTAACATTTAACTAACATCCTGACATTAGATTGCATTTATTTGTATCTATCTGCCACTTGTCTCCACAAGCAATGGATCAACATAAATATGTATTAAAGAACCTTTTGTATTTGCATAATGAACTTTTATATCTCCTTCCTTTTTCGTCTTATTTTTATTTTCTTATTTTTTATCTCCACCAATTCTTTAGGGAGAACTGTAGAAGCACCGTTTCTAACTAAACTAGGGGGATTATGTTTATTTTCCACAGCAATTGCATCCTGCAAATAGGCTGTTATGTCAGGAAATGATCTGTTTAATGAACCAGTGAACTGAGATATGATGCTACATGAAAATGGCCCACAGGTAGTTTTCCAAAAAGCACCACATTCTTTCTTCCTCTGCCTTTAGATTGTAGACATCACTATCATGGGGCAACATTTAACATTCTCCAGAGTTAGGACAGAATTCTGCTTTTTAAGTCAAACAGTTTGGTGCCTCTTCAGAAACTACAGTTACCTGAAGATTTTTTGCTTTTTTTTGCAAATACTTAGCCACTTAACCACATATATAAACCAGTTAAATTAAACCATGAAACTATTTACATGTCAACATCTTTTTTTAACAACACATTAAATTTGCAATACAAGCATTTCTACATGTGAAGGCTCTTATGTATTCTTAATGCCACACATTTTCTTTCAGTCTCCTCCCTTTTATAACAGAAAAATCCTAAATATGTATCATTGTTTGTTCAAATTCTGAAGTTTGACTCAATTAAAAAAAATATCTAAACAGTTTTTGTTATTGATGACATGTGGCACACTTGGCACACTTGGCATTGTGGCCTTCTTCTCTCTTCATCAGTGAATTTAGTTTTAATTAGATCTAATCAACACATTTCTTCAATCAACACTTGCCATCTCTGAATAATTCTAACTGAACAATCAACACTGGAGAATTAGCACATTTTCACACAAGGAAGATGTTATCAAAGTACATGTTAATGAAAAATTGTTTCACTATTAATTGGAAATTCAGAATGCCCCTCAGTGAAGGGATGTCCAGCTTTTCCAGTTCTCTGAACTAAACAGATTAACCTATTATATCTTCACAGCAATAACAGGAAGTGCACTCCTTTTTCTGGTGGCATTTTTCAGCCTTTTTTCTCCTTTCCCTTTTTTGTCATGCCAGGTGCATTTACCTGTGTCACATAATGTGAGAAAACTGTACAGAGTACTTTTATAACTGCTCTCCTTTCAGCAAAGCCAATGCCTATTTCTTTTATTCCTTCTTTCATCCTTAGTGAAGGGGCTGCTTTTCACTGTTTGAACAATTGAAGTTTACTGACTCATTACTGCCTACTTTATACTTCAGGGATTTTTTCCTCCAATTAATGCATTTCGTATGGTTTGATGATTTACTTTTGTTTTACATCACAAAGTTACACACAACTATGCAGATATCTTGCAATTCCTTGTAACTTTAGAAGGCAGAGAGGACAATCTGGCTTCTGCAGCCTCTTTTTAAACTTACAGACAAGAAAATGGTTCAGATCATAAATCCAACTGCAAACAGTAAAAATGATTTTTCTTGAATTGTGACATTTTTTCTCCTCTCATCACAAACAAAAATTGGCACACGGTAAATGGACATGTATCCATATAGTGTTTTTCCAGTGGAATTTACCATTCCGAGATTAAAACAGAACTATTTGCCTAAATTTCAACAGAAAAGTACAGCTCCCTCACTCATTTCCCCACAATTCTTCATTCTAAAGATAAAAGGGAAAATTATGAGGTGAGGTGACCCCATTGTGCCTATGGTACAACCTCCGCCCCTCCCCCACCCCGCCTCCATACATGAGACCGATGAGACCAAGTGAATTCCTCATGCAGGATTCCTTATGGGGCATCATGGGCAGATCCTTATAGGTCAGAACAGAGGCTTACGGGTAACCATGGCAACTCAGCTGCAACAGACCGTGATGATGATCAACAATGTGACGCTAAGGGATGAACTAATACTTTTATTCTTTTTAGTATCAACATGGGGTCCATCAATATACTTCTCACAGTCAAAATCACTAAGGATCTTTTAATGTTTGAAGGTACCATTTCTCCAGAGTCCCACCACGTTCAATGAGACATGAAGAGCGTGGTAAAGATAATATTATTTATATTATCAAACATCCATTTTTAATGGATTTATGGAAGTGTTTTTGTGTTGGTGGACTTTATTTTGCAGGCAAGGGCTGAATAATACACATTGTGACAGTTCTCTATGAAGGTGTCCACTCAGCAGGCTTCTTTTTTATCTCCGAACAGAAAGTGTTACCCTTTGTTTATTCATTCATTTCCATGTGGCCAAGCCCTGTCACTTTGATGAATTGGTGCTAGAACCGGCCAATTGTTTTCACTTGATGGGACAAGTCTCGCACGCTCTGAACTTAAACATCCTCCTTGTCAAGAGGCCTCTGCATTCCCATGCTTTTTAGAAGACAACATGAGGGCCGCTGTCAATCCCATCCACACCAGCTCCCCCAGCTGATTTCCCAGGGGGTTTTCTAATTAGAGTGTGCCAGAGGAATTGGAGCTGT
>JABUIW010000162.1:8591137-8610852 GCA_013363375.1 Menidia beryllina | reverse complement strand
ATTAGACATCCAAGAAGTGAGCCAGTTTGAACGGGGGATGTATTGTTAAGTTGTTCTGGTTGCTCAACAATACTAAAAATGTTGCAAATGAAGTGGGCAAAAAAAAAGAGTTTCTTATAGAGATGATTGTAAATTCTGCAGTTAGATACATCCCATAGATGACTGGAAAAAATGTATTTTCAGCCTGCTTGAGAAAGTGTTAATAATCCAAACAGTATGACTGTTGAGTATCAATTTGTCTGTGCCTGTAGGCTTTAGAAAATAATTTTGTTTGGAGCGAATAATTCAGAGCAGGACAGTCAGAAGTTAATAGCTGTTACAGAATGCTAAGCTGCAGCTTAATAAACATTGCATTGATATTTTTTCACGTACATAAATGATTTTTCACTGTTAAAATGGGTCTTCTTTCTTTTGTCACTGTTCACAATGAGGCGTTTTGTACAGATGAAACTGGGTCCCACTTTCCTTCTTCAACCTCACAGGTGCTTGACAATACTGACGAGAAACACTCACCGTCTTCAGCTGCCATCATTACCAGCCAGCTGCCAAACACTGCTTGACAGCAAAAATAGATAAATAGAGTACAACTGGAGGGAAACAAAAAAAAAATCACATATTATTTTCCAGAACTGCCAAAATCTGCAGAATATTTTACCATGAATTTCCACCCTCTGAAACAAAAGAAAACTGATTTCTTGTTTTAAAGTTTTGAAATCAACCAAATATATATGCATAGATTCGTGTGCCATCGGAAATGCATTGTCTTCTCACTTGTCCCAGGTGATGGAAGGGAAGGAGAAAACAAATTATCAAGATCTTCGTCTTTTTCTTTTTACATTTGTATGTGTATTGTTGGTGTGCCAGTAACCATGGTGAGGCCTGCAGAGTCGAGTCTGGGGCTGCAGCTACTGTATAGTCATCTTCCTCTGACAGAGGCGGTGGGTTGTCGACTTGCTCGAGTTACTTTGGCAGAATGAACAAAGAGTGCGGGAGGCCCAAGGTAGCCTCTGCATCTCGTGAAATTCCATTGTTGAGCAGTCTCATGCAGGCATTTGTTATTTCATGCACCCTTGAGTCTGTTCATTCCTAAGTGTGGAAACCATTGCATTAAAAAAAATGTAGTGGTTGAAAGATGATATAGATATAAAGATGTTGAGCAGAGGTTTCAATTAATTCTCTTTCTGACCAACAGAAATAAAATCAAAAGACATCTCACAGTAAATCAAAACAATACATTATCATTGATAATAATGGACTTGCATTGGTATATTTCTCAACAATTTGTTCATGTAATGTGACCCCTCAAAACCAATGAGCAAATAGAACCATATCTAGTTTTTAACCCACAAGAAAATGGAGTGAGAAGTAAGTCTGCAAAGCACGTTTGAAAGGCATGAACATCCCATGTATTCCTGAAACCGGACAAAGAAATTATCCACACCAAAATGAATCCTTATCATCCCCTGCCAGAGGTAATGTTTTCTCCAAGGATTGAAAGGGCAATTAACTGTTAAGTGTGACTAACAATTACCTTGGTGTTTAACAGTTTCTCTTGTGAAGGTAAAAGGTAAATGTACTGTATCTATTGTGCAGTTCCACACTCTGGATCTCATGCTTTTACATACAGTCAGTTGCCGGTCTGTCCTGTTTTTTCCAAAACATGCACATTTGGTCGGTAAATCACACTGAAGTTTTATTTCTGTCTCCACACAGTGGAGGTTTTCAGAGAGATGGATGTATTTTTCTGCTCCCACCTGCTTCACAGTGGTTGTTTGGGCAAGGTGCGAGGTGTTGTGGGAGTGTGAAACCTCAGCTGCTCTTTGCAGATACACAAACCTGGGCTTTCATACCCAGACCCATCAAAATGGCCCCGTCAGGCTGCTATCTCCTGGGACTCACTACTGCAGTACAGGAGGATTAAAGCTTTTTATGAAGCATTTTCGCAGCCAAAGGTGTGTGCAGAGGCAGCTTGTGAGCCATTTTCCATAACAAAGGTGAACTTAACTGCGCTGGATTGTAAAATCCAGGGTGGTGCAGGATGAAATTTCTGCATCCAATTTGGACAACTAATTGGACTATCCAGGGAATGGAGCTTTGGAGGGGTTTACCCTATTGTTCAAAATCCAGTTAATTATGTTCACAGAGTGTAGTGTAGTAAACTGGGCCAGATTGTACTCTTCATTTGACAGAGTGGCAAATCTTACAGTGAAATCTGCTGCTGTTTATTTTGGCCCTATTTTCTTTTCTTTTTCAGGAGTTTGGAGTCTTCAGGAAAATTTCAATTTGGAACCTGTATTGAATCAACTATATTGGAGGTTTTATGTCTCAAATTATCTGTTTGTTTCTCAGCAGAGATAGGTTGATTAAAAGTTACAGTTGGGACTGGTTCATATAAATGCTGTGACAGCATCATCAAATTTAGTTGACATTCTGTGACAGTTAACAATTCCTATGGACCATGTGTGATAAATTGCGTGTAGAAGTGGGCCATTTGTTAGAGCCTTATCTTTGTTGGGGTGAATTATTCATTATCAGACAGTGTGGGAAAAGATTTGAAACCAAACAAAGATTATGGTTTCAGATATGCTACCTCACACCGGGGTTAATTTGCATTTAGCCTACTCCAGGCCATGAGTTCTTGGTGTCCAATTGTACAGATGCACATATCTTTCCAAAGAGTTGGGTGGGTTATTTGAGGGATTACAAAATTATCATAAAATCAATGTCAGCTGTTACCATGGTTTTGAGACAACCAGAGCATTTTAAAACCATGAAATGAAGAATATTTTAAGTGATTTTACTGATTTGATTGCTGAAGAGATGTAGCCTGTAATACAAAAGTAAACCAGCAATAAATCATTAACAAAATTAATAAGAAAATATTTAAATGCATCGATAAAATGTAATTATTACTATTTTTGTGATTACTCTAGAGGTTCTGATGTGCAAAAAAAGAAGCTGTCCGTGGTGCTGACGGACGACTCACCTGTGTGGAGGCTCTGCCATCCAGTGGCTGTCAACTAAACGTGCCTCCAGGAACTGAGATACTTGTTCCAACCCGAACCGCAATATGTGTTGCACCTTCGATGCAGTTTATATACGTCGCTAAGATTACATTGCTGTTTTTCATTTTAGTAAGTATGGCTGTGTATTTTCTTAATCTACTGAAAGATGCCACATACATGTTTTAAATCATACGGAGAATGAGTGAAATGTTTGTAATTGGCTGCAAGATAAAAATGACACGATGTTTAAGAGGTAGTATATTGCTATTTTTTGGCAGCTGTTAGCTGCGGTAGCTCGACGAAAATGCTAGCATACGAGTGTCTTTCTTTGGTAAAAGAAAAAGGCCTTTCTGCTATCAAAGCAGCGACGTTTCGTTGGTTACTATTTGACAATGTCTGTCTATTTTTTACTAAAAAAATCACTGCTGTCAATTGGTGTCTTACCTTTTTTAAAGTGCGGGCATGGTAAAGAGCTTTTGATATATTTTGAGATAGTTTGTCTTATAGAAATCATGTTTCCTCATGCAACATGTTTTCCTTGAACTTAAAAAGGCTGTTAGATTAATTGCTATTTCTAATTCTTTTTAGATGCACCAAATGTATCTGCACCCCATCATTTTATTGTTTCTGCTTTCCAACTGTTCATCCAGCCAATGGACTGACATCACACAGGAGGGATGTTGCTGAAAGATCTCCCCAGAGAGGCCCTGATGCGGCCATTGTCCAGGAATGAAGTGCTTGGCATGTTGGTGAGGCTGACCATCTTTGGTGCAGCTACCTACTACAGCATCAAATGGGTGGTTGAAGCCATGGACCCTACTTCTAAACAGAAAAATCAAGCAAAGAAAAGGGTCAGTACTGAAGGATGAAGTTGAATGGTGTCTGTAATCCTATTGTACCTTCATTTGGATTGCATGTTTATACTCACCAGGCTGAACAGCTGATGAGGAGGATAGGTGTTGAAGGGGTCAAGCTAACAGAGTATGAGATGAATATTGCATCTCACCTCGTTGATCCACAAACTATGAAGGTTTGTTTTTCTATTGGTCTGTGACACTGAGATTGTCCACTGCCATGAAATGTATGGCTGGTTATTTTTGGAATTTGCCTGCTAAGAATTGTGACGTGTTTATTTAATAATTTATTCTCACTTTACCATTCTCTAGGTCTCCTGGAGAGATATAGCAGGTCTGGATGAGACCATAAACGAGCTGCAAGACACAGTCATCCTTCCCTTTCAGAAGAGACATCTTTTACCTGGATCAAAACTTTTCCAGCCACCCAAAGGTATCGTAGTATGTAACATACTCACATCTAGAACTGTAATTTCACATAAATGAAGGTGTTATTGACCCTGTAAGGGCTTCAGCAAAAGATTGAGTCATCTGATTTTATTTAAGCGTCAGTGCTTCAAGCTGCTATTGTGTGGAATACAGCAGTCCTGATCAATGAGTCACTGCTTATGTGAGAACTCTCCAAGCGATCACCACCTTCCAAACCATTAGATAAAGTCACACCTACATTTTCTGATACTCCCTTTTGATACTACTGTTACACATTTGAGTGGATTGAAAATCGGCATTTAAGCTGGGCGATTAATAACTTGAGGAAGTTTTTCTAATTCCCATGAATTGGTCTTTTAGTAATTTTTTATTATTGTTTAAAGGCGTCCAGTCAATTATGCTTCCATCTACTGTAGTGCGATGTGCCAGAAGGACTGAGGAGATTTATCCACTTGGCAGAGCGACAGCGGAGCATCACTTAAGAGGCAGAGTTTGCTTTGCACAGGGAATTTTTACTGTTTGGTACAAAGCTTTCCACTAAACCTCGGGATTAATCAGCCTCCAAAATTAGAAGCCTTGGGGATCCAGCTTCTATCCTAGACTTGAGGCATTGTTTGTCTCACAACTTTTGAAGATAATTGCTGTGGGAGCAGATCGGTTGAGCTCTGCCAGATTCTCTGTCTTTATGTTGGCCGGAGAAGAAAGAAATGTCTGAGCACATGTGCCATAAATGGTTTATATGAGTGAAGGTCAGAGTCTGCAAAGAAGAATATTGTGAATGAACATTATAAAAGATGCTTGTATTGTTTTTATGAGTTTTGGGTCGTTTTTGTCTTTACAGGCGTCTTGTTGTTCGGTCCACCCGGATGTGGGAAGACCATGATTGCCAAGGCAACAGCCAAAGCCTCAGGATGCAAGTTTATCAACCTTCAGGCCTCCACGCTGACAGATATGTGGTACGGAGAATCCCAGAAGCTGACTGCTGCAGTCTTCTCCTTAGCTATCAAAATTCAACCCTGCATCATCTTCATCGATGAGATTGGTGAGTTTCTCTCACTTCAGAAGTGGTTTCAGGGAAGAGTTCTTTTTTCTTACTCTTTGTAAATTATGAATTAATCTGGATTAATTAATAGAAAATCAAAAGTATAAGTGAGCTTTCTATATAAAAACTTGAAGTCCATCTGTAATATTGATATAGTCTCAATCCCATCAGCGTTGTTTATTTTCTGGAGTTAACTTCAGGTCAACATGAATTGGGTTGTGGGCAGCTTTAAAAAAGTGGTTGGAAATAACAGCTGGAGGAAGAATTTCCTAATAAAGTAAACTAGTGTTAGGTGCTAATTTCAATATGATTAAGAGTCTTGGAAATGAAGGTGGACTGGGGGTAATTGTCCACAAAAAACTGGACGTCCATGCTTTTAAAGAATAAGTTTCAGTAAGCTGCCGCTGAAGCTCAGACTCCTGACTGTTGGCCTGCAGGCTAAACCAGCTGGGTACATATTAAGTACTCGCTCTTTCTTCAATGATTTCTCTGCATGTCACTTTTCTGTCAGAGTCATTTCTGAGAAATCGCTCCAGCCTGGATCACGAGGCTACCGCCATGATGAAAGCCCAGTTCATGAGCCTGTGGGATGGACTGGACACCTCTGCCACCACCCAGGTAGCACAATCAGAAGTGCTTCAAACGGCACAGTGCCTGCAGATTAAACACATCATTCATTTGACTTCAGGTGATGGTGATGGGAGCTACCAACAGGCCACAGGATGTGGACCCAGCTATTCTGCGCCGGATGCCCGCCACGTTTCACATTGGCCTGCCAGTAAGATGTGTACACACACACACACACACAATTCACATAAACAACAATAACACACACTGTATTTAAACTTGCATTATATACAGTATGTTAATTCTAGTAATGCATTTTGTTAAGGCAGTCACACAGGACCCTATGATGGCAAACTAATGATTAGTGATTGGCTAACATATCATTTCATTTTGGAATCTCATGTCATAAAGTAATCGGTTTTCCAAAGCAGCAACCACAGTTTCTCTCTGTTTTCTCTGCAGAACACAAGGCAAAGACAAGACATTCTGAAGCTGATTCTAATGGGAGAAAATGTAAGATGGAGTTTGGGATTTATTTAACGGTCTGTCTCTTGAATCATTCTCAAGAGCCACACCTGTGCTTTCTCTGTCAAAGCAGCAAAAGCTGAATCCCGCCACTGCTGGGCCGTTAGCTTGATTGACGGCCACAAACACAGCGCAAGCTGAATTCCATGTGATTTTCTCACAGAGCTCATCCGTCTTTTCCACAGCTAAGTAATGCCATCAATCTGAGGGAGATAGCAGAGAGGACAGACGGCTACTCCGGTAGCGACCTGAGGGAGCTCTGCCGCGATGCCGCCATGTACCGCGTCCGGGACTACGTCCGCAGGGAGCAGATGAGGCAGATCGCACAGCAACTGCAGGAAGGCTACGAAGAGGAAAAGTAGGACACATTTTCACACACATGGCTTCTCAGCCTGCCACAGAGGCTCAGATTAGTGGGTTTCCCAAAGCAGAGGGCAGTGTTTGTTGTGATGAGGTGAACCCAGGTAAATTACTTTTTAAGTTACTTAAGCAGCCCCTTTTTTTCCTTTATTTTTTTTAACCGTCTGTAGAAATCCTTATACATTTCAAGCTGTGTTCAGACAAAAGGATACACGCAGCAGTTGGCTAAAATATTCATCTTCATTTATATGTTTCCTCTTTTTATCAATTCTACATACCTTTTGTTTGTTTTGGGGGGGCAGGGGGAGGGGGTATCTTTGTCTGAAGAGACATGTTTTTTTCCCCATGGCACAAAGTTCAGTTTTAGTCTCATCTGACAGGAGGACCTTCCCTCACTGCCTGCGGGGTGTCCCCGACGCTTTCGGGCAAATTCAAACTGTGATTCTTGTTTTGTTTATTCTTTTTGTGTGTGTGCGTGTGAGTCTTTGGAATGATATTTTCTTCTCTTTTGCCGCTCTTCTGTAAAGCCTCCGTCTTCTGTGGAGTTTTCCAGCCGCTTCAGTGCTTTCTTTGATGTCTCGGTTGCCTCTCTGAATAATGTCCTCATCTGTAGCTTTCTGGCCCAGCCTCTCGAAGCAAGCCTGTTGAAGTGACGCATTCTTTGTGACGGTGGATTCATGAGGCTTCCTGGAGTTCTGAAATGGTTTCTTTTCTTTTTGCAACCCAACCCTAAATGTAATCTGTAACAACAGATGTTAGTGGCCTCAAAGCCAAAAGGGAAGGTGTTAGAATAGCTCAAAGCCTTTTCATGTCTGGTTAAAACGAAGTGAAAAGAAAAAGCAACACATGCATAGAAAAAGTTAAAAATAATAAGAGCAGCAATAAAGACACATTTGATCAAAAGAAGTGCCAGGTTTCAATTTAATTTAACGTGTGAAAACTTCAGTGAAGAGTGAATTTCGGTCCCGGACCTGTTAGACTGTGTCTTTAGTTCAGTTCGACATTGAATTAGGGGCCAGTGCAATGATAATTAGACGTGTGGGAGATATTTTTATCTTCCTGGTGCTACGGGGGTCAATGCAAAAGGAAGACATGAGTGCTGGGCACTGTTGTCCATTCAGGCTCATCATCACTGATGCTGACCGCGTCACTGTTTCCCAGTAGAATCGGAACCACAGGATTTCTGTCCTGATGACTTAGTCCCGTTTGTAAATGCTATCAAATATCTTTGCTTACATGGACCCATAGTCACATATTTTTTCTACCTCATGCTGACATCTCACTTCTTCAGGGTAGACTAACATAAGACTGGGGTCAGGGTCCTAATGTGCATAAAAGTGATTTCCCAGCAACAAATGTGTGATCAAAATCAGATCTGTGATCAGAAGGATGCAGTTAACTTTTTCTCTGGCAGTACAAAGGATGATTGCAAGCATTTCTAAAAAGAGCTGTTCTTTGTACCCCGGTCCTCGGCTGTTGCTAAGCAACTCTTGAAACCCACTGGAAGGGCAAGGCACTAGTAAAAGGGACAAAACCCAAATATTATTTCTTTTTCTTTTCGGAGCTCTGTGCAAAAGAAAAGTGGGCCACTGTGGCACAAAGCAGCAGCATGTGGTGTTATTCAGTTAGTCAGGGCCAGATGTACAACGCTCCTCAGACTCCTTACAGACTCCATGTAGTTGCCACGTATCAACGCTTTGACATCAGCACCGTGGGTTTGAAGAAATATGTTGTAGCTTACTGACTTGCTAGACAGAAGATGCATATCCCTATTATATATATCCCTATTTCTATACAAATATGTTGTCACTGGCACTTGGCCTCTGATCTCCTGTTTCCTGTACTTAAGGCCTGTGGATGAGGAGCGACTGCGGCCAGTCACCCAGCTGGACCTGCTCTTCGGCTTGGACAAGATGAAGGAATCCAAGCAGGCCACAGTCTCCATGTCGGCCAGCGTCTCCGAGGTTCCGCTGGACTGAGCCTCCGTGGAAAACGCCCTCTTCTCCTTTGTGTTCACAGTGTGGTCCAACTCACCCGGCAGAGACTCAGCCAAAAGATGAGAGCTGACGGTAGACGGAGCAGAGCCGCACAATTTAGAAACTCGCCAAGCTCCATCTGAGCACGCTCACTTTCAGCGTACCCCCATTTACATGTGCACAGGTGCAACATGGGAGAAATCTGCCACGCTGACTGCGGGTCCGATCGACTGGGAAGCTGTCAGGGTTACACCCAAGTGCATGTTCAGAGGAGCCCAAAGCAGCTGCTGTGGATATTTCCTGTTTTGACTAACACTGCTACAGAGTTCATCTGCTACCCAAAGTGCTCTTTGCCAAGTAAGAGCGAGTCCAAGATAGTTTTAGGAATATTGGTATTAAAAAAAAAAAACATATCTCATTCAGATTATCTTTTTTAAGACTAAACAAAACTCCTCTTGAAACTAGCTCCCGTTACTCATAGAAACTGTGAGGCTGTAAAAATCACGCTTTATTCCATAGCTGTGTTGGTTTTAGGTATGAAAAGACCCACATTACAAGGTCACAGAAGTGGAGCGGTTTGATTTTATTTCAGTGTAGACTGAGTGCAGTTATTTCTCAAGTGTACATACTTCAAAATGTTGTTGAAAAGGAGCTTCAAAGAGAGCACACAAACCATGATCATTGCGGCACCAGCCCGGGGCACCATTTTGCTCCTCTGTTAAGAAAAAAAGCTAAATGTTGGTAGTTTAGACTTGTGACATCCTCATGTTGTAATCGTGCCAGCGTTTTTTTTTTCCATTCTTCTTAGTTTTTAATTACCTTTTTCCTTTACCATTATGAGTGACTCCTTTTTTGAACTTTAAATATTTTTTCATGGTTCGTTGTCGATGATGTGCTCTGTGCATCAGTCAGAGGCTGACAGCCGATATCACATAATGTCTTTTTAAAGGGATGCTTTTAAACAGCTGTCTCTCAGAAATTTTAGTAACTTGCTTTTTTTTTGCCTGAAGAAGAAGAAAAAAAAAGAAAAAAGCCTAATTGTTAGCCAAATGCTCTGGTGATGTGCACGCTGGTCTGCGGTGGGCATCTCGCAGGCGTTTCTCCCACACATGCAGAGCAGCGTCGGGTGTGTGTCGGTGCACCATGTGGTGGCACTGTGGCTTCGCTGTGCCATCAGTGAGGCAGTGTTACAAACCGCTCTGATTTAGAGCCTTTAATTGCATTATGAAGAAAGAGTGACAACATGCATACTGTGTTGTTTCTCCTTTATTGGATTATCTAGTGATGCTTGGACAACTGTTGCTCTTCATTAGAGTTGCCGAGGTTACGGTTAAATGTCAGACTGTTGCCATGTAATCCCGTGCTGCTCGCAGGTTTAACCGCCTTCCTTGGAGAAAGGTAAAACCTGTGTAAATACACTGTCTTCATGCAGCGTCAGTGTTCAGGCTTTTCTTCGGTTATGCGTTATAGATGCTTTTTATCATCACACTTCAGTGTACCGTAGTTACTCTGTCAGAAATGTCCATGTACTGAATGTGCAATATCAAATCAGCACTGTTAAGCATATTTATTAGATTAAAAATAAACACATTTGCACCTCTTTTCCTCATTCTTATTTATTTCAGAGTAGTTTTCTTCCTCTGTCCCTTTTTTGTGTGTTTTGTAAATAATAAGAAACTACTCGAGATGTTTCGTGAGAAACAGCCAAATCTCTCAAGCATATTGTGACGTGTCCCCCATTTTGTGCTGATTGTTCTGAGAGCTACCAATAAAATAATTGAAATCACTACAGTGGAATCAGCCCCATTCATTTCTTTGTGTTTGTTGTTGATTGTGTCTGAAGACTCTTCTAAGATATTAATGGAAGGAGAGTCTTAAAAAATCCAAGATTTTAAATGAAAGGCTGAGAATATAAATCAGCGTAATGAACTGTCAACTGCATAGTTATCACCTCGGTAATATTCATGCAGTTCTGTTGTTTCATGACTAATTTCACATTACTGTCGGTGCCAATGGATCGTGACACCCTGACCTCCAATGCAGATTCACCTTTGTTAGGATTTGTTTCGGATCTGTTAACGAGTTATTTCGCTCCAAGTCTGAATCTCCATAAACTGCTTGTAAATTCCACATCTGCTGCTGTCTGTTTTTGCACCCTTAAGAGATGCATTAATAAGCCACCGTTAGCTGTAATCAGCCTTTTCTATTCCACTCAGCTGCTGCTCAGCCTCAGCTGCTCTGTAACCAATGCTTTTGCATCATGAATGGACCTAATTCTCAAGACTTGCCGAGTGCCAAAAAGTATCAAAATGCGGTTTCTTTAAGAACTAGATCTGAATACCAAAACATCGAGGCAATACAGAATCAAGTTACAATAAAGCATACCAATCACAAGGAGTGGATGTACAGTGTTTTCAGAGGACGGCTGCTATTTTTAGGATAACGATGGCAGATCATCTTGCTGTTAAAAGCTGCTCCCGGCCACTGTCCAAACTACACTGGCCAATCTGAACCATGACCAGATATGAATCATTCCATTTGACATGTCAGTATTACTGAAACAAATTCTTATGACACTTTCTTCTTTGAAAATGTTAGTTTCATATCTGTAAACCTAATGAGGTTATCATGACTTTTTTCTGTTTTCACGCATGCAGGCATTACCCTCACTAGAACTTAACTAATCAAGACTAAACCTTCAACCCAGAAAGATGCCGATCGACTTGTCGAGATGGAATTTTTAGTTAAAACTCGTGAAACCTTTTGTAAAAATCTGACTTTTTCAATTTCCCCGCAATCTCGTTAGGATGAAAGATGGGCTGAATTTAAAGCAAAGCATGTGTTGTTTTCGCTACTCTTAACAAAGTACTTAGACTCCAGGACTGAGGGGGGAAAAAAGCAACATATCCAGAGAAGACAAATAAGACCAATGCAGCTGTTACTTCCCAAGTGAAATAAAGTGTATAAACAATATATTTTACTAGTGAGCTGCCTGCCAGCCAACCTCTAAACACAGCTGTGTTTACTGATTAATGAGAAATATTCTTGTTTATGTTACCACACTATTGGATGGGAAAGATTGTGAATGGTCACTGAAAATGTTAAAGAACTTGTCCTACCATTTGTTTGATTTTGACACTTGAATTAGTCTGTCAAGGCAACATGTCCATGCACACAACACAAATTTCTCTTTTTTTTTGCACTAGCCATGAGCGCAAGGTTTGGTGTGATTCATGTCTGAATATTTTTGAAAAATCAGAGGTATGAAGGCTGTCCAAAAAAATCCCTCTACCAACAAGCAACAGCGATGATAGTATTTTTATGTAAATGATCACTTGGTCACTTAACCAAAGCAAAATGCATCCAACTGCTAATATGGGATCAACATGATAGCCAAGAAATGTTGTAGTGGTGCTTTTTCCCAGCATTCCTTTTCCTGGCACTTACCTCAAGCGATGAAAAATAGGCACAACACCAAAATCTGAATGGCGTGCAACTGGAGTTGTGGTTACGATGCGTGTCACGGAGCTGTGATTGCTCGGTTCTGTTGACATGAGAGCCAAAATGAAAATCACGATGCTTTGCATACAAGCACTCACATGCCAGACCTCAGACAGCTCCATTAACCTCAGACAGCAGCATGAATGAGATTCTATTATAGGTCGAATTTGCATCTGTGGCATGGCTAGATGATAATTAAAAACATTAGCTAATTAACAATTACTGAGGGGGTCTAAGGGTTGCATGTTTCCTGTGATGTGCCGGTAGCCAACCTCTGAAATGAGAGACAAGACAGTTTACCATTCTGATTCATCCTAATGTGGCATTAAAAATCTATGTTTTGGTTTTTATTTAAAATGTTTGTAAGAGGTTCATGAATAGTTTATATTCATGATGCTCTGCTAAGTATATCATAGATCATGTATGCTGGTATGTGGCTATGTGCACAGTTTATGCAGACAGAGGCTGGAAAGCAACAATTTATCTCTCAGCTTAAGTTATGACTTCCCAACGTTGACCTTTCTCCTCTATGCTCATGCCAATAAAAGGCACACTCACCAGAATGCATGACGATAAATTTGACTTTGACATATCAGTGCCTTCTTACATCTTAAAGTCTCATTGTGTTTTGGAGAAGGGTGCAGTACCTCTATGAAAAACTACTAATGAGAGCAGGTGCAGGTTTCGATTCCCGTGATGTGGACGGTGGGAACTGTTGTGTTCACTCCGCAGTTTTTAATGAAGTGTTTTCCTCCTACTAACTTCTGTTAGGGTGTTTGCTTGAGTGGAGACTCATTAATTAGTAATTCATAAAGCTGTTGATGAATTATTCATGAAAAGAGAGTCAAAGTGAAAGTCTCCATTCCGACTCTTTTCAATCAGAGAACAGGTCCCAGTAGATAAACACGATGGGAAGAAACTACCCTACGCCCCACACAGCTCGCTGGAGATGCCACAGACTTCCCACCGAGAGGAGAGCTCGGATGCATTCACTTTGTCCGTCGGTGGAGCAGCTCTCAGAGCTGTCCTGATGTTTTCAACCTTTTATCCTTCAGAGAGGAGCAGTGGAGGGTGTGTATAATGGCCCCACTCTTCTGCCGGCCTCTGAGAGCTCCCCAGCCATTGGACATGATCGAGCAGACCCAGAGAAATCAGCGGCAGCTGTTATCCCTGCCATATTTCTCAGTAGGATATCCGGTTGCCCGCTGATGCTTGGAGGTTTTATAACAGGAGTGAATAACTCTCAAAGCCATATTTCAAAAGCAGGCTGTATAAACTAAAGAGCAGCTCCGACGTAGCAAACTGACCAGTTGCTGCAAACTGATGCTCGAAAGAAGCCACAAAAGTGGGGCCTGCCGATTTGTAGTTCATTTGTGGTACTGTGAATCTCCCAGTTACAAAACAATTCAATCACCACCCGCAGTAATAGGGTTAAAGTGTATGTTGTTAAGTTTTCTTCTCTCTGTCTGATCCTCACCAGGTTTGAAAATCAAACAATTAAACTGCATGTTATTTTTTCCATAATGTATGAATTAAACTAAGCCAACTCTTATCATTTATATGGCAAATGAATTAAAGAGTTTCCAGGTTCTGCTGATTAAGTGCTTTTAATCAGGGCTACAAAGGGTCAGTTAATTTCCGGTGAAATTTCCCAAAATCTTTTTCATCCAACCACTTTCTATCAGTATTAGCTGTTGCAAAATTTTCATTTGGGGTAGCTAATACCATGATGCAATCAAATGAAGTTGTATTGTAGTGTAAGTTCCAGTTTTGTAAGGTGTGAGTAGGGTCAATGGCAAGAACTAAAGAAATCAACAATGAGCTACTTGTTACTGTTACTGCACATCGGTCTCGGGAGGGTTATAAGTTCATTTCTAAATAATACAGTCCAGTTCACTTTGAGGTCAGACTGCAATGCTAAGAGAAGCCACCAAAACCCAGGACAATCTACATGCATCAGTCAACATGCTAAATGCTAAAGTTCATGCTCTAAACAGCCAGGAGAAAAAAGTAATTCCGCATATATGCAATGACAGACGAGAAAGGTCATGCACCTTCACTTTTAGCTATTTAGAGTCACATTAAATGCTGTTTCTAATCAGCTCCTCATGCCTATTGACATGGATTAACAAGACATTTCTAAACAGACTTAAAACAACCTTATCATCTCTGTACTTTGTTGCAATTTAGAACTAGATTGGTCATTTGTGACACTGACGTCTTTTTTAATAATTCCAAAAGAATTAGATTAAATAATAGAAATAGAGTACCTTTACCCACCAAACCCCCATCTTCCATAATTCATGCCAATTCAAAGCAAACTTTGTTTAAGACCAGAGGTGGAAACTGTCTCATCTCACTCTCGACAAAATGAGAACTTCCCCGCATGTACATTTTCTGCTTTTGATCCCTTTAGTTAAGCGTCTGCCCTTTATCCACAGGGTCTTCAGAGCTCTCAGTGGGTCTCTCATGTCTGTTTGAGCCGGGTGGGTGGTTTGGGCCTCATATTAACCTCCCAGAGTGACAGAGTGATCTCTGCTGCTGTTGGCACAAGAAGGAACAATGAGATGGTTCTTTCCATCATATGAACGTTATGATGAAAACAAACTTTTACTAGAATGTTTTCAGGCAGTGGCGACAACACTGATATTGAGACAATACCATTAGAAACTACTTCAAAATCAAACAAGGTTCATAGGCTTGTTGTATGCTTCATTGCCTGTTTTTAGAAACTTTGTAAGAGTGTTCCTCATTCCTGCATGTTTCAGACAGAGGATGAGCATCGGTTAGTTGGAGAACAGTGGCACCTGGAGCTCGACACATTTTTCATTTTAATTGTATCATGATGTCTGTAAAACTTGATAAACCTAACCTCTTTATTTCAGGTCCAGAGTGAGTCGAAGTCTTTCAGCTAATCGATCAGGCACAGGAAATGCTCCTCACATAGTGCTCAAGATTGTTAATTTTGAACTTCACTTTAGATTCACAATGTTAAATTCAACTGAAAAAAACAAGCATTTAACATAGCTGATGTTAGTTTTAAAGACTAATAAGAAAAACTAACATTCCTTATGATCAAAGCAAGTACATATTGCGTGGACTTGTAGTAAAAATAAGAAGTAGAGTTTAATTACTGTCCTATTTGCACCACTGTATCTGCGTTACTGTGCCCTTGTTAATTTGGATATAGCCATAGATTCAAATCACAGCGGCATCTTTTAGTCCTACAATGAAGTTAATAGTTAAATAGTTTGATGAAACATCTGGAATTGAGAATTTGTGCATTGTCTTTGCACTACTAAACAAATATTTTCTTTTGGGGTTTTTTTTCCCATCATTTTTTGGTTGAAGCCGTTGAGAAATCCTCTCCTGAGCTCGAGAAGAGCAGCCGTTTTTCTCTGACATCGCTGAATCACACCTAAATAGGTGGAGGGCCAGTTCAGAGAAGAGGCTGCTCCATTAATAGGTGTAATTGAAGTCTCTGAGTGCTGCAGCACACAAAATGCCAAGTAATCACAAGGTGTGTGGTCTATCAGAAAGGGTGTCAAGAGAGGGGGCAACGTTCAGGGCTGACTGCTGCTGTTGTTGAACATCCCTCCCAGACCTCAAAACCAGAGCCACAGCTCATCTTTCTCAAGAGAAATAAATTATTTGATTGTGCAGCTGTCACTCACATATCAGCTGGTATTACAGTTAAAGCCTGAAGTGTTGCCCACTAAAAGCCCCATAACATAACAAGTTAGTGCTGAGCAGAAAATGCTGAAAAGGAGGTTAAAATGCAAAGATTTCAACATGTCACTGTTCCTCAGATTTTCTGGGTGTGACACCTTCCAAAAAGTATTGAAAGAGTACAACCTTTTCTACTTCATGATGCTCAATGCTTTAGACATTCTGGCATTAAGAATTTGTGACATCATGTAAGAACTACATCACATATTGTGCATGCTCATGCACAAACACACACTTCAGTGCTCGTATAATATAATCTGCACAGGTCTGAAGTGTTGTGCATTATGATAAGTTTTGTTCCGTGTTCTTGCTGCAGGTGTTGTTGCTGTCTGCATTCTGTTTTCTCTCTTTGCAGGTGTTTGTGATTGTCTCTCCCCGGATTCCCCGTGGAAGCCTTAGGAGGAATTTGGTGGCAGCTGGTTGTCGGGTTCTGTTACTTTGTTCTCTATATTTCTTTTTATTTGTGTTACGGTAAGGATCTAAATGCAGGATTGTAGGCAGAATATTGAGTTCAAGGGGGGGAAATGCAGTTTTACTACTACAGCATTAAACACTATGAGGTGAGAGGTGAAATCAGAAAAAGCAATTATAATGACAATCCGGCAAACAGTAAAAGAGGCCAATTTGTATAGAACTGTATTTTGAATCATAGTTTTCATCGGTCACTGCCCTGCAAACTTTGGTAATTTCCCTCTCCACACACCTTTGTTAGAGAAGCCTTTGAAAAGAAAGGATTCTCTAACCAATCCTTCTGCCAAGAAGAGAAAAAGCCTGGTCGGACCCATTCATTTGAGCCAGGTGTGTTGAAGAAGGGAAACATCTCAAACACACCAGACGCACCAGACCTCTGAGCGCTGGAATCTGACAACACTGGCATAAGGGGCGGTGATGAGTGATGGGGAACAGGTGAGGGAAGAGGGAAGGGCTATCAACCTTAAAACAGCCGTGAAACAGGTAATCAAAGAGCGAAAGAGTCAGAGCTGAGCCAGATCAAACACACTAATGAAACACTGAGCTGGCTTAACTAGGGCATAAAACAAGAAAATTACCCAAAAGTCATCATTCAGCCTGTTAAATAATGGTGTAACTAAATTCAGTCCATGTTTTGATCCATGTTGTGTGACATTAATATTACACACTGTCTCTCATGTCAACTTGTTGCTCCAGATAGATAAATCCACAACCATTAAGTCCTCCTCCACAGCAGCACAGGTGCCATCTCTGCTGCTCGAAAGTCTTGATGAACCTTTAAATGTTGTGCCTCCGAGATTACCTTTTGACATATGAAATAAAGTGTTAAGTAAATTTGAGCTTCTGAAATGCCAATGACTGAATCCAAAGGCCCATGACTGAACAATAACATTCATAGGCCTCTGAATGCTTTCTCAAACTTCTATAATCAGTGGCTTTTTAGATTGCCTATGTGTCTCTGCAATGTCTCTTTAGAATGTTTGTCACGTTAGTTGAAGGTCAAAAAGTGTCCTTCCTGTTTGGATGATTTTTTTTTCTTTTAGCAAAACCATTGTGGTTCTTTGGAACACTACTGTCTGCAAAGAAATTAAGATCAAATACTAAGAATATGAATAAAGATTCATTCAGTTATTAGTTATGGTAGTGGAACGATATCATTAACAAATCAGGAATCTGGTGTTGCATATTGCTTAATAGCCCAATATGAGCAATAACCTCTAATTGGCCAGTCTAGTCATGCATGTGCATCTATTATTCAACACCTGCATGTTTTAGGGGTTTTGTTTTTTTTTTGTTTTGCCTTTTTTATTCAAAATTTTATTCAATCAAATCTTTGTTGTTACTTTTTAATTCACATTTCCTTCCACACTCTTCCTTCTTTGTCCAGACATTAAAGAGAAGAACGACGGTGAATAATAACACTGAAATGTGTGATAAGAATATTGGACAGCCTCTGTCAGACCTGTGTGACACACGCAATCGCGAGTTCCAAAGTCACGTCAAAGGGTGGCTGGTGTTGCAGCCAGCTATGCAAATTAAAGCGAGGACAAAAGCAAAGCTCTCAGTGAAAGCAGCGGAGATGGGATAATAATCACTGATTAATCATGCACGGGGGGGGGGGGTCACGTGGCTCCCCTCTTCAGTACTCGCACAGGAGCAGGAGGGTATGACTCACCTTCCCACTGAAAGCTGCCTGAAGAAGATCGATAAATGAAGAGCGATAACTATTAGCAGCTCTGGGAAAAGGGGATTTTCATGTAAGCCCAGTTTCAATGATAAGTTGAGTTTTGATTTTGCCATAATTAGGTTTTTTGCATTCTATGATTAAAATGTAATTTTATTTTTCCTTATGTGATTTACTTTATGGGATTTTCTCATTGAGAAAAATAATTATGCTGGCCATGTTTCCATCCATTGTGGTGTTTTTGTGTGAATTCTGATGACAATATTCCTCAGGAAAGTTCCATTATCAGTTTCATCCATTCATTTTCTATAGTGCTTATTCCTAACGGGGTTAGGGCCTGGGGTTAGGGTCCGGGTTAAAAAGGGTCATTTCTATTTGTTCTGAGAAATTGCTCAGACAGGTGGGATGTCTGTTAAAAATTATTCGTGCTTGTTTTGTTTTTTTACCGCAGGAAAATTCAGGCTTCACAGTCGTTTTCGCTGGTTCCAATGCTTTTTTAATAAGGTATGATTAACTTTGAATAATTCAAATGAGAAAATCTGTATACTGTGAGGCATTGATTAACACATTGCTGTTATCAAATGGTGTTCTGTGGCAGTTGGTCTTTAGTTAGATGAACCCTGTCATTGTCATTTAAAAAGATAGTTGGAGAAAAACATCTAAAAGCTTCAAAACACCCACACCCAGACAAATGCCCTCAGGTACCACCTTTATGTGCAAAATACGAACAGAATACTTTGAATGTGCAATCGTGTCAGTATAAACTGAAGAGAATGAAATATTTTCATATCAAATAATGGTCTGTTTATATTTTGTCACTCAGCATATGTTTAGTGGTTTGATAAAAGGGTTATTGTATTGTGTCCGGGTGTATTGTGGTCTGCACTCACTGATAAGGCCCATGGAAATTGAAAATCATCTAAGAGAGCAGAGAGTAATTTGCACATTTGTCTTGCAGTGACAGTCTACTATTTGGCTAACAAGCAGTGGCTGAGAGTGTAACATATACACTATATTGCCAAAAGTATTTGCTCACCTGCCTTGACTCACATATGAGCTTAAGTGACATCCCGTTCCTAATCCATAGGGTTCAATATGACGTCGGTCCACCCTTTGCAGCTAGAACAGCTTCAACTCTTCTGGGAAGGCTGTCCACAAGGTTTAGGAGTGTGTTTATGGGAATTTTTGACCATTCTTCCAGAAGCGCATTTGTGAGGTCGCACACTGATGTTGGACGAGAAGGCCTGGCTCTCAGTCTCCGCTCTAATTCATCCCAAAGGTGTTCTATCGGGTTGAGGTCAGGACTCTGTGCAGGCCAGTCAAGTTCATCCACACCAGACTCTGTCATCCATGTCTTTATGGACCTTGCTTTGTGCACTGGTGCACAGTCATGTTGGAAGAGGAAGGGGCCAGCTCCAAACTGTTCCCACAAAGTTGGGAGCATGGAATTGTCCAAAATGTCTTGGTATGCTGAAGCATTCAGAGTTCCTTTCACTGGAACTAAGGGGCCAAGCCCAGCTCCTGAAAAACAACCCCACACCATAATCCCCCCTCCACCAAACTTTACACTTG
>JABUIW010000162.1:8567253-8579108 GCA_013363375.1 Menidia beryllina | reverse complement strand
TGGATGGATGGATGGATGGATGGATGGATGGATGGATGGATGGATGGCTCAGAATAACTCGTATTTCTACTCCTGTGCAAAAGCACAAAAACTGCTGTCACCCTTCGGATTGCGTGGCACACTTAAGCAAGATGGCAGTGAATTATTTTCCATGACTGCTGTGAGTCAATACGCTTCTTTGATGTTTCACAAAAGAAAGATGGCATTTCTGCCAACATCAGCCATGCGTGAACGTGTAATTTCCCAACCACCAGTTGGTCCTGCAGCCATGTCAGCTAATTACCACGCTTTGCTCTTCTTCTCCATGCTTTTACATCAATAGCCGTGGAGTAGCCGACTGTACAAGCTGCCACATTAGGCAAACATTGTGTATGAGTGAGCACTGATCTCTCAAGACAGAAATAGTAGCTATCAGTGCTTTCCTTTGAAACTTGTTTGTTGAAGGTCATTTGGGCGGCATGAGTTGAATTCAACTTCTGCAGAGCGTTGCTGCCCACGAAAAAGGTCGTGAATGCTATAGTGCAAAGCCTGTGTGTCATCGCTGGTGTCTAAGCTTGGAGTAAGATCACACAGTGAAAAATCAATACAGAAAAAAACTGTGCATCAAATAACACATTTCAAGAGCAAGAAACTTTTTCAAAGCAGTGATCTGCAAATAATTTAAATGACTTTGGTTCCACTGTTGTGTGCTTCTGGCTGAACTTACAGCATGACAAGGATTTCTACTGCTTTTGCTCATACTGAGATCCACAGGTGCTTGTGCATTCTTTAACCTGTCAAGCAGAATATGTAGTCAACCTGTCACTTTCTATGGCAATTTGCACTTCAGAGGAATATAATTTAGCCCCTGAGAGCTGCTGATCAGATTCAGAATGATTGAATGTAGCTGAATGCATTTTGTGTATATGCGGGACCAAAGCAGGTCAGCTATAATAGGGTCTATTATCGCAGGAAATATGTTTCCATTTCTATTATTTGTCTGCATTAAGAAGATATGAATAACAAAAGGAAAAAGGAAATAGTCGTATATTATAAAGAAAGATGAATAGATACAATGGAAACAATTTTGCCAATCATTTCTGACCTGGCGAAGATTAAAATGTGTAAATCGCCATCTATTTCTGGCCTAAGGTTGCAAACCGTAAACTCAGGCACAGCGTCTTCTCAGATTTCATTAAACAAGGAGATGGAAGTAGTTCCTGAAGAGGAGCCGCATCTCCATTTTCCTCCAATCTCTGCTCACTTAACCCTTTTGTTTTTCTTCCTTGAGGCATATTTCCTGGTAGTAAAACTTTAACTGAATTGTAAAGAATCAACTAATTACTTCCGCTCAGATTGGTCTATTTATTTCCTTTTACCTTTTTGACATTTAAAGAAATGCTATTTCAGAGCTGTAGTAATCTTACACATCGCATGTCAAGTTACTGCTTCACTATCTCTTTACTACAGAAAACACCACGGGATCATATTCAATGCCAGCACAATTTTCCTAGGAAGCATCTACAGTAATTGCATCCTACAAATAGACGGTTTTATTCAGACGCTGCAACACGGTATTTGAATCGTGGCTGCGAACTGCTGGGTGAGATCAACGAAGACTCCAATCAGACAAATAATGTGATTATATCATTATGCCTGATCTAGTGGAAGTTTCTTAAGTAGAGCCTCTCATCTTACTCACCACCAACAGAATATGAGATTGAGCGGGGGTCAGCGCTCTGCCAACGCTGACAGGAGCCAAACGAGCTGAGATCTGAGAGCAGTTATCCGAGGTGTCAGGACGAGAAATCCTTGCATCGGCTCGACCTTACAACTCAGCGGCAATGTGCAGTGACAAGAGGCAGGTGCAGGTTGACTCTAACTGTAACTGGTTTAGACAGCACAGGAACACCTGAGTGCGCGGAGTTTATACACTCACAGAACAACTGCTGTCAGTCCGCATTTGGCATCATGCTGCACTGCCAAAGTCTTTACGATCTGACGAAGGCAAGCTGTGCAGTTTGGTTCCCACTTCACCCACACTTCACAATTTCGCTCAAATCTCACACCGCTTTCACACACTCGCACAGAGCGACTTTGATCCAGTTATTGGTGGGTCCAGATTCAAATCCAAACACTGATTAATGCAATGAAAATGCTTTGGTTGACTGTCTTCTGAAAAACAAACTTCGATCACCGTCCTTTTGAGCATCTCTGGCTCATTTTCTGTATGCAAAACTAAGCAGGTTAAAATGTTATTTCGTGAAGTGACTCCACTCCAATTTATTAGAATTTGGTGATGGAATCAAGGACTTTTGCTCGAATGTGGTCGTGATTCACAGGATGAGAATTCTGTTTCTTACAAACAGACTCAGTTTTGACTTCTGAATTGCTGCATGCAGGTTTTTACTTTTTCTTTCATTCCCCTTTTGGCTTGATGAAGGTGTTGCATATTAGTTTAAAAATTCAATGGAAAGACAAATGTTTCACTGCTTGTGTCAATATAGATCCTCTCAAAAACAGTCTCAACAGTCATGTCAGATTAAATAAAGAAAGTGCCTAATTTGTGTCCATCTGCAAGAAAACAGGAAAAAAAAAATTTTAAACATTACTTTTATTTCATAACATTCATTGTGACAATTAAAATACATTCTGCACTGACATTAAACCATCGCTGAAACTCATTTTTAAAGTTTGTTTTCTAATCTTTTATTTCATAAATCTCAGAAAAAGGGATCCAAACTATTTTAAAGAACTTGTAATAAACTTTGACATGGTTGTCTTGAATAAAAACATCTAACTTAATGTTCTTAAACCAGCATTGATTGTATTCCTTCTATTGCTAAGACTGTCAGACAACTCTTGAAAAGATGTGAATCATAGCAAGTGATGTTCTTTACAGGCTGAGCTATTTATTGTCATTTGGTAAGCAGCATACCACACCGGCTGAGTGCTGAAAACAGCCTATTATCTACACCCAACTGCTGTTCTCTATCAATTTTCTCAAAAGGCAGAAATAAGGGTAATCAAGGTAGTTTGAGAAGATAACAAGCAGCTTATCGAGCCTGTCAACATTCGAGGTGTCCGACCAAAATGATGGACCTGTGATGGTTATTTTGAAGGCATTTTGACAAAGTGAACGCTTAAAGCTGTCAGTAACTTGAAAAATCAGTCAGTAAACTGGCTGCTTAAATTGCCTTTTTTTCATCTTAATCCAGTTCTTCACATCTGGCTATATGTCATAACTTTTATTATGAATATGGCAGTTTGGGTGCGAATATTTCCACTAAAATATTACTTAAATTTAAATAAAAAAAACTGAAAGAACTCATTCATTTGAGTGGTTTGCCCTTCATTCATTTTCAGTTATTGCTTTTTCACCACAACTGGGATATGTCACTGTATAATATCCTCTGTTTTTGTTTTCTTTTTAAAGCCGATAAAACAAACCAATTAAACGCATTCCCATTATCAGAAGGGGAGTGTTTACCCTCGGTGCTCTCATGAGTACAAATTATTTAAATGTGCTCCAGAAACAGTTTCCACTCCTTGCATGTAAGTGTGTTTCTGCTAAACACCAGGTTCAGGGATAATGCACTGATTTAGTTTTGGTTGGACCAATTCATTTCAATTTAGTTTTATCTATATAACACCAAATCAAGACAAAGGTCTTCAGAAATATAGTACTATTCAAGCCAATCAAAATCCAGTTTAATTGTAATATACAATCGAAATCCATTCAGTTCAAGGTCATAAAGTTTTAAATGCATTCAATTCGTGCAGTCAGTTTTTTTTAGTTTTTTTTAAAGGTTCCTACCAACAGATCACGGCAAATTTTCTGTTTGATCCTGAGCTTTTATGAGGCAGCTGTGGAATTAATATAAGCTCGCTTGCAACAGGAGAGAACCTCTGGCCGAGTCGGACTCAGGCAGGGCGGCCATCTGCCTCAACCTGCTGGGTTTGAGAGGCCAGGGAATGTGGCAAAACAAACACCACAGCAGCTCAGGATACCTGAAGAGAAGGAGAAACACAGGTTAATGACACCAACAATATCTCATCTCTATGAAGAAAAAGGTGCAACAGAAAGCAAGTGTTATAAGTGCTATATTTTCAGAGGAAGTGGCTGATTTCACACAGTTTTGGGCATGTCAGGTATTTTCTAAACTTTCTACAGGATCAAGAATGGAATACACGGCCTTTTGAAACCCAGTATGTTCAAACAAAGAGATGTTTTTAGGTGGAAATTACATCTGGCACTTATGAACTTAGATCCCACTGTACTTACACTCATACGCAGGCACTGAACATCCATAAAGGCTCAACATCACAGATAAAATTCCAAATATCAGGCAGATTCATCAGATACACATCGAGTAGGAGGATATCTTGGCAGACTGCAGTGAGACCATGTGTCAGAAAACAAGGCTCTGAGTCATTTATCTGAAACTTCACGGCTTGAGCTAAACCAAACCAACTTGACAGCAAACTCCACGACATAAACAGAGAGCTTCCTCAGAAGTGGACGGGCAGGTTCCCTCACATTGTGTCCCTTTACTTCTTAAACCTCGTAAAGGTCAATGGCTTTCTTCTGAAGAATCGCGGAGCACGATTACTCATCTCAGCCACCACAAAATAAAAGTGGAGAAAGATTTTCTGCTGTCACTTTGACACCGTGCACATTAGTTCTTTACATGATCTTTTGATTCATCCCCGCAGGAAGAGGCACCAACAAACAGCAAACGCCTGCTGTGATTGGTCGCTGGTGATTGGCTGTGGGAGGAAGTTGATATTTCAGGACATCCAACATAAATCGGATTATCATATAATTGACATGTTTACTGGTGTATTTATAGCTTCCATTTTTTTTGGAAAGTGGGAAGCATGAGTGCATCTGCAGTCAAATTATCCCGTGAGATAATTCCAGAACTGCTGGATACCAAGACTGCAACACAATGTAATTCATTTGTGTCACCAGTTACCTTTCAGATTGAAAATGATTTGTGAATAATCGATTTGGCCTGGCAAATTGCGGGTTGAAGGAACACCAATGTTTACATTGCATACAGTGCTGGAGGACACATTCAGATTCTGTGCTTCAGTAAGCTTTAACCTCTCGAGGCTTGTATCTAATATGTCTCTAAAGGAAAACCACGTCAGTGAAAGGAAAACGGAATCCAAAGATTGAAATCAAAGGAAAACAGCAAAGACTAATAACGTTAATATCATCAGAATCATATTTCGCTTGTGCCAAACCTGTTTTTAGATGTGTCGACCTTTTGCCTAAAAGCTTTTGATTATCTATTAATTACTATCACAGTAAGAAAAAATCAATGAGTTTGTTTTCCCCTCAACTTTTGCTCTTTCAGAAGAGGTCGAAGGTTTATTTGCTGGTAGGAAACAAAACAACACTCTCATCCTGTGTTTCTTTTTCTTTAACAGAAGAGCTCAACAGGTTGTGACTTTTCACTTCGGTGTATAATGCCCATCTCTAATATGTCATCCCACCCCAGGGGTCACAAGACATGGTAAATGCACACCTAAACAAAGACTGAAATGTGTGCATCCTTGTCATCAGATTTATAAAGCGATGTTTAACACATCAGGAATACAGTGGAAGAGGGGATCAGCAGCTCCTATTTCATCTGCAAGAAATGAAAATGCAGATCAAACTGTTAAAAGTCTCTTTATTCTTAAAATAGATTATCAGGAGGGAGACACCCACATAGAGATGGATCATCTGATCCATCCAGGATTCTCAAACAACCCTGTTGAAGCTTTAGTCTGAAGATTCAGAAAGCTCTGTAAACAGTTCCCTTCACCAAGCGCTACTATTTAGGGGTGAAGAGTACACCATAGAATCTGGTGGTCTAAAACAAAACCAAGTTTAAAAAAAAAAACTATTGTTCTTCCAGAGCACAGCAAAAATGTAGTTTTGTTTGTTAAGAATGCATGCTGTGCAAATATTTTCACCACACATTCCTCCTGCCTAAAGCCTATTCTGTTAGAATCACATGGTGGAAGCATGTTTACATCTTAGCCATCAGTTCCAGCAAAGGTTAAAAGATTTGACCATGTAAAACCATGGCATTTCACTCTCAAAGAACAAAAAAACCTCTCTTCCCACAGCTGGGAACCCTGCCAATTTACACATTCTTTGTCAAAGCATCTCCACTTAATTGCTGGGTCAGATGAAAACTGCAAGGCGAGAGTGTCTATTGCCCCATCAGCCCACACAGCCTGTCAGCAACTGAGCCTGTGACAGCAAATGTGAAACACTCATCTGCTACTATCCACTTCCCTTTGATGAATCTTTCCACTTCTTCACACAGAGATATTTCAGTCTCGTCTTCTATTCGTTGATAGCTATGACACACATTGGGCGCCTTCAGACACGCCAAGTCACACTGATGAGAGAGAAGGCGTGCCTCCAGGGCACAATGCTGCTCATCCCCCAAGAGTAATGCTTGTTGACAAGATTGCCGGGGCACTGGACCAGTTTGGAGCAATGCACAAGGTTCACTACTGAATTGTTCATTGTGATGAAACAAAAATGTATACAAGCTAATTTGGGCCATTTTCTTTCTGTATTGTCGGGGAGTTTGTAACATTTTTATGTAACTGTACCCTAAATAAATACACTTGAATCCACAAAGCTTCATCTGATAATATGTTATTGTTGATGTTTGGAAATGTGTTGTTGCTCAATTGGCACTTATTTCTACAACAGTGTCAAATTGGATATGCTTCATGGAAATTCCCCACCAAATCATTGAGCAGATGGTAAAATGGAGAATGAATAATTATATTCTGGATCCAAATAATTTAATGCCAAGTCAGTTAACTCTTAATGAGGAACTAGGTTGTAAACATGAGAAAGTATCAAAGGGGAAATCTTTTATGAAAAAGCTGAAATGCAACTTCAAACTGAACAGGAAGATCCTTGTTTAGTATTCGATTTAAAAAAAAAAGATTTCTGTTTAAATATGATTATTTTATTCTGAGAAATATTTTCAAAAACAGCTGCAGTAACCTCATTTGAATTGCTGAGAAATTATTTATTTGCCTGATATAGTCCATACATTTGATCTTGTTAACTGTGATGCAAGTTTTTTTTATTGTAATCATTCCTCACACAGCATTGTTGCTCTTGTTCTGGATAAATATTGAGATTAACTATTGCTAGGATTACATTTAGCTGATAAAATAAAACCACCCAGGGATTCTGTTAAAAAAGTTGTTTTTATCACAAAAAAACAGAAATTAAAGCAACCACAACAAAAGTTAAAGGAGAAAATTTCCATTCTCAAATCATGAGCAGAATCTGAACTGCTGAAAATATCAACAGAGGCTATAATCCTGCTCCTGTTGCAGGCAATAGTCCCATTCACAGGCACCGAAAACACATGGCTGGATTTCAAACAAGATAAAAAAGTCACACGAAGACTGAGTCAGAGCTATTAATGGAGGACCAGTCGTTCCTTCTTCATCTTCCATGGATAAACAGAGAGAGACTTCACATTTTACACCTTCCTGTGAAAATTAACTGGAAGGAGGTACATGGATTGCATGTGGGATGTTGTTGTTGATTCATTAAAATACCCTTTTGGAGCCCATTCTAGGGGATAATCTCTCAATGCTTGTTTCTTTTTTAATTTTCATTAGCAACATGCTCCTCAGTACTCAATTAAAGAAATGATAGAGATTCATATTAACAAGCAAAATGAGGAAAAACATATCAGTAAAAAATGTCTGTATTATTCTGGGTGGACTCTATAAAATTCTCAGTTTTGTTTTGTGTTCAGTTATTTTGCTCTTTTTCCCACCATGGACTATTGGGATAGGCTTTAGTCAGTCTGCGACCCTATTAGGGAATAAGTGGCTCCAAAAATGGATGAATGGATGGGTTTCACTGGTCTAAGAATACAGCAGCAACCTGTTTCTGAAGAATAAAGAAAATTCATGTATTCCTCATAAAATTTCTGCCATCATAAAAACCCGTTTGTAAATCTTAAAAGCCATCCAGCTGATTTCTTTGTGGCCACACTGCATTTGCATCTCAGTCCTGGAGGGGGCAACAGGATCTCCAATTCATTCATTCATCCTTCATGGCTACACAACTACACAACTTTGCTGGAAGGTAATTCAATGGCATGTTAGATTCCATTTCCTCCTCGTCTCTCATGACAGCAAGCAGACAACAGCAGCCACACATCGAATAAACAGTCTTGCTCTAAGCAAACAGATTGTTGCCATCTTTTTTTGGGTCAGCATTCTCTATCACTCCTCTCAAGAGTCCTTGAAAGTTGCACAATGACCACACATATATGCTCTGAAAGCTTTTATCTGGCCTCCAGATGCACATCTATCTTTCATGACAGACCTATCAATGCTGGGCTAGCATAGTGAATTCAAAGAAAGATGCACAATGCTAAACAAGAATATATGTGGGAATACAAAGGCTTCTGAGTTTGAAAAAGGAGAACCCCCCTCGGTTTGAGTATAAATAAACATTTAAGCCACAGTGACATTTGAAGTGTTTCTTTATTTACAAAGTGATCGAATACTTTGCCACATTTCAGATTGCTTTCTCAAATTGATGACAAAGTGCTCGCACAGAGCAGTTACACACAATTGTCGATACAGCAGTTGTTCACAATTTAAAAAAAAAATTAATTACAAAATTATACATTTGATTGTTTGAATGAAATGTACAGTCTTCTCATAAAATCGAGGTAGAAAAAGCACACACCGCTCAACTGATGACATTTGACAAGGGCCTGTTGAGGTCACTGAAAAGTTTGAACAGCAGGGTAGTAGAGAGGGAAGTGACCGCATCTTGATTCTAAGGGGAGATAGAAACACAGCTGACAAGCAGTGAAACTGAAGAGTGCCAAGAGCTTGACAGTTTTTCCATTGAAAAGGTCAGGAGCCATTGGTGGAAACTAAACTGATCAGGGCATAGTGACAGCAGTACAGCTCTGCACTGGTGTGGCCTCTGACACGGACTGTAATGAGTTCATGTTTGATTCAAGTGAGTTACACAGGGGATGAAATAAACCATGAGAACAGCTCTCATAAACTGTCATCCAACAATCAGATTCTCTTTTGACTTGTACGCATGGTAGCATGTGAGACAAATGTTCATGCAGATGATCAACAAACCACATTCACTTTCTTTTACAGCAGCAAACAAAGAGACCATGAGAAATATGAAGGCTTTAACACCACTCCCCTATCTTCTGTTATCAGCTTCTAAACATTTAAGGTGCATCCATAGAATGTACTGAGGTTCAAACTAAAATCCATGACAGGAGATAAACTAATCACGGCCATATTGACGTAAAACACCTCAAAGTGTTCAATTTCGGTCTTTAAAAAAACATCTGGAGTGCACTCAAGTTAAAACGAAGACATCTGAAAGACATCAAGCCACAAAACAAATGCTTTCCTCACTGAACATCAATTTTTTTTAATGTACAGAAATCTTCGCCTTTGCTTGGTAGTCTCTTTAAAAGCCCCGGGGGAAACGAATGTTTACATCTAATTTTCTTTGCGGCTACAGTATCACACCATAAATCTGGAACAGGAACGTAATCGCGGGCATATGCACAAAAGCTGTGTCTGGTTGAGTGGCCAATCAAGCACGCTCTATGATTTTCTCTCCAAGAATAGAATGAGTGAGTCACCCACAAACTGAAGTAATTGTGCTGTCACCGTGTCTTGAAAGCCACCAACAGCGACTCCCATTTTTTGTCAGTCTTATCCTCGGTCCTGTTGTGTGCGCCGTGCCCTTTGAGCGCTGGGTGAATTGCACAGGCGCAGCGCCGGCGTGCGCCGCCCCACACACACACTGCAGCACCACCCACGTTCACACCTTAAGGGCCTCGTGGACCCCCACGGCAGACAGCCGGCGGTTGATGTTGCGGTAGCGGCAGCGCAGGAGGTCCCGATAGGTGGAGCGCAGGTCTCGGTTGAAGAAGGCGTAGATGAACGGGTTCATCAGGGAGTTGGCGTAGCCCAGCCAGAGCAGCGTTCGCTCCAGCCAGATGGGCACGCAGCTGCACTCCACCCCGCAGACAAAGGGCCTGGCGGTGGACAGGATGAAGAACGGCAGCCAGCACACGGCGAAAACCCCCACGATCACCCCCAGCGTAGTGGCCGCCTTCTGCTCCCGCTTGAAGATCGAGATGTTTTTACGCTCTCGATTCAGCAGGCGGGACAGGGCGGCGCACTCCTCCACCACACCCGGGGGCTTCAGGCCCTGCATGCGCAGGGCCTCGTCCGCCACCGTTTCCAGCCGCTCGCGGCGGGAGAGGTCGGTGAAACGGTGCTTGGCGCCGCTCTTGCGAGCGGCCCTGAAGATCTTGTAGTACATGACAAGCATCACCAGCATGGGGATGTAAAAGGCTACGGCCGTGGAATAGATGGTGTAGCCAAAGTCTTGGCTGATGAGGCACACGCCGGCCGTGTTGACGTTTTTGGCCCAGCCACAGAAAGGCGGCAGGGTGATGGACGCGGACACCAGCCACACTCCCAGGATCATCTTGGCCATCAGCTCACCGTTCTGCCTCGCGGGGTAGGTCAGAGGACGAGTGATTCCCAGATACCTGCAGGGGGAAACAAAGAGGCAAAATGAGCTTTACGTATAGTTTCAGGCAACTTTTCCACAATGAACCAAAAGGTGTTCAAGCTGCATTGATGTTTTTTCTCAAAATCAAACAGTCCGCAACACAGTTAGCATTTCATTCGAAAAACAAGTAATGAGAATCTCTGGGCACACGTATTTCATCCACACACTGGAGCGCCTATAGTGCAGTGGCTTCAAATACAGTTCACTCATTTCCAAAACATATATACCCTTGACAAATCATAAGCTGTGTGATGGCCTGAAGGGTTATTGCTGCTTTACTCTGGCTCCTGGAGCTTAACTGGTAGAGCAGGATCTGTCAATCAAAGAGGGCAGCTGAGCAGTTTCAAAAGCATCTCAAGGTGTCAGAAAAAAATAAGTGTGAAAAGCTTAGATTGATACAAAAATTAAAAAAAATGGCCACTGTGTTCAAAACACAATAAATCTGTGTATGCCTTCCCTTTGGCTGAGTTTATGCGACTTTCATCAGCACCAAATGTTCCATTGATGAAAGATGTGTGCTCAAGTCTCAAAGCTCTTTTTCTTTTCTCAACGCTACAATCAAAAGACTGCATAGACAGCACCATGTCATCCAGTAAAGTTTGGAAATCAAACTAAGCTCTGTCAGCTTGAGGAGGACTCTGCGTAAAGTTGTCTCACATGTTGAATCCAGATCCAGTCTTACTTAAAATCATTCACTTCGATGTGTCCACATTAGAGTTTGGTGCTGTTTTGCAATTCAGATTGAAGGCTGATGTGTATGAAAAGTCTTAGCTGTCAAAAAAACATGTTAAAAGTTTCTGATTCTGAAATCCGTTTCAGAAATTAAGAGCAGTCGATGACAACTCTTCTGCAGCGGGGCAGGACGGGGACTACACAGCTGTGCAGCCATAAGGAAAACACCAACTAATGAGCCCAACCAGAGAAAAAGCCTTCAGTTCAATAGGGAGCATACAGATGGACCCTGGCCCAATGGGAGAGGGTCATGTGGTCTGATGAGTCCAGCTTTACCCTGTCCCAGAATGATGGGGCATCGGGGTGAAAGAGAAGAAGCGGTTACCCATCATGCCTGCTGCCTCCTGTACTGCCTGTTGCTACTGCAGTTGGCCAGGTTCTGCAAGATGATGAGCCCAAAGAATAAGGTCAGCTGACTACATGAATTTAATAAACAAAAAAGCTATTCCATCTATTTCTTCCCATTCATCTATCTATCTATCTATCTATCTATCTATCTATCTATCTATCTATC
>JABUIW010000162.1:8544557-8567243 GCA_013363375.1 Menidia beryllina | reverse complement strand
CTATCTATCTATCTATCTATCTATCTATCTATCTATCTATCTATCTAACAAGAGTCTTTGGGATTTGATGGAGATGACTTTGAATTGTGTTTGAACTTTCCCATCATCAATACAGAATATTGGTTAAATTCATGCAACATTGGATAGAAATAAAGCATATGAAAAGAATTATGTGGTCAAGGCGACCCAACAAAATATTAGCATGTGGTTTTTTGATGGTGACCTTTTTCACAGCTTTAATATATAATCATGCTTAAAAAAAAAACAGGGGAATCCTATTTCAATCACCTTGCACGAAACAGCAGTAGCTGTACAGAAACAGTGACACTCTCACAGGGATTTCAGAGGGCTTTTTCAGATCTCAGAGGATTTGGGGCATATCCACAGCAGCGCTCTGGGATTACCACGCCACTGACCACAAAAAAAGCATGCCCAGGCTAATGGAGATTTTTATTATTTCCGCCAGACTACCAGCAGGAATACACTGAACTATTTTCTGCCCTGAAAGACGTAAAGGGCCCTGCATCTTCTAAAAAAGCGCTTCACAAACCTCTTACATCTGAGGGGATACTTGATGAAATATTTACCGTGCAGCAGCTGGTTTGGGTGGCAAAGTGAGACATTTAGAAAAAGTTCAATCAAACAAAAAAAAGAAGTGGTTTGAAAAAGCTGTCATTTTGCATTTTTTCTTAAACTCTCAACCGTCTCGTTCAGCTCAGTCTCACGTGCTCGGGAGGCAAATTCAAAGTCTGTGCAAAAGTCAAACGATCATGTTTGTCACTGAAGTGGTCACACAGATGTCAGTTTTGCCTCAAATCAAAGCCTCTCTGTTGAAGACGAGGACTAAAGAGTGCAGCTTCCCTGCTTTTTACCCAGCAGTCAGCTGAGGGGATTCGTTGTTTTAATCTCGAGTTTCGGAATTGAAGAAGGAAAGAGCGTAAATTTGCCTGTCAGGCAGAATAAAAACAAAAGGAGTGCACTCTGTGTGTTTTATCAACTACTATTTATTTATTTCTGAATACACAAAGTCTTTCCATGGAGAGCTTTGGGATTGCTCCGACATCAGACAGCATCCTCAGCCCTGAGGAGCGCTCCAGCTCTTCAGTTCTATTTGAAGAACAACAGCACGAGGCGTGCGGAGCTGCTTCTCTCACAGGGCACAGCACACAACCTGAGCTGAGCTGGGATTTCCTTCAAAACAAGGTGGCAAAAAGGCATTCCTTACTATTTTATGCTTTACATTTGCATTCTGTCTCATTCTATGTCATACAGTCAGGGTGTCTCTTTAGGTCAGGTTCTCTTTTGTTCCTTGTTTTTGCTCAAATGCTTATCTACAGTCAACTTTTGTATGGTCCAAACGAGAGTCACATCTGGAGCCAGTGCTTGTCTCAGATCCATACCTTATTATTGCATTGCATGTTTTTTTGAGCCAGCCTATGAAGAAAGAGAAATATTCGAGCCAACATTGATCCAATTTAATCACTGTATTGAGCTCCTCAGGTGCTCAGTGTCGTTTCTCAAATGAGGCAGTGTTTGTCAGAGCTTCCAAAAGCGTAGGTGACTCAATATTTTTCTTCTGTATTTTCACCCTCTGCGTCTGTGATGGCAAAGGTCTGCCTCGGAGCAAACTAGACCATGTCAGCTGAATGCCTCTGTTTCAAGACATCCACTCACAAACAATTGTTATTGGACAGCTCAATTGCTTTGGAATCAGTTTGTCCATACCATGTTTTGCCCCCAAAGTATGAGTCAAAGTATGAGTCCCAAAAAGCAGAAAGAAATAGAATTGTCAGTAAACAGAAAAAACTTTGCAGTTTCCTCATTCAATGGCATCCAAACCAACATACCCACTGATACCAGTCTGAGTATGGGTTTAATACCAGGCCAGATTAAACCAGATTAGCATTAAGCACTCCATTTTTATCCCTTGGCATCATTCAAAACTTTTTTCCAGCTGTGTATTCCATAAATAGCCCTGTCCTTGAAGTCTTAAAGTCTTTATGGTGGCTGTTTTACTTCCTCCTGATTGCTGGAAAGCACTGGATTGGATGTTTTATGGCCGGCTCTGCTCTCCACCTGTCAGTTTAGGGGCGTGTATTCGCTCTCATTGCAGTACTGATAGCAATTGGTGCTGTGGCTATAAATGAATTCCCTTCCAAAAGATTGTCCATCCTTCACTACAATGACAGTTGTTAAACAAAAAAGCAATTTCCCTACAGCCTCTACACTGTGGGGGTAAACAGCCTGGAGAATAGTGAAATTCTCCAGCGTGGCAGCACAGATGAAAATCAAATGTTTCACAGTTTTATTTAAAACTGTGACTCTTTTAGGAGTGAGTTTGTGAAGCCTGCCATCACAACTAACGGAGACAAATTAGAGAAAAAGTATACAAAGTGGGAATTTACCCCAAATCTAACGTCCCCCCCCACTCCACCCCTCCGGGACCCAGTTGTGAATAAGCAGTTGGATGAATGGATTTGACATATATCTATTTGTCTCTTAATATCTATTCAAACAACTTTTTAGGCTACAAAGGAGTTCCCTATTTATTGATATATTTTGACTGTCTTTGCTCTGATTCTTTCTTCTGGTGTGACCATTTTGTATTTTTGTGAATCTGCTCGCCATGCCTTTCAAGCTTCCATGTCACCCGCTGTAACACGCTGCTGACATCCAACCTGCATTGTAAAGCTGAGTGCTTTATGCGTAGTTAAAGGCTTTTTTTCTTTAATGCAATGCCCTCCGGTCCCATCACATCTTGATAACATAATGGCCTTGTTTTCTCACTGGTGTTTTGACCTCTTTCTCTTATGATGACAACCTGAGAGCGCTTATGTCTACTCCTCTGGTTATCAAGCTATACTTTGGAAGTACTCGTACAGCTATCAATCTCTGACCCACAGCGTATTGGTCAGCCTGTAACGTTGTCGACGTCAGTGTCAGCAGTGACCTGAGTCAGCTCACCGATCGCTGTCCGGCGCTCAGTTTGGTTGGAAAATTGCTTTTGCTATAATAGAGACATCTAGCTTTTATAAGATGAAACATAGTATCATCGTGTGCATTTATGACACATCCATGCTTATGGCTAAACTTTCAAATGCTTCATTACACTCGCCCAGCTCTAAGATGTGCTTCCATTCAATCAAAATGACTTCTTTATTTCCTCTGTTTCTTCTTTCATGTCAAACAAGGATTGCCTTTGAATGTCTCTCTTTAAGGAAAGAAGACTGAAGATCCAACTCGGCACAAAAGAAATAAAAGTCTCTACTGTTCCATACGTAAAATGATTTTTAAAAAACACAGTCGTCTCATTACAGGCGATTGATTTGAATAGTTTCTAAGAGATTTTTTTTCGCATTCAGAGAAAATAAATAATTGTTTTCTTTTTGTTTTTTTAAATGACAAGTGGTGTTACTTCGGTAGCACATATACTAAAAATTGGAATTGGAATGACAAGTGTCCCACACCTCAAAACATTCAGATATCAGAAAATCAGGGCATTTCGCCTGTTGAAAACATTGTGTTGGACACTTCTCAAAACAGTAATCTCTTGCACAGGATTGTTGAGAGCATCACAAAGCTCTGTGGATTTGTACCTTCTGCCATCCTCTCTGACCTCATTATGAGTAAACAGGAGCACAATGCGGAAAGCGGATATATGATGTTGCTGACATGCTGGCAAATTGAAAACTGTTAGATTTTGTGCTTGTCCAATGTATTTATTTACATTTCTGCCATGAGTTCAGCTTACCTGAGAACTATAGATCATGGACTAACACATCAACATAACCAAAATCTGAAGCCCTTTGAATAGATTATACATACAGTAAAATACTGAGTTTGGGACTAAATTTACAGAAGCCTTTCAATAATGTTGTTTAACCTTTCTAGACAGCTCTTTTAGGACATTCTTGGTGGACAACAGCTTTTTGTCACTTCTTTTTTTACCGCCTGTTTTCACTGTGATGCTGCATATGTAGCTTGAATTTTAGGCTGGATGCTTTTCATTAGGCAGTGAGAGGGTCCTGTGCCTCCATTAGTGAGTCAGTCTACCTCTTCATACCTATTACTTTGACTCTGAAAAGATTTTTTTGTGCGCTCGGTGTGCATTATGTCATTTAGTAGCCCTTCTCAAATATTAAACTGACTTTTCATGGTGGCAGCCATGGTGACCAGATTTGTAATGCAGCTACAGAGGCACCAAAGGCTCTTATTTGAAGAAAAGAAAATTTGTACACGTGTCCTTTCCACAAACAATGCTTACAAAGAATCTCACAAATCTGTGCGAAGTGGCATGAGCTGTTGTTCCGGCCTGCCTAAATGCACACTCTCTGTTGTCGGCAGCATATGTTTTAAACTACCAAATCTGCAAACTCATTAAGTGAGGCACCAAAAGTATCACTCAAATATTTATAGAGCTGCTGCTTTCTATGTTCCCTTTTTCCTGTCACGATGATGAGTGGTAGTCAGTGTGAAGAGCCCCTCCATCTTTGTCACCTTCCCTTTGGTTCTGCCACACAGCGCTCACTCTCTCTGTAAAGACACCTTGAAAACTAAATAGGCTCAGAGGAAGTCTCGGATGTGCAAGAGGAATCTTTTCCTCTGCATCTTTGCATTTCACTCCTGACCTTTTAGAGAAAAATTGTTAAATAGTCTTAGTTACCAAGGATACCAGTCAGCTCATCTTTTGAGTGGACTCAATTTTCTCCAATTTAGCATCAAGACAGCTGTTTGTATGGTTAAAGTAGCTGCGTAGCCTATTATATGTCATCATGTCATTGCTTTGTAAATAGAAAAGGACAGTGAGGAGTAGCCAACAGTAGATGTAAGCATGTAACAAAAAGGCAACTTTTGGAGACTGAGTATTTTTTCAGCCTACTAGCCTTAAAGTGACCTTATGTGGTAGGAACACAAAAATGTCAGAAATGTACAAGCCCAGCTGGGTGCCACAGCATGCCTCTGTCCCTCCATTCTTAAAAGAAATATCCAGACAAAACATAGAAACAAAAATCTCCAAAGCTTGCTTCCCAAAAAGCCTAACCTCAAACAACTAAAAGGCCTAACCTCAAACAACTAAAGATGATCAGAATGAATGGAAACATACTGCAGCCATGTGGCATGTGCTGACCTTCCCTTGTGCTGGGAAACACATTCTTATGCCACCCATCTGCCTCAACACATGTTTTCCACATGTTATCTGAGAACAGCACTTGTGTGCTTTAAATGTCGGCAATATTGCCAAATGTAATAAAGAAACAGGTGTGTGAGGGTCTGTCTTTTCCGAAGTGATCTAAAAGTGTTGGTCATTCGTTTCTGTCATCATCTCATTCCACTCAGCTCCACATAGAAAGCCTGAGGACAGTTGGGATCTTCAAAGTGATTAACTGGATTTACAGTACGGGTTTTTAATATTGCTTCCTTTGTCATCCTAATTGAAAATGTGCACTCAAGCATATATGTGTCAGTATCCTCTAAAAGAAACATGTAGGTTTTATATAAAAAGACAAGTGTGTGGAGCCACACTGAAAAACTCATTCAAATAGAAGAGATGTGAGCAGCATGTCAGCTTCACTCAACAGGACAGCGAATATTTCCGAATAAAATAACACACTAAATGTTTTTATACCAGTTCACGAAAAATGCAATGAGAAATTGTATATATACATAAATATACATATTCCTGACATGAGTGATGTCTTATTTATTGAAGTCTGTCTTTTTCTAAATGTGATTACAACCTTTTTACTGTTTAAACAGCACATTAGATAGAAATGGAAAGCATTAACTTATCGTATTTAATGTGTTTCTATACTACTGGTTCTATTTGTTTTAAACTGGCCAAATCAAAATCTGAAATGAATGCAGTTTTTATGTGTGAGACTTTCTAGGTTTTGTTTTTTGTTTTGTTTTGTTTTTCCACTGAATGCACGCATCTAAAAAATGGAACAATCCACCCCCGAGAGTCCACTTTTTCTGTGTGGGTACATGCAGCCTGAGCCTCTGTGCCAGATACTGTTTCCAACAGGATGAGACTGACAGCTATCCATGCTTACAGCCACTATGACAGCAACAATCAAACCCATATTCCTCTTGCTCTCTAGTTGTTACAAATGTCTTTAATGTTTCAAATTAGTTTGTCCATTCAACTGTTAATGTCATTATTAAATATTTTTATCAAGACTGGATATTGTGCTCCTCAACCATGTGATATATTTCTTCACGTTTGAATGTCCTATTTTTTATATAAGTGTGTATGTTGTCAATTGTAGTAATAATTAACTATCAACTATCTTGGAGTCGCAAAAGTGAAAAAAGTACTAAGCATTGAATGCTTATTTGTCTGTATGTGGAGTTTTACTGTAACTGCTCCAGTTTCCAAACAATTCAAAGACAGACGAGCTTGATTAAGAGCTGAGCTATAGAGACCTTTGGTTTGTTACTCTGTGTTAGCTGTAGGATATTTGGATTCTGAGAGCTGTGATTGTCACCTCCCTGCACTGCAAAGAGATAAACATCAGCATTTCATGACTGCAAACCCCAGTAAAGCAGATAAATACGATACACAAATAGATGATAAGGTGGTAACATCCATTCGGTGTACATTCATGTTGTATTTCAGTCCTTTGGCACTTTAGATAAGATTAAATCAATCTAAAGAAATAACAGTGCGCTTAAGGCATAAACCTTAGCTGGACCAGCACAATTATAAAGACCAGTGACTAAATATTAACTAATATAACCTCACGAGGGATCATTGTGTCAACAATCACAAAAGCAAAAACCCATGTATGATTTATTGATAGAGGTAATTGACTTAGGAAGAAATAAAAAACAAACCATTCTGTATTGGTATGAGTTTATGTTTGGAGCAACATAAACTTCTATTAAAATAAATATTTTCCAGAGAAATCCATCCATTTTTTAACAAGACAAAGCAAAACCACATTCCGCACCCATTACAAACACATGGCTGCTACAGCAGAGGCACAGCTGCTGGACTGGCCTGTCTGCAGTCCTGACCCGACCCAAGCAGAGACGATGTGAAGAATTTGGAAACAGATCATTGCTAAACCATGCACACTCCACAGCATGAGATCAGAGGGGAAATGGGGTGAAACAGCACCTGAAATGGGCTTTAATCCCTGTGAGGAGGAACAAAAACTTTGCAAGTAGTTTTGTATAATCAATATTTTGCTCATTCGTTTGGAGTTGTAATATAAATCCAAAAGGTCAAACATCAGCCTCACCATGGCATGATAATGCCCTATAAACTACTTTGCAACAAAAAGGCTGACATAAATTATAAAGTAAATAATCCAACTATCAAATCATCAACCAAAAGTTCTTTAAAGTGAGATACCAAAGATCAAGAATAAACTTTTAATCCCTTATATTAATTAACTCACTGGACAGCATTTGATGTGATAGTCAGTTTCAAGTCTGTACACACAAGCATTCCTGGGGGTTTTAGCTTTGCAAACAATGTATTGATCCAGTTAGCAGTAATTAGCTTTTGGGTTCAGGCTCCTGGTCAAGCCCAGCTTGGCAGCTTTGAGCAGGCTGTAATTCAATTAGTAATTTCCACAACTGGAATAAATTACAAACCTCTCAGCACATTCTTGAATAGAGAATAGTGAGATAGAAACATCAGAAAGAGTCAAAAAGAACTCTAACAAGTAAACTTTTCCATTATACAATATTCTCAAATATGAATAAAGAATGAGTTGACATCTGCGGCAGAGAAATGCACATATATGAAGAGTGATGTGTCGGAGGGAGAGAAATGAAGCAGCTAATTGAAGTCTGTGTGGCTGAATAGATTGCGATTAAAAGCTGTTATTTTTGGCAGCATAACTGCACTTATTCTGAGTGAGACATATTGTGAAGACATGTATAAATACATCATGAATACGGTGGTTGGATGGTTACTTTTTCAGAATTTATTGTCTATAGTCCACAGTATGGTGTGTATGTGTGTGTGTGTGTGTCTATGTGTGTGTGTGTATGAATGTGTCTCTTTCAACAGGAAACCAATTATCCTACTGCATAGTAAATGCTTGAAGGTGTTCTGTTTAATCTTGATGAATAACAGTCCCCACCTTTGTCACACCAAAAATAAAGCATGATTTATGATGAATTACAGTCACGATGCACTTTGCCCTTTTTTGCTTCCTCTCCCATGCGGCTCCTTGGCAAACATTGTGGCAGGCAACAAATAGATCAAACAAACAGTGTCAGATTACACGGTAAATTCCAACACATCAACACTACTGCTTCCATATACACAACTCTCTTATGTGCAACTCTCTTAAAAATGTATATCAGCACATGATTAGATTTGGTGTAAATCTTTCTTTTTGGATGACAGGAACATTGAGTTTATTCAAGAAATCTGGATGGGAACAGCTACTCTTTAGAAAAATCAATTATATAAGTAATTACAATGGTAATTCAACAACAGTTCAGTCAAATTCAGAGCTGGATCTGATCTAGGGCACACTTCATGGGAACATTTGAAAAAAACAAAATTAGTGTCCAATTATCTAATTTGATTCGAGCATGAAACTGCATGCTGTTTAGAATGTTGTTATTATCCATGGATTCTAATAAAGTCTTATGTACATTAGGTCTTATGTAAGCTCTTCCCCTTTACTCTTTTGAATACACTGATTGTAGAGATTGATTTAGAGACTTTCCAATACCCAGGGAGTTGGAAATAGGGAAATCTGACAGAGCTTAAGCAAGTGATATACAACACAACATTAATATGAAACTACTGATATTACAAATGTGTACATTATTGCTTAATTATGCTTGTTGGCCACAACATTTACTATTTGTTTTTCTGAATAAAAAGTGTTTGTTTTCATTATTCAGAAGCATCGAAGATGTGTTCTATATAATCAGATGGGTTCAAATCTTTGACTGGTATCTAATTAAAGTGTAAACATTTCAAGTAATCAGATATCCAGTTGTGGTTGTAACTGCTCATTGGAGGAGAAAATGCTGTTCATATCAAAACATTAAAACCTTTGAGGTTTCCCAGAAGGTTCCAATTACCATAAGCTACAATGCCATGAGGTTACACAAACAATAAAAGGATTGAGGCGAAGGTTGTACGAGCCACAATCCAGGAGGATACAGTGCGCATTCATAAATACAACAATGAATAGGCTTCGAAAGATTAATTTATCAGCGAGAGTTCCAAGCAGAAGTAAACTAAACTCGTCAGAGGAGCAGAGGATCCCATCATCACCAAGCCAGAACTAGCCCAACAGACCAGATCCACAGTGGTAGGTGTCCACTATGGTGGATAAGACACAAGATCCAGGCTCTGCAGGAAGTACACAGCTCATAGTAGCAGGGTGCAAGATGAGCTGTGACAGTCTACGCTTAAGGGCATGACCAAATGGAGCGGGGATGGTGTACAGGGCAAACATCAATGCCAAATGTGACTTTGAAGTCCCCAATGTTCTGCTGGAGTATGTAATGAAAGCAGTCGAAAACAAATAAGCTGAGATCCAAACGGATTTTAAAATCCAAAGTGACACAGATGGGAAGAAGACAGCATGTTGTGATAGATGTGGCAATCACCTCTGACAGAGACATCAAAAGAAAGGAGCATCAGGACACGTCAGGGGCTGAACAAATAACTGGACAAGATACTAAAGGTGAAGTCCAAAGTGGTCCCATTGTGGCTGTCAGGCTGCTCGAGCGGTTCCAGCAGAGATGCATACACATGTGCAGCATCTGAAGTCTCTATCTTGATGAGTGAAGCCCTCCCAATCATGAGCTATGACATTTTTCAGGATCCTCTTACTCCCCGAGCTTCTGCCACCCCATCCCCAAGGAGTGAGAGGGATTCTGCATGGTCTACCTCATAATGACTAATGTAATGGAAAATAACATTTAAAAAACATTAGCCCTTGCAATTTTACGTGCCATTAGGAGGTCGACCGGGCACAAACTTTTCCTGTGCAATTCACATAACAATTTAAAAGAAGGTTAAATTCTGCCCATGGCAAAGAAACACCTGACAGACTGATGAACTTCCAGAAGCTGCAGATGAATTTGTTCATATCCTTAAGTGCACAAGAGAAAAGCCTGCAGGAAACTCGCCCCTGACAAAGGTCTGAATTGCAATCACCTAAAATAGAGATCACCAGAGGACAATCAGACTGTGATAAAGAACAAGCCTCTGCTATCATTCTACTCTCCTGCCACTGATTGTCTGTTCTCAATCATCTTAATCCTCTTTGGGTCTATTCCCGCAAGCACACACACACAAACATTCAGATATAATCACATGATCAGTAGATAATTTGTATCAGACATGAGACTATAAAAAGTCAAACAGGATAGAAACAGCTGCGGATGACATTACAAGCTGTTCCTAATTAATGATTAACTTTTGAGATACCTGCTCCAACCATATTGATTTAATGCTGTTATGACAGCACCTTTTCTATGCTCCTACAGTTTTTTTTATTATGATATGATATATACTTAATGTCAGATTCCTCCTAAAGTAATGGCTTGCCTGCTTTGCATTAAAAAGATGGAACACAAAATGAGTTTAGGTCACCAAACAGACACAGTCTAGTTCTCCCTTCTGACTGATAGAGATCACAGGATTTAAGAATTCAGTGTGACATCACATTTAGGACCCAAACACAATTTCTGTCCCGATTAAATGGTCCTTTACAAGCAGGAGGTGTCTTTAATCTGATCCCGCCAGCCATGCAGAGGAAGTTCAATCCTCCATGTTCCAGTGGAACGGCCGACAAGTGGGAAGCGAGCACGGCCTGAGAGAGCTGGGCTTAGGCGTCACATCACATTACCACAGGATGCGTCACCTAGGTCAAGTCATCTGTGTCTGCTGCTGCGGGTGGATGTTTCCCAGCTGCACTAAGCCAGGGATGTCTCTCCTGGGACAAATGCACACAACGACCTCACAAAACTATTCTCAGATGTGGAGGGAAGGTCGTTGTGGGAGCTGTGTGTGTGAATTCGACCCATCAGTGACACACCGGCTGACAGAAAGGATGTGAAAGGCACTGGCTCGGCCCACTGCCGGCTACAGTCAGAGCTCTAACTTGTCTGATTTCTTCCCCATCACATCCCCTGCAGGTGCTTCCAGGTGATCACACCTACGCTGCACTTTCTCCAGTCGGATCCCCGGTGGAAAAGTTTACTTCACTGTTGTAACGTGACATTTTCCGTTGGCCCACATCCCATCCATCTCCCGTAAGTTCACTGACAGTTGAACCGGATGAAATTTGCACTGCAAATTTAACAAGCATCTCATGCCATATGGAGCCCGTCCGATCTTTCAGCAACATCTTTTCTTAGATATCTCTTAGATATCTGATGAAGTACAGAGTTGGGACTACCCTCATCCCCCGCTGTTGTGAATTAATCTTCTTCATATTTGTCTTTTGCATTATTGAACATACAGCATATTACTCTTACTGAAGGTAAAGACTGACTGCAGCCAATAGGGATATTTTTAATGTAATGTGGATTTCGCCTGCTCAGCCTTTAATAGTTCATGGGGGAATACAATAAAGATATTATGTGTAGTTATATTGCTGCCTTCTCATAGATCAGTTTTGCAACATTGAAACTCCTTTGCTGTGACTGTATCATAGCTTTGTGGTTTCAACTGAAACATTCTGCATAGACTGAGTAATTAAGGAGAACGAAGGTTTACGTGGGCTCATCTATAAGCAACATATTCGAAAGGATAAATTAGTATTCACATAAGTAGCAAAAGAAAAACAAAGCTGAAAGGCACTCCAGGATTAATATGGTCATAAAATAATCGACAATTCAGGAAGATGAAGAGAACATTTTGTATACCTGAAAGAAAGAATGAGCAACTTTGACACACTCAACAGAGCCATCAGTTTCCTTTAAATGGCTGTAGGACATTGACAGATCCTCTGTTGTTGTCAGTCTAGAGTGAGAAAAAAGACAGCTCCAACCGCATGAAGAAATGTTCTTCTGCATGTTCCTGAAACAGGAAATATGCATTTTCTTGCCCAACCATTCAAAGTCCTTTGAACCGCATTTGCACAAACAACATGACGGTCTGTGCATCTTATAGCAACTGAGTCAGACTTTTGAATTTTCGTAGACAAGAGCTGAACTACCAACATGGCTAAAGGAAGCGACTGCACGGGGTCACAGGCAGTATGTGTACCTTTTCTGCTAAACATAGTGACATTTTTAAGAGCATGTTTATTTTTGCGTGGAGCGTCTCTATCATTCTCTGCCTCAGCAGATGGGTTTGTTATCAACACAGGCAGACAGATATGCAGTCCAAAAAACTATCAGTGTGTGGACTTCAGAGATGTGGCCACAGACTGGCCAAATGCTGGTTCAAAAGCTGCAAGAACCAATCCCCCAAAAAGAGAATAATGCAACAAAAACACTACATAGCTAAGAAGAGCAGAATAAAATAACAAACAACTTGTTGTTTTCGTGCCATTGTATTTTGTCCACTCTGATTGATGCCCTTTCCAAGACAGAGTACCAACAACAGTACCAGGCATTCGAGCACAAAGCTTAGTTTGTTGCATGCTTTTCTAATACTTCCCACAAGGTAGAGTAAAAAACTATAAAATATAAATGTGTGATTACACACTGCAGAAATACATTACAGCCAAAATGGGCCTCTCGATTGAGAATATTGGTTTATCAGAATGTGCATTTTTCTATGCTTACCTTGTGCCTGTGACAACAAAGACATTTGTGTGAAAGCTTGATGTACTAATTTTGCCCAAATCAGTGTTAAGTTTAATAAATAGCAGGGTTATAGATAGCAGTATCTCTGAGAAAAAACTCTAATGGCTTCATATTCCACACGCAAAGGCACTAAATCTTCTTGTAATCACGCTTGATGTCTGCAATGGAGCACTCATAGGCAGAGTGGGCTCTTTAACCCTTAATAACTCCTCTTTCGAGTCCTCTCTCTAATTTGCATCACACCTGCTCTTCAGCTTCAGTTTACAAACCTTGCCCCTGGGAATGGTAGAAGACTACCAGAAACCTTTTATTATACCTAATGATGTGTCTAATTGCCAATTTCCTTCCTAATGAATTATCACTAATCCCATTATGAATCATATGCCAAACACACTCATCATTGTTTAATAGGACGAGTCTATTGCCATGGAGTTCAAGCTGTCTGTAAAAACATCATACCAAATTCAAAATCATCTGTAAATCCATGATCCATGGCTTCCATCTTGTTTATCATTCCACTTGACCAGCCCAAAATCCATTCATACCTTTGATGGATTTACACACGACTGACTGGAGCAACTCGCTTCCCCAGCATGATATCTGTGATCCACCTCTTCCCATAACATCATTATTCCTTCAAGCATACTTAAGCCCCCCTATGCTCAGCTCATAAATACAACCCTGATTACGGCAAAAGGCTCCGTGGAAATACATGACAGGCAAATGGGAGGAAATAATCAGATCATCAATACTAGAATGAGTTTTTGTTTCCACTATAGGTACGGGGGCTGCACAGGTGCAACAATCCCCTCCTGTTTATTTCTATTTGAGTGGAAACATGTTGTTTGTCACATACAATCAAGCTCAGCTTTGGTATTCTGGGGAAAGACTCCAAAGAATCCCTGAGATATCAAAAGGGGTCTGAATGGGTGGGGTTCGTGTTTTATAGGCCCTGTTTTGAATATGAATTGAGTACAATGAGCTGTTGGGCACTTGTAGGGAGTGACTTTCATTAATATTTTTGAACAATGTGTTGATGCAATGCATGAGTGTTGTAAATGTCATACTTATGAATGAAGTGAAGCAGAAAAACACGTAGGCTTTCAAATTGAAGTTAACTTATAGCTCTTAATGTGAAATCTCACATGTTCTTGCTTAGATCTTATTTTTAAGGGATGTCGAAATAAACAACAGTTATGGCCTGTGTAAACAATTGAGTGGGATTATGATAACTCAACTGTAAAAGCTAAAGCAGCTGTAAAGCCAATGGGTCAATGGCAGGTCGAGGCAATGAATTAAGCCTTCCATGCATTAATCACGGTCTGGGTATTCATTTTCCGGTTCAGTTGCTTCATATATGGAATTTCGATTTGAAATGTCAATTTAAACCGAAAAGGTTTTTTATGTGCTAAACGCATAGTTAATTGCCTTAGTCAATATGATCTCCCTCTTACTCCAAAGTGCTAAAGTGGTGATAAAATTAAATACATCACGTCTAAGAGCCATTTTTAAACATGGCACACTGTGTGCGTAAATGTGGTGCCATTCCCAACTGGGCAGCTATTAATCTCAAATGAGGTCCATTAACTTTGGACGCTTACCTATCCACGCTGATCACGCACAGAGTCATGATAGAGGCAGTGCAGCACATTACATCCATGCCGATGAAGATGTTGCAAAACACCTCCCCAAAAAGCCACTTTCCCCCGGTGAGGTCTGTCACAATGACAAACGGCATGACAACTATGGCCACTGACAGATCCGCCACCGCCAAGGACACCAGAAGGTAGTTTGAAGGTTGTCTTAGTTTCTTCACCACACACACCGCGATCACCACCAGCGTGTTTCCCATCACGGTGACCGCCGTGATAATCGCCAACATCATCCCGATGATGATCTTCTCCGGACGCCCGAAGTCCAGCAGCTGCTCCCCGCACGACTCGTTCCACATAGCTGTGGGGCTGCTGGTGACGAGGACGTTGTAGAGAAGCAGCAGAGAGCCATTGATAACTTCAGAAACATCCTCTTTCTTGTTAAAAGTGAGCTCAATTCCTGAAGTATTGAACATTACGACAATGTTATTCCGACTGGGCTGCAAGGGACGCCTCGCCAGTGCGCTCCAATTACGCGCATATTTGGATATGTGTAACCTGCTCTCGGCTGCTGTCCGGTGATGTTAGACCGAAAGCGTGTCAGTTAAACTACATCATAGTTTTCAACAAGTCTTTTGAGTTGTCGACTAGTTCTTCTTTTTTAATGATCCGTTTAAAACAAATGTGCCATTCGGATACATTGCCTAGTCCTGTAGGAAAATGCTCTCAAGATTTGAAAAGGCAAAAAAAAAAAAAAAAAAGTGGGAGGATATAGCTACTTTATGAAGACTTTACCTTCTGAGTGCATCCTCTCGACAGATACGTGGGCTACTATTCGTGGGGTTGAGCTCGTTAAACCGCACCTATCCGTGTGACGCATCAGTTAGGACGCATGAGACAGCCTACCACAAAAAGGGTTTCGCGGACACCAGATATACAAAACTATAAATAGCACCGTGGGTTTGGGGGGATTTTGAAAGCACTAGGACCGATCAATTTAAGGAAATGAATACTGACTTTGGAATACATTGTAGGTTTTACTGATAAAAAGCAATGGTTAGTTTGATTTCCCTTATCTGAGCTAAAAAAACAAGTGTCAGACACTTTTATAAAAAAGCTAAATATAGTCTTTCCATACAACCACAGCTCAGTCATACTTGAAGGATATAAAAAGCCTACAAAAATTGCTTTGAAAAACCAACCAATTTTTCCCACATGCCCCTTGTATTTGAAGAACAATGAAACAATGAAAATTAACCTCCTGGCATTTCTGCATCAATCACAAACAAGGTGCTTATACACAGAACTGAAAACGTCAATGAAAACCTGTCAGGTCTAAGTAAATTTCCTCTGCCGAGGACATGCTCTCGGTTGCATGGTTCCTCAAATGAAAGCACAAATCAAACAGGGAAGTCCAGCTCGGGGCAGTGGAGGAAGACACATACAAAATCTTTTCAGGCTTTGGCATCCACTACTGTCCAGGCAGCAACAGCTGTGGTGTGTTTGTCCCCTCTGGCTCTGGAGTGGCCAGTGAAGCTTCCCACAACTCTTCCCTGTCATAGCTGCTCTAAAGCCCGCCACCCAGAACACCACTGCGTTGGCCTCTTAGTCACCATTAGAATCTTCGCTTTTGTGACTGACAGGTCAGTGATGATTGTCACATCAGATAAATGACGATGACCACTGGCAGTTTATGCTCGACCTCGCGCTGTCAGGGAAACCTGGGCGCTTTATGCTAACAATATTACCAGTTGGAAGCAGCGGGCCGGCTTTCTTCTGTTGAAAACCTCTGGGGTAAGTCCCTGGCATTATTGCACAGTATCTTAGCAGTGTCTTTTTTATTCCTCTCTCTTTGTCATGTGATAAAAGGGGTATTAGTTATACATTTAAACGAGAGGAAGGAAATGCCTAAAAAAATTATGCAAAATGGCTACATTTTGGGGTTCAAGAAAAGTTTGTGGCTATTTTTTCCATTTTAGTTTTTCGGAATGTCTGTGCAGCAGCACTTCAAAAGGAGGTTTTGCCTGTCGGGCCTGGTCAGTTATCCATCCATGTAGTCCAGCTGTGTGCATGGATGAGTCTGTGCAGCTTTCAGGCATGGAGCAGGAGTCTGTTCGGGCTCTGTTCAAACTGGTGTGTTTGATTTGTCTGCACTCAAATACCACTCTGAAATGTGCTCCTTTATTAAAACCACTGTGCGGTTTCTAACATGACAGTTTGATCCAATCACTGGAATAGACTCAAAAATAAAAAACGCATTTTGATCCTGCTCACTAAATCCCTCGTGGCCTGTTTGGATACCATGTTACAAAGACATTGTCTACTAAACAAGCCCCATGTGGATGCATGTGTTTTTTGTTTTGTTTTTTCTGTTGGATCTAAATGGTGCTCGGTGAAACCAAAACAAAAGGAAAGAATGTCCTTTTTAAGGCTATGTGTAATCAAATCTTTAACTAACTCCTGTGATTTATCACCTCTCAGTTATGTATTTAGCTGATGTTACTATATACAGCCCATCTAGGTTCATCTGAGCAGGTTTTTTTCTGATGGGACACCCTGAAACTGACTAACATGTCAGTAAGTTGAAGTCAAGTACATATTATTTACTTATGGATTATGGCTGAAGGCAGGCAGGATGAGAACACCCCTCTTCATGGGCCAAGAAAGAGATGGACGCAGTTTATCTTATTTTCTTGTCAGCAAATTGAAGTTTTATGTACGTGACCTTAATAAAAGGAGACGGTCAAGCACTGAGCGGAAGCTTGACAACAAGCAGGTAATTTGATCTTGGTGACAAAACGTAGGTGAGAAGCAGAAGAGAAAAACACATTTATTTAGAAGTACCAGGTCACACAAAAAGTGTACTCTTATCTGTTTTGTTTTTTCCTGAAGCCAAGTTTCACTGTGACGCAGAATGTTAATTGTTCCTCTTAAATAACCACAGATCTGTTTAATAGTCCATTGTGGGTGTGCATTTTTGTGTCATTTATATCTGTGTGACCCCGTGATGCACTGTTTAACTGCCCAGGGTCTATCCCACTGCTTGCCCAATGACAGCTGAGATAGGGTCCAGCTAACTTCAACCCTGAATTAGAATAACTCGGTATGGAAAATGGATGGCTGCTTTATATCTATTTGTTTAATAATTATTTGTCTATTGAAAATGGACAAATACATCCAACATTGCTTAATAAAGAAGAGATATATGCTATGTATACAGGTTTCTACCAGCAGTTAATTTGTAACAGTGTAACTAATTATTTTTCACAGCAAACTTGAATTGAATAGTTTAACTTTGTCTATTCATGGTTAATAAAACAAACTCACTGTGAATAGGGACACATAGGTGTTTATTTACATGCAAACATATTACATGCAACATATTCAAACATATTTAATTAACTGATTTGAGGTTTATTATAAATGTTCACTAAGTGCTGGCATTTTGTGTTTACACACAGAATTCACCAGAATAAAGGGAACGAAATGTTTGAAAAGGTTTCTTTGGATTCCATTTCTTAACACGCAAAGGTTCAGGCTCCTGTACAATTATTTCTCAGTCAAAATATTGGCACAAAAAGAAGGTTGACATACTGCCATGCTGACTCATTTATTCTTGCAGAGACCAGGGGCAAGCAGAAAGTCATCACCCCAAAACCTCTAAGAACTTTCAAGTGATTAATCCAAGGAAGCGCAAAATTAACTGTTTGGTCAGTGACCTGAAAACCAAACCTCTATGGACACTCATACACGCTTGCTATTATTACACTTACCCTTTATACTTTCACTTCCCATTTATAGGTTTTTCAGATATATCTGTTCATGCAGATTTTATATGTATAATGGCTCATAAGAGGTTGTGGTGTCTTTAATGGGCTACAGTTACTGTTCAAATTAAAGTGTAAAATCTGCCATGACAAATTATCTACCAGAAAAGGCTGCAGAAAGTGTTTTTACTTGTAATATCAGAGGTAAAACTAACAGCATGAAGTACATTTGGCCGCCCAAACCAGCGTACCGTCAAAACACGTCTGTATCATTCACCAGAGGGCGACAAAACCACATATTTCTGTGGGATAAAGATTGACAGAGCGAGTTAACCAATGCCTTGGCTCATAATTTCTTAATCATCCAATGGGGCTCTCCGAGGGCAGGTACCATCTGTCAATTAGTGGATTCAGGAGCTCGAGTTGATCCATCTTTGATTTCACACCTGGGAAAAGGAGGGAGAGGAGTAGCCCTATCTACTGACTTCATGTAAGTTTAAACGTGGTCACATTAAACCGTTATCCTTTCTCTTTTGTTATAGATTTTAACTAACTTGGTGTGAGTTTGTTTTTGTTCTCGGTTCTTGTTAGGTGTGAGCACTAGCTTTGCTAAGTTGTTTAACATGTGTCTCAGTTAGCTAGCAGCTATGAAATTGAAATTGGAAACTAAAATTTTCGTTTCTTTCAAATTATTACTTATTTTTCTAGAAAATGATTGTTTATTCGCTTGCTAGCAAATTAACATTTGACGAAAGAGACTATATGCAGCTTTCCATTGCTGGGACAAATCCTGAAAGGGTTCCTATGTTTAATTAAATAATGCTAGCATTAGCAGGGCTACTTATGCAGCTAATTTGCGGATTCGTGATGCAACAAGCTAAATTTTCTGTCCATCCTCTACAACAGATTTATGAAAGGGTCTCTCCTGAGTTATTTTTATTTCGCAGCTGACGTTTGAAAAATTTTCAAGGAAAGTTTTTATTTTATTTTACGATGGCTTAGTGTCAATCTTTTTTAGAAACTTAAAACTTGGTTTGCACATGTTCCACTATTTAAACTATATTGAAATTATTGAAAATTTTAGGGCCGTTGTCATGGGGAAAATCCCATCTGTGCATCGTGAAACTTCGTGGCGACAATTTATATATTTTTTATTTGATATATTCTTACCGTCTGTAGTTAGAGGACTTACAGGTGGAAAAACTGACTCGACAGGCGGCGTTTGCCTCCATTTAGTTTTCAAGTATAATTTGAGGTCCTGAAGTGAATATCATGACTCTTATTACCTTGTATATGACGTAATTTAAAATGAAAAAACAATTAACACAATGGGCTTTTATTATTTATTTATAGTATTAAGTCAGACTACCTTGTATTCCTTTTTAAGTGGAGAGCTATCTAAATTTGACCATTCGTCTAAAGTTGGGAATGAGGCAGAAAGGAGAACAGGAAGTGGTTATATTGATATTTTAGATTTTCAGAGTATAGCAAAAAAAGTTGCATCTATTTGTATGCCCTATATACCTCCAAAGGCCCTTGAAGCATATACATATATTCACAAGTGGGAATATGGCAACTTAGTAAAACATGTAATTGCTTTGTTATTGGACAGTGGAGAGGTTCCATGCATGCCAGAGAATGACAGCCAGGGTTGAGGCAGAAGATAGAACGGTCACAAAGGATCAGGAGGAGTTTTCAGTGACCAGGAGGGGAGATGGTCAGAAGCACGTGACAGTCATCAATAAGCATGAAATGAATTGACGTCATAGGCCATTTACAACAATTGTTGATACTTCGTTTGAGAGTTGTCAAATTTATGACAGCAATCCTAGAATCCTTTAAACAAAATGTACCAGATGAGATCTTTAATCTAATGACTGACGGCAGAAACATCTATGCCATGTGAAGTGGCACATTGTCAAGATTGTTTCCAGACAAACAATTCAGGGGAAATCAGAACCCCAGTTGGTCTCTAGTTCATTATAGACTGATGACAATGCCAAGGGTACCATGAATATCCAAATTCTGAGTGGTCATTAGATGCAAGATATCATGCTGTACAGCAAAAATGTACTGACAAAATCCAACATCCACTTTTGCTTTGTGCCACACCAAAACTGTTCATTGCTAATCAGTGAACAACACACAAGAATATTCAGCTGAATCATGTTGTATTTTCCATTTCCATTTAGTAATTGTTTGTTTGCTTGTTATCCTACACTGAGGTGAAAGCAATGTGTTTCCTCTCATTTGTTACTAAGAGCAAAACTGATCTTTTTACATTTATCCTCTACATTCATAAAACCTCCCGTGTGTGGGGTTGTAAAAAAGAAATATGTATACATCAACTTCCATAAGCATAAAACCATAACCGATTAGTTGGTAAAAGTGTGATGTTTTACAATTTCTTAAAAGCAAAAGTTTATGTAAATGCACAAATTAGTTACTTATTTGGTTAAAGAATAATAAAACATTGCAGTAATTTTTTAATTAACAAAAATATCTATTTAGGTGTATTGGTCATGTGTTAGAAGGATCTTTCGTTTTGGTTTATAATTACGCAAGTATCAGTAGTTGAAATTGGTCAAATTTGCACAGGGCTTTATTATGCATTTCTTAAGGTTACTATAGACATGCAGTCACATATCCAAATTCCCTTAAGTACTTGGTAGTACTTAGGGGCATTTAATATGCCCCATCTTAGAATATTTGCTGCACTTGAGGCAGCAAGAAACAAACTATCTGAACTGAATAACTGATATGAGGATCTCATGTAAAGGCTTTGAAACTGTCAGGTCTGATAAATGTGCTTTGGATGGATCCAATTTATGAGTCTAGATAGCAGCTGACGGTTCGCACTCAGTCTTGTTATTTTGGGCAGAATCCCACTGTCTAGTTGAAGTTAATCTCTTAAAGCTTCTTTTGTAGCTGTCTTTTGGTTTATCCATGGAATTATGATTAAAACTGTGTTCAAACATCATTAGTGTAATCAGTTCCTTGTATTTTCCACTACTTGTACATAGTTTTGTTTCAGTCTTATAGTTCAGAAGACATGTTAACAAGCAGTTAATGTTTTAAAGCTGCATCACGACCGTGAATGATTGTTTTTTTTCTTTTTGCTGACCTGTGAGCTGCTTTTAATTTACTGCCATGTGGATACATATATGCACATCACTTAGGATATGTAGTTCTCTCCATTCTGTGAAGAGCTATTTCTACAACATGACTTCTGAATCGAGCACTGCATGCTTAGTCTCGTGCTGATAATACTGTATGAACAGTAGCTGCAGAAAAGGTTTGCATCAAAGAATGTCCTTAGTTTTTCTGTTAAAAACGGGAGTCAGAGGAGAAATGTGAATATTAGCATAGATGTACCAAAGAAAAAGGTTGATATTAACATTGTCATATGTCTGAATATATCTTAAAAAGTAGCTAAATTTCCATGTGAGGATGTGTTTTAACCACCTTCGCAAACAGCTGTGATATGAGCCATCATTTTCTCTGGATGTCTAGTTCTTGTATGTGATAGTTTTGATGTACTCCTCAAATTACTATTTGGTGTTTTCCCCTCAGTGAAATTGTTGTTGGCAACTGACTGGATCAGAAGTTAAACAAATGGATCAAAACAAGCCGCCTGACAACAGTGCCATGACGGGCGTCCTTTGGCTGGGACGTGGAAGAGGAAAGCCGACTGAGGAATTTGCCCTAGGACGCAGTAGAGGGCTGCTTCTCGCTGCAGAAGCGCCCGGTGTGGGACGAACCAGAAGTTTGCTCACTCCTGGTGATAATTCTCAAGGACAAGTATTGTCTCCTTTTGTGGAACCTGTGGTGGCACGAGGTAGAGGGCTGTTGCTGCAGCCTGATGACTCAGGTGTAGGTCGGGCCAGAGGGCTTCTTCCACTAGCTGAATCGAAGGTAGGCCAGATGTAGACTGTTGCTCACACTGGAGTCAAAGCATGAACAGAGTCCCCTACTTACTATGAGTCGCACACCAAAAGCACACATCCCTATTTGTTGTGTACAAGAAATAATCTCAATTTATAACTTTCTTTTTTATGTTTAAATCCTCAAGGTTAGCAAACCATCTTATGGCCAGGGACCCACACTTCTCTCAATGTTTAGAGGGATGGGCATTGAGACCAAAACTTCTTTGGGAAGAGGGACACTAGTAGCAGGTCTGTTTTTAAAGTCTATTGTAATGTTCAAATTAATTTATGATAGATGCGTATTGTAGTATGTGTTATCCAAAGCTTTTGATTCAACAGTGCAAGTACTGTTTTAAGGGGACAATAGGTCCACAATTTTTACTTGTTTCAGTTAATTTTTCTTTTATCGCTGTTTCAGATTAGACAAGTATGTCCGTTAAACTGTACAAAGCATGAAGGTGTTAGTAAGAAATCCACAATCTAATTTTTTCCTGCTGAAATGTGCGTATTTGGTGTACACAGAGTAACCGTGAGAATTTACATGTTCTAGAAATTGGAGCAGCAGGGGATATAGGAGATGTGAAGCCACAAGGTTCCCCTTTAAGTGTGACCAGTACACCAGAGAGAGGTTCCCCTGTAGGTGTGACCAGT
>JABUIW010000162.1:8392214-8544547 GCA_013363375.1 Menidia beryllina | reverse complement strand
GTGTGACCAGTACACCAGAGAGAGGTTCCCCTGTAGGTGTGACCAGTACACCAGAGAGAGGTTCCCCTTTAGGTGTGACCAGTACACCAGAGAGGTATGCCACATGAAGTGTTTTCGGTGTCAAATACTGTTAGATGTTCTCACTCGGCCTGTGCGATTTATAAAAGATGTAATAGTATCAGACATCACCACAAAATAAAGTTCTGTCAGCATCACAACATAATGTTCGTTTTCCTCTGAATTAAAAGCACAGTAAATGCATTAAGTACAGAGTTATTTATTATTGGCTTCTATTGACATTGTAGCTACTTTGTTGGGTACAGGGAACAATTAAATTTTGAGTCAAAATTAATAAATGCAGACAAACACTATAGCTTTTCCCTTGTTGTCACCATAAAACTAATATTCTGCTTTGGTTGTTGTGGTACTGGACCTGTTACAGTTTCCATGGCCCAAGTTTATCCCCTCAGCTGATGGTGCCTATGGGGAGAGGAGCAATGCCACAGCTTGGAATGGGACGAGGACGTGCTCTGCCTCCATCGTTTCATATAGGTCACAGGCAGCCAAGTTCTCCAACACCTGAGCTAACAGCCCCACACTGCGAGCTTTCCCTAAAAGGTAATGAACCTTGAAAAATGACTGATAATCTGGGCTGGGTTGGAAAAGGAAAATAGTTTCCCTCAGTGAGTTGGATGATGCCTCTAAGTGACCTGTTGAAATTCAGTAATGTGAAGACTGTTTATTATGATACATAATGGGTTTCATGAATGCATTTGGATGAAATTCAATCTACATGTCTAATGAGTTGCAAAAACTCTAAAGGAGCTGAGCCCCCTGTGTCTACCTGTGAAGATACTACTGTGCAATCTGCTATAGTTCCCACAAAGAAGGAGCTGACAATGGAAGCAGTGCAGTAAGTGTTTCTCTTCTTCCTTTCGCTTAATGGGGCAGTGGCATTGAAAGCTGTGAGCTATAAATCATAAAGAGCTATAAATCATCCATCACGCATGGCCTTTTGAGTATGAGTTAGTGTAAATGTAAAGAAAAAGGTTTTTAAATAATGCTCACTAATGTGTCAGCATCAGAAAGATGAGGCAATATCTAACCCAACATGCGACACAGCTCATAGTACGGTCCTTAGTCATCTCCAGCCTTGACTACTGCAATGCCCTCCTAACAGCTTGTGTTGTGAGACCGCTACAGGTGATCCAGACTGCTGCAGCCCGTTTGGTTTTCAACCAGCCAGAGGGCATATGTCACACCCCTGTTCACTGATAAGAAAATTGGCTTCCCTTAGCTGCTTGCATCAAATTCAAATTGCTGACCCACATAGTCTTTGATGGATCTGCGCCCATCTACCTCAAAACCCTCTTAAAACCCTATGTCACTGCTCGCCTTTCGCCCACCAAAAAATGCAGCCACGCTCCATACAGGTCAATCTAGACTCTTATCTGCAATTCCACGCTGGTGAAAAGAACCTGACAACCACTATCAGGGCATCAGATTCTATTTCCTCCTCAAAGAAATCCTTGAAGACCCAGCTCTTCCCAGAGTATAGAATATAGCACTCAATGTATGGTACTTGTTTAATCTATGTTATAGGAGAATGTTAAAATCCTTAATGTTAAATCCTCTTATAGCATATTTCACTCAAGGTAAAGCAAGTGTGTTACTGGTGTTTTAGCTGAATGTTAAACCCTATTTTTGTAAGTCACTTTGGATAAAAGCGTCTGCTAAATGCATAAATGTAAATGTAATGTTAGTGTTTCATTGTCCATATTTTCTTACACTGGTTCGCAGACTACGTCTACATGTTTATGTAATCTGGCTATAAAACGTGTCCTTCGGTCATGTGATGAAGTACAATATTTTACAAGCACTTGCCATCATTATACTCAGTGGTTACTCTTTTTTTTCACACGTCACTGTTAATTTGCTTTCACGGTAACGCTCTTCAGGCATTGTTTGTCCATAGGAGCTAAAGCATATATGTAATCCTTCATGAGTATTTTAGAAATGCAACTTATCACATAGCCAGAAACAAGTAATTCCGAGTACTTTTTAGGGTATGGAACTTAGGTTTTGAGCACAAATTGACCATGTTTCTCCAAGGATCCTTTAATCTGAAATTGATGGGTGCAGTTTGTTGTTTAAAACATTATGTTTCAGACTTAACCAAATTGTATGAGCTCATGTCTGACTAACAACCAGTCACACCGTTTAAGATGTCTATTTTATTGGCATTGGATGCATGAATTCATTTTGATTCAAAGTTGATGGTTACACAGAGTGAAAAGGCAGCTCTAACAGGATATCACTTCCTACAAATAACTGCATTGAAAAAACAGCATAAAGTATCAATGTATTGTTTATCACATCACTTGGTAACACTATTTTCTGCAGACAGAAATGCAGCAAATAAATTATTCTGTAAAAGTAAACTGTGTTTTGGTGAAATTATCTTTTTCTGTTTTTGTATTTTTCTCTGCTCAGTGAGCCACTCAAGAAAGCTGGAACAAAGGGAACTCCAATAACTATTGGAGCAAACTACATCTCGATTAGATGCAAGAATGAAGCGGTGTATCAGTACCACATCACATTTACGTAAGGATAAAACAAGACCTGCGAGATGGAAGAACATTAATGATGTGCGTCTTTGCTGGCGCAGAATGCATTGGATGCATGTTTTATGATATACATTTACCTTTATAAATGATGTATTTCAGACCCAATGTTGAATCGATGTCGATGCGTTTTGGCATGATGAAAGAACACCGCTCAATCACAGGAGAAGTTGTGGCTTTTGATGGCTCCATACTTTATCTTCCAGTTAAACTGAGTGATGTAAGTGTTGTGCTGAGCTGTTTTCTCAGGATTTCCCAATACAAATTTAGCAGGATAGAAATGGGTTCTACATTTTAATTGATTAAAATTTCAATTATTATTGTAAAAAATATTGTAAAAAATTACGATTGTTTTTGTGCAGAACTACAGTGCTGCTAAACTTCACATTTTAATATTTTGCTGTTTTGGTGATTCAGGGAGCTGTTCTCAAAAGTTTGAGACGGACAGACAATGAGGAAATAGAAATCAAGATCCAGATGACAAAGATTTTGCCACCCAACTCTGATCTTTGCCTCCCTTTCTACAATGTGGTGCTCAGGAGGTATTTCTTTGGAAAAAGAAAAAAATGTAGTTTTGAGGATATGTTCAAAGAAATTTGCCAAATGATTAATATCTTTAAACCTAATTAGTTTTCACTAAGTAGCTTTCAAAAAAGGTTTATTTTTCCATTCAGCTCGCATAAATCCAGACCTCATTAGAAAACTAAGTTCACTGCTCTCTTTACATTAAGCCCTTTTTAAAAAAATAACCTCGACAAATATTTTCAGGCTTCAGCTGCCTTTTTATAACGGTGAGCATGGTTGAATGAAATGACATCAGTGTTCTTGTATTTCCAGGGTGATGAAACTCATTGGACTTAAACTGGTAGGCCGAAATCATTATGATCCAGAGAGTGCAGTCCTCCTTGGAAAACATCGGTTAGTAGTTTTATTTCACATGGGAACCCAAGACCTGTTAGGATGAAAGCCCCCACTGTCCTGCTTTGTGTTTTGTAGGCTGCAGGTGTGGCCAGGTTATTCTACGTGTATTAAACGCACAGATGGAGGTCTGTACCTGTCTGTGGATGTGTCTCACAAAGTTCTGCGGAATGACTCTGTGCTGGATGTCATGTGAGTGCACAGAGACAAACAGCTGCAGGCTTCAACTATTGCTCTTAATTTTTTTAACCTTGTTTGTCACTTTTAATTATGTTGTCACAGTATTGTCTTTCTAATCCTCTTTATTATGATTTAGCCTTTCTGTGTTATTGAAGAGTCTTCACAGCATGCTGGTGACATTTGAAACACCCCCTCTCTAACTCTCGAAACATAAATCTCTTAAGTCTTATAAAACTGTCATGTTTTTGGGGGGCTTCTGTTTAATGCTTTATTTCTAGGAGTTGTTTCTTATCCAGACACTCTGCTGCTTTCTGTATGAAAACTCACTCTAGCTCTATCATTAATGCATCTGACTTTTGAGAAGAAACGGAAAAATAAAACTGTATTAACCTTTCATTTTACAATATACTTTTATCTTTAGGTGAATTTAATGGTGTCCACCTTTATGATAAGACAGGTTTACTAAAACAAATTGAATAATTATAATGTGTTTCATCTATACCCGTTCAAATTAAATTTAGAGGTTTTGTCCTGTTGTCTATCAGGAACACTCTGTACCAGCAGACCAAAGAGAACTTCCAAGACGAATGCACAAAAGAACTCATTGGCTGTATTGTTATCACCCGCTATAACAACCGAACCTACCGCATTGATGCCATCGAGTGGAACAAATCGCCCAAGGACACCTTCACTTTAATGGATGGCACCAAAACCACCTTTTTGGAGTACTACAGGTAAGACTAAGCTAAGCTCAGTTTAGCAGATGCACTGCACTTCCTCCATTTATAGTTTAGGCCAGAAGTCTTATGTATTTTTTTTTTATCGTTATTGCTATCTGTGCATTTGGGAATTTTTGCAGCAAGAACTATGGAATCACAATCAAGGAATTGAACCAACCTTTGCTTCTGCACCGACCCAAGGAGAGGTCCAGACCAGGAGGCAAGGTACAATGTTTCTGCAGCCTTCTGTTATATGAAGGAGAGTTTAATTTTGTCCAGCATTAATTTGATCTGCAGTTATTTAGTCTCAAGCTAACACTGCCTCCTTGTGGCTACAACAAGCTTTGCTCACAACCACTATCCAATCCAGTGTTATCATGCCAGTGCAAAGTGTTTTATTTAGTGGCAATTTGGTTTCTCTTCCCTTTACTTTAGTTTTCTTAAACACTTACTTGCTTACTTACTGTTTTGTGGCTGATGTTTTTGCTCAGACACACACAGGCCATCGTACAACTGCACACAGACCTGTAAAAGAATTGAGAGGTCCCTATTTAATTCTTCTGTAAATGTTTTTAACCCATTACCTACATCTTGCAGAAAACATGTGGTTTTTAGCACGTTTGACAGTAAAATATTTCTCTAGGTTACTGGTTAAACAAAGTTGTGAAGTAAAATGTATTTTATAAAGCTTAGAGGTGGTGTTTGAAAGATTGCTTGTTTTCCTAGAGGTAATGACCATTAGTAACCTGATCGTATTTTGGCAACGTGACTCGATGAGTCAATTCTTAATCATTTCTGTTCCACAAACAGCCCAAAACTTTAAGCTTTCTGCTGTTTTTCCTGCCACAAGCAACTTCATGAAACAAACTTCTTAAAGACACAAAAATTAACAGAATATTTTATGGAGATGTTGGAATTTTAGATGTGTAGTATACAGGAGCCCTCAAAGCTTTGCTGTGTAAGTCTGTCATGGTCCTTACTATGGCACTGGATTCTGGCCTTTATTGGGAGATGGGCCTAAATCTAACCCTGTTTTTTCAGGAAGTTCACTTCTTACTGAAATACAGCACCGTGACCATTAATGCTGCAATTACTCAATCCAGAACAGAAGATCTGTTTAATTTGAATATATTTTTAGTGTTGACCCTTTCCCCTCACAGACCTTCATTCAGGGATCAAAAACGTCCTGGGATTGGGGAGATTTTAAGTTTTGATTTATTCTCTCTATAGACAGAACTCCTAGACTGCCACTGGCCTTTCGTTCAGCACCTTTAGTAGCCTGTACATTTTTTCTTTTAATATTTCTATGTGTGTATTTATTTCATAGCTTATGTATCACTCTTGTCTTATATTTTTCTCTTCATATCTGTTTCATCATGCAGCAAATTATTACTGGAGAGATCCTTTTAGTCCCAGAGCTTTCCTTCATGACGGGAATCCCAGAGAAAATGAGGAAGGACTTCAGAGCTATGAAAGTAATTTCAGTGGTCTTCTATAATGAAGTCGGCATATATTCCATAAAAACGCATTATATATTTCATAAACATATAATCTGTATATTTATATAGGATATAATGAACTTAAAGCACATTTTTGTTTATCTGATCTTATTTAATCCAGAGACTCTAAAACTTTTAAATGTGTTGGACCTCATTTCTATTCTTTTAATCCAGACTTTAACATATGCTGTCATCATTATTTAATATTCATGGTCTCTTTTATTATTAATTAAACAGATCTCTTGTGTTGAGATTTTACAAAAGATTTATTCAGCTTTTTTTTGGTTTTGGGTAAAACATGTTAAGTATTGGCTTGTGTTCTTTTTTTGTTTTTTTTTATGAACGAGAACAGAGAATATTTCACTATTAAGTTCAATATTTATGGATTGCTATTGTCCCATTATCATTAATACAAATGTATGTGAGGATGGTCATTCAACTCTTTTAACTTGCAGTGTATAAGGACTAATCAGGGTAGTCTTTTTAATGGAAAGAGACTGAATTATTTATCTCTGGTGTGGTATTTAAAAGCTGACAGCTTAAAGGATGGAACTGCACTAGAATCCAAGAGCTAATTCAATCTAAAAATGATCGCCTTCATATGTTAAAGGACTTGACCATGCACATCAATGTGAGCGGAGAGCAGCACACACACTCGATAAAGCAACTTCTGAAGAACATCAGCTCCAATCAAGAGACTGTGAAGGAGCTCGGTCGGTGGGGACTGGAGATTGGTTCTGAAATTCTGATGGTGAGAAGACAGAAATGCTTCCTTAATTTAAGAAACACAGTGATGCACAGTGCTTTGGAACCATTTCCAACACATGGTTAAGGTGAAAAACATCTGTTCAACACCAGATGCCACTTTTGTATTACCTAAAGATTTTCCTGTACAATGCAGGGATGGGGATCAGATGGGGACTTTCAAAGCCCTGTTCCAATTTAAAAGCGAACAGCAAAATTCTACATAGTGTCCAAAAGTAGAAAAAACATTGTAATGTCTTTTTTTTTTTTTTGGTCCTACCTCAAGACCTGTTTGCCTGTGTGTCATAACAGTGTCGACTGCTGGGTCATCAGTGACAAAATGGTTTAGTTGCTAGTGTGGATCTTGTCATTTGTTATCATTCACATAGTTATTGGTTAATTTATGAATCTGAAATGCATTTTAAGTTTTGTATTGCATTGAGTGAGCTGTTAGTGGTTCCATACTGGCACTATGTGGCCCTAAAATGCTCAAACTTTCCTAGAATATTTTTATAGAAACTCATCTTCGAAATATAAAGCACAATAATGGAATGGATCGGTGTTTCAGATGCTGTAACTGTTGTTTGTTGTGCAGTCTTGTCATTTTTAGATTCTGTATAGTGATCCTGTGGTCACCATCAATACAGATGAATCTACACAAAAACTGGTTGATTCCTCTCTCTGTCCATTGTACATTGAGTATTTGGCCTTTTGCCCCTAATGGAGCAAAATAAGACATAATTAACTAGCCTTTGGTTAGTGCGGAGCTCTACAATATCGGATTTCCCTTTGACAAGATGCCACAGCAGCAGACATCCCCCTCCCCCTACGTCGTCTATTTATTTCACAGATGTGCTCAATGAAGTCACGTGAATTACTTTAAATTATATGCTAAAAGATCTTTTGCTACTTTTGTTGCAGATTAATGGCAGAACGCTGCCTCTTGAAACCATCTGTCTACAGTCGTCATCCTTTCAAACTGGGGCCGATATGTCCTGGTCCAGAGAGGTTGTGAGGGTTGCTTCAATCAGCACTGTGAGTGACATGTTTGTTTATGCATTGCATATGGATGGATGTGTTGGTTCGATTTACCTCCAGAGAAACGATTAAACAACTTGAACTGTAAAGCTGAAGGAGCAAGCTACATAATGGTTTAAATTCTTTGTCTTTTTTCTTATCTCGTGTGAAGGTAATTGATATTTTCATTACCAGATATTCTGCCTCAGCTTTAATGTTGGTGAGTTTGTTTTTCATTGACTGACCCATCTTACTTCTAGATCGCCTTGAACATCTGGGCTATCTTCTACCCCCACCGCTGTGCTGAACAAGCAGAGGAGTTAGTTTCCACTTTTAACAAGGTGGCTGGGCCTATCGGCATGCGACTGGAACGGCCCATTAGAGTGGAGCTACGGGATGATCGGACTGAAACTTATGTCAAGAGCATCCATTCTCAGCTCACCAGCGAGGTGGAAATTCAGCTGATATAACCTTTTCTCCTTATGGGTACACAGATGTGTCCTATAAAGTGTTTTTGATCTATTCATGTTTGTAATTCTGCAAATTGTGTGTTAACTCACTCTCAATTGTTTACGATAAACATTGCTCTTGATGCACTGTTTATAAGTAAATGTGTGTCTGAGGATGGGATGTCCCTGATTTTATTTCTTTTCTTTTTTTTTTTTTTTTTTTTTTTTTAAACTAAAGCCAAATTTGCAGCTCGTAGTGTGTATCCTGGTTGGCAGCAGAGATGACCTCTACAGTGCCATCAAGAAGCTGTGCTGTGTTAAGAGCCCTGTGCCTTCCCAGGTTTGTAATGTTCCTGTCTGTTTAAGCAGTTTCTGAATCAGAGAAAAGGTTCTATTTTGAACACAGAACTTTTGTGCGCTTAAGTTTATTAGTTTTTACAATCTTTTCCTCCCCAAAAAATTCTTATGTTTTTTCTCAATTTATTGGGCATTAGGCCATCAATGTCCGGACAATATCTCAGCAACAGAAGTTAAGGAGTATTGCCCAGAAGATCCTCCTGCAGGTTAACAGCAAGCTGGGTGGTGAGCTTTGGACCGTCAACGTGCCTCTGGTGAGCACTGTGCAACGTCACATCCTCTAGAAGTACGAAGAGAAAAGCCTGATGATGATTGGACTAGATGTGTGGTCTGCTTAGATATTGCTTAAAAATGTAATTTGTATGAATAGAAACTTAATTTTTAAACCACTATAAATTGAGTTGGTAAAAAGTTCAAAGAATCTTTGTCTTCTTTTGTGGTTTTGTAACCTTACTTACCAGAATCCAGTGCCTGCACCTTGATTTAATTTGGCCAGTTTGCCATCAGATTGAATAGACCAGTAAATAATAGGTCGCAGATGGCCAAAGCATCAGTTAGTGCTGTGCTCTTCTCATTCCAGCTTAAAACACATGTTTTAGTTTATGATCCGTTTCCTGTCGCTTGAACAGAAAAACCTGATGGTAATAGGTGTTGATGTCCACCATGATACCAGCAGGTCACATCAGTCGGTTATGGGATTTGTTGCAAGTGTGAACAGGTACTTTTTTCTCTTTTTTTGTTAGCCTGATTTAATGGGATCTTCATTATCATGATTTATCAGTATTATATTGAATACCTGTATCAGTATAGAGCTAAAAGTGTTCCTCCAGTCACAGCCCTCCAACCTTCACACCACTAGTCTCTGAACAGCTTTGATTCACCTCTTAAACAGCTAAAGTGGAAGGTTTAGGGTTATATTTTCGGGCTTTAAATCTATTCGAATATGATCACAGCCTTTATTCTAAATGTTGAAATATTTGTCTTTCACTTGAGATGACTTAAGTTTTTGGCAGCGCTGCTAATAAGTGAATCATGAACACATTGGTCTTTTCCTTGTCCAGCTCACTGACCCGCTGGTACTCCAGAGTAACTTTCCAGGCCCCGAATGAAGAACTCATCAATGGCTTGAGAGTATGCTTACTGGCTGCATTGAAGAAATACTACGAGGTAATGTTTCAGTTTTTTTCAAACCACACCTAGTTTAAAGTTAGCTGTCAAAGTTGAATCCAGCCTGGATCAGAAACTTATTTGGAAAAGTGAAGAAATGTGGCAGTTGTAGGTCCTCACTGAGACCTTTTAGGCTGAATAAATCTCAGCAGCTTGTTCTGCTGCACAGGTCAACCACAACCTGCCTGAAAAGATTGTGGTGTATCGGGACGGTGTGTCTGACGGACAGCTGAGGATGGTGGAGCAGTACGAGATCCCCCAGTTGATCAAATGTTTTGAGACATTCCCCAGCTATGAGCCCAAGCTGGTCGTCATTGTGGTCCAGAAACGCATCAGCACCACTCTCTACTCCTGTTCCTCAAACGCCTTCGCCGCCCCTCCACCTGGAACTGTTGTGGATCACACTGTCACTCACAAGGACTGGTCAGTCTCAACTTTACAGATCTTGCTAAAATTATGCTTAAATAAAAGGTTTTTGAAGTTTGAGACACGGTGAAGAGTCTCCTTAGGACATTGTTCTGTATTTATTGCTCTTGCAAGTCAAACAAATGGATTAATGCATGAAAGACTGTGAGAAAGGGGTGCAGTGTCTGGCTCCTCTCCCTCGATCAACAGGAAAGAAAACGATTAAGTGGGCATGAACAACAGAATGTCAGTTTCAAATAAACTAAATGCATGGAAAAGTGAGTTTCAAACACTCCAGAGATTTCAGACATGTGCTGGGTTTTTCCATTTTGTTTTTAGGTGAGATTTACACTTAATCTGCAAGCATTAAAGATTATTTCTTTAAATTTAGGATGGATTTTTATCTGATGGCACATCAAATTCGCCAGGGCTGTGGATTTCCTACTCACTACATCTCTTTGTACAACACTGCAAACCTCACACCAGACCATTTGCAAAGGTATGTGATGCTATTCTCCCAATCATATTTATTTATATAAGATGAGAGGTGGCAAGGTGCAACTCCAACTTTGATGAACATTTTTTTTTGTGGTGGGTATGATAAATGCTGATAACTCTTCGTATGTGTATGTCATACACTTTAGGAAATAAAACATCAATCATTTACCATATATAGTTAGATCTACATGATGCCATGAGCTACAGTGGCTTACTAAATGAAATGTTTTTTAGTATTCAGGGATTTTACATTCACACAGCTTTACCTTTAACATATACACAGATATTTTCTTTAAGATTTTCTTTAATACTCCCCATACTCATTTAGCGCTTTGTTTAAAACTATTTTATAAAGTTCTATTTCATAGAATGAATTCCTCAAAAATCCTTTAAAAAGATGCAAATCAGAAGAATAGGTATATCACTGAGGGGGTGAATACTTCTGCAAGTAATTTTAGTTTTGTCCCGTAAAATTTAAGAAATTGTACAGATTCTCACGTGTGTGTGTAACCATTGGATCAGAATATTTTTAACTCTACACAACCCTGCAGGTTTTACATCACAACTTTATTTTAAATTCATTCCTTTTTTTTGTTTTTTTCTTTTTTCAAAGATTGCAAATATTTTAATGATGTTCGATTTCTTTTCATGCCAGGTTGACGTTCAAAATGTGCCATCTGTACTGGAACTGGCCTGGCACCATTCGTGTTCCAGCACCATGCAAGTATGCGCACAAACTGGCTTACCTTTCCGGTCAGTATCTGCATTCAGAGCCAGCCATCCAGCTTTCAGACAAGCTCTTCTTCCTTTGAGCAGCAGCAACAAGCGCCAAATGAAGAAATTCTGTAATTACAGCCCATTACATCAGAAGAGTTGATGTTGACTTGTAATATTTCCATCCAGTATGCTAATAAGGAAAAGGATTTTATACAAGAAATTAAGGAGAACCTACCTGGCCATCAGAGTTGGAAGATAATGCCAAAAATATAAGTTTTATATTTAAGGATGTTTTAATTTCTAATCTGTTGTACATGTTGGCATGTAAAGTTTTAGTTTGGAGTGAATTTGCCTTGATCTTTAGTTTTGACCACATCTGCTTTTTGTTCCAGAATGTGGATTAATGGTTTGAATGTTCAGACCACACTTTCAGCTGGACTAATAAGGTTTCTGTTTTTGATATTTTCATCTGCATTTTCATAAAATGATATCATTGTTCTGGAATTTTGTCAATGACATAATAAACCTGTTCATCTCTTCCTAGAGCGTAGGTGGTTATTTTGTTTTTAGAATATCTTTGTATCACATGTAGTCAATCTTTCATCTTACTTGCAAGAAAAAAAAGTATTTTAATTTTTGCATCTCTTGTCATCATGCAGTGTTTGCAAACTGGCTGTTTCTAGATGTCTGACTTTTTCTTTTTTTTTTTTTTTGCTATAATCATGCCTTGAAAGAATTATTATAAACTAAGAGATTGTTAGGGATGCCAAAAGGCTACTGTCTGCTGATATGACAGAGCTGCTGTGGTCCAGACACAGGTTCATTGCTTAAGTGATTACTCTGAAGTATGGAGGCATTTTTACAAAAAAAAACCCTGCAGGGCCAGCAAAATGATAGCCACATTAGCTGAAATAAGAGAAAGAGGCCTACATTTTCATTCCATGCCAGGGTCGAGTGAACACAGTGGATTTTATAGAGCAGAGTGATGGCAGCTTAGTCTGTGTACTCACAGGGGTCAGGCCTTTCCCATCACATCTTTTCAAGACTGCTGTTCTCCACACATACATACATACGCGCGCTTTCATGCCTGTCGTGATCAATGAGAAGACGGTACCCCTCTGCATGGCCCTAACACTGAGTGTGCATGGAAGGGAGGGGGAGCTTTCCATCTTTAGTGGATAGAGCAGTGCGTTTTGGGTAGTGCAGAACACCTCTTGCTCAAACGGCTGAGAGAGTTGAGCAAAAAGCTGGGATTGAGTATAATGATACTCTGTGGGAGAAAAATTCCAACTTTGGTGGTTTCTGCATCCTTTCTTTACATGAGCCATATCGGAAGAATGCCCCCAATTACATCATATGTTGATGAAAATGTGCGGTTATTGGTGTCATTGAGTGCTTTTAATAAAGTTGAACTGGCTAGTTAATATCCCCAGCAGTTTAAAAACAGATATTCTAGGCAAAGCTCAAGTTAGAGCTAAATTGAATGTAATCTTTATTCTTCCATCATGGACATCCCTTGTTTTTTTCCACCCTCTGTCCTGAAATATGATCTTAATCACACCAACACCTTCTTTAATTCTAGAAAGGTTAAAAAAAACTATAATACTGTTTTAAAAAGTTGGTAAAGTTCCCTGTGTTTGGGTTCTGGGATTGGGGTTCTGCAGTCGGCCCCTGCTGTGAGCAAACAGCTGACAGGAAACGCAGCCACTTTCACCGGAAAGGAGGAGCAGCTTTTATTGTTGCCTGAGAGCTGCTGTAATGGCGGTGTCTCGTCGCTCCTCGCAGCAGCAACAACAGCAGAGCACATTACAGTCTCCGCCGAGAAGCAGCTCTCTTTCGGGCGCTCCTCCGGCCTCTCCGCCCATGACTTTGCTGGCCCCGGCTGTCGGACCGTCGGAGAATGAGAGGGAGTGCAGCGGAGGGATCGAAATGGCCGTGGCCTCCCCGGACCTGCCAGCCCCGGTTCTAGCGAGCAGTGCGAGCTCCACCACGACAACCTCTGGCGGCGGCAGCAGCGTCTCCAGCCCCGGTTCCGGAGCTCCCAGTCCCACCGACGGTAGCAGCGGCGTCGGCGGAGCGTTCAGGGAGTTGTTCGAGGCGTGCAGAAACGGAGACGTATCCAGAGTAAAAAGACTTGTTGACTCGGTTAATGTAAACGCGAAGGACATGGCTGGCCGAAAATCAACTCCGCTACATTTCGCTGCTGGTAAGGAGGAGCTAAGCTAATGGTGGTGCAGCCTCAGGCTCCGCTGTCAGCTGCTACACTGAAAACAGCTAGATAACGTTGATGTTTTTACTAAACACTTTTATCAGTGAGTTGTTGTCATTTGCCCGTTCTTATGACTACGACTACAATTTCCATTTTCCCCCGATTTTGCTAGCGCTAGCTAGCGGTAACTAGCTATTTTGACGCTCTGCAGTCATTTTGTTTACGAGACGGTCAACATCTCTTCAACTCATTACACCAGCCAAGGAAAGTCCAAACAAGTTTAAATGTAACTCCGTCAGTAACAGTGTGTTCACCTACCGTGCTGATTGAAACAAAAATAGGTTTATTCTCAATTCGACGTATTTTAAATTAATTTTCCCGATTCTTAACTAATGTTACCAAGGGGACGTACATGTTAAGGAGGTCCTGGCTATTTACATAGTTATGCTTCATTGTGCCAATAACTACTGTATCTCATATGATGTGATATTGTTTTTCTTTCTTTTTTCCTCCTTCAGTTCCATGACGCCAATTAGCTCCTTTTAAGTATACCTGTTTTCTTACCAGTGAGAAAAAGGCTCAATGTGTTATTTGATGTTTTTTTGTTTGTCTGTTTGTTTTCTTCAGGGTTTGGTAGAAAGGATGTGGTGGAGCACCTTTTGCAGACGGGGGCCAACGTTCACGCCAGAGATGACGGAGGGCTCATCCCTTTGCATAATGCCTGCTCTTTCGGGCATGCAGAGGTTGTCAGTCTCCTCTTGTGTCAAGGTGCAGACCCCAATGCCAGAGATAACTGGAACTACACCCCGTTACACGAGGCAGCCATCAAGGGGAAGATAGATGTGTGCATTGGTAAGGAATTCATGTTCGAGGACAGATGGTTTTGAGACTTTAGGGCTATCTCGTAATACACATATATGCAGAATATATGCAGAATTTAATTTCTCATCCTTTTCCTCCACTTCTGTTTTCCAGTGTTACTCCAGCATGGAGCTGATCCGAATATCCGAAACACTGATGGCAAATCAGCTCTGGATCTGGCTGACCCTTCAGCCAAGGCTGTACTTACAGGTCAGCCTCCTCCTTGTTAACTATCACGCATATTTAGTTAAATTCCCATATTCTTGTGTTACCATATCCAACTGTGAACCGTGGGTACACACTGAACCATGGAACTGTTATAACTATGACCTTTTGTTTCAGAGGGAATCAATCACAGTTCTTTTGCTCTTTGTTCTTTTGGTCTCCGTATCATGTAGTTAGATTTCTGAGGAAGTTTAGGCTGTGTGTAGCTAAAGATAAAGGTAAATATGTAGCTTTGTGACTAAATGGGATTGGATCTGACTGTAGATGTTTGTTCCCATAGGACCATTGATGAGTAAGTTTCTTTTAAATAAAGCATTGGCTTGTTGGTAATTGTTTTATAATTGTAGAAATAAAAGATAAAGAAGATGTATACAATTATACCCATCAAATACTGTGTAAACAGTTTTGAGCTTAATACTTGTTTTTCTTTCTTTTGTCCAGGTGAATACAAGAAGGATGAACTTCTCGAAGCAGCAAGGTGCGTATATCTATATCTGTAAAGCATGGTGCCAGTGAGTCATGATTATTATTATGGGCTCTGTTGAATAACGCAGAGACAACTTTGTACCTTAGGAGTGGAAATGAAGAAAAGCTGATGGCCCTTCTGACCCCATTGAATGTCAACTGTCATGCCAGCGATGGTCGCAAGGTAAATGATCCAGCAGCGCTACACAATGAACACCCCCAGGCTCTCACATGTCACATGTTGTGTTGCGCAGTACTGCGAGAACGTCACCCTGAACTTTTGATAGATCTTTATAAAATGGGAAAAGGAGTTTTGAGTGGGGGGAGGAAATGAAGACACCCTCCTGTCAGATTACTGTTGGATTAGTTTGTTTACTGGGGGTTATAAGAGGACTGATGCGACTGAGTTCATAGGAGGAGGTATTATTATTGTTGGACACACCATGATGCTACACAGTGCAATGTTGTCTCTTACTTCTAAATCGTTTAATCTATTCATTTGTTTTCAGTCAAGTTAGCTCAACTTTTAACAAACTCACTCATCTTTGATGGTGTATTTTTTTCTGTTCTCTTTTATTTTAACGTAAAGACAACAAAGCTATCGGTCAGTCGGATAAGCTTGATGTCCAAACTATTTGTTTTGTTGAATCAAACGTCTCTGTTTGAATCTGATGTTTTGAACACAGCTCTCGCTTCTTTCCTTCAGTTGCTTTACAATGTTGGAATAACACTATTTGTGATTTTGAAAATCTATTCCGGTGCACAAGACAAGCGTCTTCTCATGCATAAAAATTTTCATCTTTCAAAAAATATTAAAATGAAAATTTAAAATGGATACATTTCCATCTTTGTTTAAAAAAAACTCCATTCACCCTTATGATATATCAGCACTATCATGTTATCTTCTGTTTCCTTGAGCAGTGTCATTTCCCCCCTGCATGATCTGCAGTCTAGATCTGGTTTGTTTTTAACTGGCTGGCGTGAAGCATCAATTTTGTTTCACAAAGCTAAGAGGAGAGGAAAAGCCCCACTCGCCTTCTGGCTCCTTTCCCTCTCCAGCCTCGTGTCACATTTAATGTCCAAGCACGTTTGCCACACCAGTGATCTTTATAACTGCGGTTTGTTTTTGTTTGACTTGAAAGAAGAGGGAAATATCTGTGAAAAGATGCTGTCATTTGGTAATTTGTGTTTCGTTTTGTTTTCCGTGTGACTCTGGCAACATTTGTCGATCAGTCAACCTCACAAAAAATGCTGGTAAGTTGACCTTGATAACGGCCATTTGATTGATGCACTGTTGTGATTTTTTTTCTTTTACTCCTTTTTAATCCATTGTTTTTATTTGACCAATAAGCTGGCTGTCACTTGTTAATTACACATCATGGACCTGGGATTTACGGGTCACTCATGTCTCCTACCCTGATGCTCCTCTAGTGTGTGTGTGTGGGTGAGCACCTGTGTGTCTGTGTATGTAAGAGCGGCATGTGATTGAATGAGTGCATTGGGTTTTTATCATGGTGATGACTCATCTTCTTGGATTTTGGAGAGGAGCTCAAAATGTCCACTGCCTGCTTTCTTCGGCGTCTGTCCACTCTCCTCTGCACACTCACCCACATTTCTCCGACTTTCGATCACTTGCTCAGCCAATCAGTTTCTGATATGGCCTTTAAATTATTCTTTTTTTTCCTTTTTTGTTCCCCTCCCCAACAATGATCACTCATGCATGCCTTCAGGCCCACCCTCCTGCATTTTGTCAAGCGAATCTTGAATTTGTGTCTGTGAAATTTGTGTCTTCATGTTCCCTTTTGGACCAGTTGGTATGCTGTAAGGATTGCTCTACATTTAACCTGTCATCAAAATGCTGTGCTTCCTCCATTGGGAATAATTTGAATGCTTACATGCCTCACACAATGAATGATGCTTTCATAATTTAGCCATCTGATCAGTTTGACTTCATCGCTGTGGCTTTAAATATTAGATTTGACATTCTGGGTTTTGTCTTCTAATCACAGCATGACCCTTTGAAATCATGTTCCTGATTTTTTTTTGTTTTAGTTTTGGTAAGAGCTAGACTCTGATAATAAAAATGTATGCCTTTGAGGCTGGATTTGCAGCTTTGCTTATACTAACATTTTTTTGTCTTGGCTGGAATGAAGCTATCTGATTTGATCTTCTTGTCGCTTGCAGACATGCTTTTTCAAACATTCAACCAGCTTACTGCAGCCACCCTGCATCCAATTACAGTTGGGATATGACAGCCCTCCACCATCCAGTAAACGTTTCCACGATCAATTTGGCTTTACAGCATTTTCATCGATATAAAACAAGCAGACTCAAGAACAAACAGAACTAACTATCCCAACCGTAATTCATGCCTAATCTTTTTTAATTAAATATTATTAACCGTTTGATTCCTGTTTCCAGCTCACTGCGTAAAACAGAATTTTCAAACTCAGGCTTTCAGGTTTAATATTCAATTTAAATGTTGAGTAACGAAAATGAGTCCCACGCCACTCGCTCGGGTCAGACGTTGTACTGGCAGCATCAGAATTTTTGTCGCTGGATTTGCTCGCAAACATTGAACTTGCATCATCAAATCTGCCCTTCATCTGCAACTCACCAAGCATAGCCTGCAGTAGCCCATTGCTTCTGGCCCTAATCAGCCGCTTGCCCCCGTGGCCACTGAAGGCAGCGCCGCTGCCGGCGGTGTGAGCGCGCTAACACGCTGCCCTCTCTTCCAGTCCACGCCCCTCCACCTGGCCGCTGGCTACAACCGGGTCCGCATCGTCCAGCTGCTTCTCCAGCACGGCGCAGATGTTCACGCTAAGGACAAAGGGTGAGTGGCTACTCGTGAAAGGGGGGGGCCACTTATCGGCCACTGTTTGTGACACGGGTGTCTTACTGTGCAGCGGCCTGGTTCCTCTTCACAACGCCTGCTCGTACGGCCACTTCGAAGTCACGGAGCTTCTGCTCAAAGTAAGTTACACAAAAACTTTGTCTATCTTTAGTGGGTATGCTTAAACTTTAAAGTTTTTATGATTTCAGCTAATCAGTCTGGTCTTCAAGTGAAAATGCTGAACCAGCGAAGTCTTCCTAACCCCAAGCCATATTCCAGAAATAAAGTTATTAGTTGCTGGTCCCCTTTGTCCTGCTATACATGTATCAATTTACTGAGCAACGTGTGTCCGATTCTGCTCTGAAGATTCTTCCTTTTGCAGTATAGCATCGTATGTTAAAATGTATCTAAATATGCTGCTCAGATCTATTTAAATCCATTTGAAAGCAGCTTTTTGTGTGATGCAGCCATTTAAATGGAAATCTGAGTTTTCCTTAAGCGAATACAAACCAAGATGTAGTCTGATTTCTGATGTGTTTAACCATCTGGCAGGAGAAACGGGATATGTGGGAATAAAATAAGATTTTTTAGGGATTAAAATGTGCGACTCAGACACGACTGAACAAAATCATTTGGCTGTTTATGGTGTCATGTAAAAGTATAGACTGGGACAGGAAAAGTCATGTGAATGTGTTTGTTTTGTTGCTCTTCCCGTGCTATGAGCGTCTGCCCTCTTTGCAGCACGGAGCCTGTGTGAACGCCATGGACTTGTGGCAGTTCACTCCTCTCCATGAAGCAGCGTCCAAAAACAGAGTCGAGGTTTGCTCCCTGCTTCTGAGCCATGGGGCTGATCCCACGCTGCTGAACTGCCACAGCAAGAGTGCAGTGGACATGGCCCCCACACCCGAGCTCAAAGAAAGGCTCACCTGTGAGTTCCCTCTCAGCCAGTCAGCCCACTGCACCCTCACATTGTTTACTTTTAAGTATTGAGTCATCGGCTTAGATGTTAACATCTCGGAACAGTCAGGCTGGAACTCCTTTCCAGTCACAAATAAGTTGTTCGACATTCTTACTAAATGTGTAGAAATGAATAAATATATAAGGCTAGGGAACTAAAATAATCTTCTCTTTCTTTTTTGTCATAGATGAGTTCAAAGGTCACTCACTTCTGCAAGCGGCCCGTGAGGCCGACATGGCCAAAGTGAAGAAGACGCTGGCTCTAGAGATCATCGGCTTCAAACATCCACAAACCAACGAGACGGCTCTGGTCAGATTGAGTCTTTTGACTTGAGTTGTCCCTGAAATTTGATTTGACATTTTAGAGTGGCGTGAACACGAACAGAACTACAGAAGCTGTGGATTTAAGCGGGTTGAGACGGTCTTTGTAATTTTCTGTTTGTTTCTTTTGTATTCCAGCACTGTGCGGTGGCGTCGCCCCACCCAAAGAGAAAGCAGGTGACTGAGCTGTTGCTCCGTAAGGGTGCCAACATTAACGAGAAGAACAAAGAGTGAGTCCTCGTTGCTTCATATTAGTTAGACAAAGTGGCGAAACTAATAAGAATGTTCTTTGCGAAAACAAATGAGAATAAGACAGAGATTGCTTTTGCATGTTATTTTGAATTGTTGACATGGTCATGTTTTTTTTTGTTTTGTTTTTTTAGCTTCATGACTCCTCTGCATGTTGCCGCTGAGAGAGCACACAATGATATCCTTGAGGTGCTTCAGAAACACGGAGCAAAGGTTAATACATTTCATTCTCACTCCCTCCGATAATAAAGGGGAATTGTCATCTTTTAAAAGTGAAACGTGCTGCTGCTGCTGCTGCTCAGCTCTCTTCTCGTGACCTCAGGTGAACGCCGTGGACACACTCGGTCAGACGGCCCTCCACAGGGCAGCGCTGGCTGGACACATCCAGACCTGCAAGCTGCTGCTGAGCTACGGGGCCGACCCCTCCATCGTGTCCCTGCAGGGCTTCACCGCCGCTCAGATGGGCAACGAGGCTGTGCAGCAGATTCTTAATGGTAATCACCCTTTTTTTTTTTCTTACACAATAGTTTCTTTGTAAACTCCTATTGTGATAATAATTTGTTGGCTGTCGCCCTGTTTTGCAGTGACTGGATTGTAATGTATTTTTCTTGGTGTTGAATTTAATCTTTCTTCTTCCCCAGAAAATGTTCCCACTCGTAACTCTGATGTGGACTACAGATTTCTGGAGGCTGCCAAAGCAGGGGATCTGGACACGGTGCAAGTAAGTTCACAGTTCCTTTGTCTACAGGTACGGGCTGTAGACATGAAATGGGGATTTTTTGTCTCTGGTTTTATAAAAAAAAAAAAAAAAAAACTTTTAGGAAAATGGCTTCTAACTGAGTTTTCCTTGTATGTGGCAGCAATTGTGCACCCCTCAGAACGTAAACTGCAGGGACTTGGAGGGCCGCCACTCCACTCCTCTCCACTTTGCAGCTGGTTACAACCGAGTGGCCGTCGTTGAGTACCTTCTCCACCATGGAGCCGACGTACATGCCAAAGACAAGGGGTGAGTACTTCAGCTGTGCATTTCTATTCATTAAGCTAGTACAGTCTGCTGCACTGGCCCCTGATTCCTGCTGTCTGCCCTCAGTGGTCTGGTTCCCCTCCACAACGCGTGCTCTTATGGGCACTACGAGGTGGCTGAGCTGCTGGTCCGACACGGCGCCTCGGTCAACGTGGCAGACCTTTGGAAGTTCACCCCACTTCACGAGGCTGCAGCCAAAGGAAAATACGAGATCTGCAAACTGCTTCTGAAAGTAAGGATGAGCTATTCTCGTCTTGTTCACAAGCTGACACTCCTTTTTGAGGTCTAAATTAACTGTCTGGAACATAATTTGGTGAAAGGAGCATAGAATGTCACCACAGCAGCTCCCTCCTTTTCCAGTAACTTACACCCTTATTCAAGAGGATTGTTTTGGGACTCCACCTCTGTCTCCCTCTCAATCTCATGCCATGCCTCATTTTTACTCTATCAGATATTGAGAGTTTTTTTAAATGACTTGCAGTGTGTAAGCAGTGGAAATGAGAGCACAAAATGCAACACGAAAAGCTGCAGAGTCTAATAAAATGGTTGAAATGATGGGGTAATTGATTTAATTCTCTTTGTTTTCAGCACGGAGCTGACCCAACCAAGAAGAACCGTGACGGCAACATTCCCCTGGACATGGTGAAAGATGGAGACACCGACATCCAGGACCTGCTGCGGGGCGACGCTGCCTTGCTGGATGCTGCCAAGAAGGGCTGCCTGGCCCGAGTGCAGAAGCTCTGCTCCCCGGAAAACATCAACTGCAGAGATGCGCAGGGCCGCAACTCCACCCCGCTGCACCTGGCCGGTACGGGCTGCTCATAGTATATACAGACTATCTACAGACACTCCAAAACGAAATGTTTTTCACACTTTATATTCATATGAAAGCCTAGTAAGACTAGGTAACCTTAATAACCTTTTTTTGGGATCTCGTTCGCTCTTCACAGCTGGTTACAACAACCTGGAGGTGGCAGAGTACCTTCTGGAGCATGGAGCTGATGTCAACGCCCAGGACAAAGGAGGCCTCATTCCTCTTCATAATGCTGCTTCTTATGGGGTCAGTCTCAGTAGGATAAACACACTAGACACCAAATACAGATTATATGGTCTGAATTAGAGAAATTAGAAAATTCCCAGATGCTGTAATACGTTCAGTTTTTGAGTTGTTTTCAAGGAGTTTGGAACTGACTTTTGCTTTCCTGTTTCTCTTCCTGGCAGCATGTGGACATCGCAGCCCTGCTGATCAAGTACAACACGTGTGTGAATGCTACAGACAAGTGGGCTTTCACACCCCTGCACGAAGCAGCTCAGAAAGGCCGCACCCAGCTCTGCGCGCTGCTGCTGGCTCACGGAGCTGACCCCACCATGAAGAACCAGGAGGGCCAGACTGCCCTGGACCTGGCCACAGTAAGGACCTGTGTTGGGCTTTATCACACCAGCTTTAGACTCATTATCTTTCCAACGGCCACACGAGACAGAAGTGTCTTTCTTCTCTGTCTGCAGGCTGATGATATCCGAGCCCTGCTTATGGACGCCATGCCGCCTGATGCCCTGCCCAGCTGCTTTAAACCTCAGGCCACGGTGGTCAGCGCCTCCGTCATCTCCCCTGCTTCCACACCATCCTGTCTGTCAGCTGCCAGCAGCATAGACAACTTGGCAGGGCCCCTCACGGAGCTTGCTGCCTCCGCCTCTGCCGCCGGGGCCTCTGGAGTGGCAGATGGCGCCACAGGCACCGACCGCAAGGAAGGGGAAAGTGAGTTAGTTTCACTGATTACAAAACTCTGTTGGTCTTTCAAATTTGGCAAAAGTAGACAGAAAAACCAGGAGAGTTCTGTGTTGCATCCTGATGTGATGTTTTTTCACAGTGGCAATGCTGGACATGAACATCAGTCAGTTCCTGAAGAGCCTGGGCCTGGAGCACCTGAGGGACATCTTTGAGAGGGAGCAGGTGAGTAACCAGCAGTAGAGTTTTTCTTGGAGAAACATCTCCTGTTTTTTTGTGTTCTAACTTTAAAAGGTAACAGTAGGCTGATGGAACGTGTAGGGCAGGGATGTCAAAGTCAAACACACCGCGGGCCAAAAAAACTAATTTGCTACAAGCCGAGGGCCGGACTGGTTCAACGTTTATTAAAACATCTCGAAACGATTGCACATAGACTATTGAACCAAGACCTAACAGTGTATTCACACATATTCACATTGATTAAATGAACATGGCAATATTTTGTTATGGCTCTGTCGGTAACTTCAAGGGAAAGCATTTTCAACAGCCAAACAGCAAAAAATTTAATTGTGTTTTTTTTTTAAATGTGTTTCTTAATATCAAGATAAATGCATAAATAAAAGTCCATGCATTATAAACTGAAAATGTATTATTTTGCTGCTCTATTATCTACCGATCACTGCTTTCAAATAGTAAAATTTTAAAAATTATAATATTTTGCGACTTCTTTTGCCACAATAAAGCTAGCCTTGACAGCAGCCTCACTTTGTGATTTAGCATATGTGAACATAGCCTTTCTGGACTTAAGGCCTCGTTTTAATTCTTCCACCTTCTGTAGCTTTTGTTCATATTCCATATTCTTGTCTTTGTCTGTGTGTTTCTTAGACGTGTGATAGTGCCTTCTTAAATTAAATTAATACATTACAGCCACACTTTCTCCACACAGAAGACACACAGGTTTGCCTTTTACCTCCGTAAACATGTCCTCTGCCTCCCACCTGGCCTGAAACCCCCTGTTCTCAGCGTCCACCTTACGTTTAGTCATTTTTGAGGAGGGCGTATCAAAAAGTCGAGCTCTGCTCTGAACGAATGAAGCCGTTTGTGCACGCTGCTGTGACTTAGCGGGCGACCGTTGCATTGTGGGAAATGTAGTGTTGGTGCGTGCAAAACAGCAGCAGGCGGCTGTGGCCTGCAGGCCGGTTCTAATAGTAATTCAATATCATCCAGCGGGCCATAGATAATCAATTCGCGGGCCGGATCTGGCCCGCGGGCCTTGACTTTGACATATGTGGTGTAGGGTCTCTTGTTCTTGTTGGCGTAATGTGGTTCTGGTCACAGATCACCCTGGACGTGCTGGCCGACATGGGCCACGAAGAGCTGAAGGAGATTGGGATTAACGCGTACGGCCATCGTCACAAACTCATCAAGGGTGTTGAGAGGCTGCTGGGCGGCCAGCAAGGTAAAGGAGCATTTTACCAAATGAGCTGTCTCGGTCAGGCGATTTCCAAAGTCCAACATAATCGACTGAATCTCTCATTGTGCAGGTGCAAACCCATACCTCACATTCCACTGTGCCAGCCAGGGTACCATCCTGATAGACCTCGCCCCCGATGACAAAGAGTACCAGTCTGTGGAAGAAGAGGTACTGTTCAGCTATTTCACCTATTAATGTTTTTTTCTCCGTAAAAATCGGTCTTTATGGCTTCCCCACTGGTACAGCAGCGGTGGCTTGTTGCATCACAGTGAATCGACTTGTTGTTGTGTTCTTTCAGATGCAGAGCACAATCAGGGAGCACAGAGATGGAGGCAATGCTGGTGGAGTCTTCAGCAGATACAACATCATCAAGGTATTACTATTCATTTTGATGCAGGCAGGTTTTTGGTTTGTCTTGTGTTGAGGCAGAAATGATTCTCAACCGAATCCTGTTTCTTTTCATGCTGTGACAAACAGATTCAAAAGGTGGTAAATAAGAAGCTGAGGGAGCGCTACACCCACCGGCAGAAGGAGATCGCCGATGAGAATCACAACCATCACAACGAGCGCATGTTGTTTCACGGTAACCGCAGACAGTCAGATCGATTCACCAGCTGGGTGATTGTCAGTGTTTTGTGGGTTTAAACTTGCCGTCTGTTTGCAGTAGTTTAGTTTTGTGTGCTGATTTCTATCGTGTTTCCCCCAGGCTCTCCATTCATTAACGCCATCATCCACAAAGGCTTTGATGAGCGCCATGCTTACATAGGAGGGATGTTCGGTGCAGGGATCTACTTTGCAGAGAACTCCTCAAAGAGCAATCAGTACGTCTACGGCATCGGTGGAGGCACGGGATGCCCGACACACAAGGACAGATCATGCTACCTGTGCCACAGGTAACATAACCACAGTGCGATTCAAACTAACAAAATACACATAAAGCTGGTTTGGTTTTTGTTTTACGTGCGTTTGCTGTGTGGCACTTGGGTGTTATCGCTTTCCTCTCATCTGAACTTTCAGGCAAATGCTGTTCTGTCGAGTGACTTTGGGGAAGTCCTTCCTGCAGTTCAGTGCCATGAAGATGGCCCATGCCCCTCCAGGACATCATTCAGTAATAGGGCGGCCAAGTGTGAACGGTTTGGCCTATGCCGAGTACGTCATCTACAGAGGAGAGCAGGTAAACGGACATCCAGGCTAAATTTCCCTGTGTCCTGCATGAGTCGTAATATCAACTCAAACACATAAGACCTACTCTATGTGACATTGAGTGATGCTTTTTTTTCTTCATCTGCCAGGCCTACCCAGAGTACCTCATCACCTATCAGATCCTTAAACCAGAGAGTGCAGCCCAGACTGCTGCGGGGGCGGAGCAGAAGTCATAGTTACTTTACACTGCACACACTGGCACAAGGACTCCACGCTCGTTATTTTTGTCCTTTGAATTGCAAATGCCTGAACACCCTTTTTGTTACCAGACACATTTCCAGTCGCTTGCACAGTAGAACCCATGGTGACCAGTGCGTCATGAGCAGAGATGCTGTACTAAACTCCTACTCATGGTGATGACATTTAGTTTTGGTTTTCTTTTGCATCGGCTGCATGTCCATACAAAAGCATGAGAAGCCCAATAGCGTGCGTGGGTTAGTACTTTGAGTATTGCTCCCCTCCTCACCGATTGGGAGATTGTTCGTTGAGACTTTGAAGCATTATTAGCATTTCCGCTCTTCGTCTCCTCGTGCCTCGTGATTGTGGAGAATCACCGACCACCCCTGCTCCATCCTTACTCACATCTAGATGCACACGTCTCACCATGAAAACCTGAACCCTGTGGACTACTACCACCCCACCAGACCGGGGCGTATCCTGTATAGACTGGCCTGTGGTTACTGTGATTTTTAATGCTAAATCAATAACACTACCACACAGTTAACAGTATGTTGTTGTTATGCTGTAATACTTACAAACTGTCATCTTAAGAACTTTACAAACACTGAACTGTTACATTTTTTTTTTGGTTTGTTGAAGTTTTTATTTCTGTGGTTTTATTCAGATACAAAATTTGAGACCAGCTTACGGATATTACAGTTTTGTTTTGCATGAGGGAGGATGCGTGCTCAGCACTGCAACACAAAGCATCATAAGAACTCATAATGAAGCTGTTGAACATGGAAGCATTACATATGACTGGGCTCCATACAGTAGAGTAGGCAGACGTTGAAATGCGCTTACAAATAACAGCTTAAAGCCGACCACCCTTCTGGCATGGCACCACCATGGTCTTATTTACAGACATTCACACATATGGATTTGCACTTTTACATAGAAACCTATTTAAGTTATTTTGAATTGAAATAGCAAATTTGTGGCGAAAACAAATATTTGTACAGGTTGTATAAATGGTTGTGTATAACTGTTGCTGTCTGACAGTAACCTCAAGTTAAGTGTAAATGATCTGAATTTTCTTTTCATGCCTTCTTGATTCTCCCACTCTTTTTTTTATTTTTAAATAAATGTCCCATTAACAGCTCCTTGTTTGGTTGGTTTTTTTTTGTCAGAAAACATCGGACACAAGATTTTGTCATATTGTACAAAGAGAAAATTCCACATCAAACTTAACAAGTACCGAAAGTGAAAACAAATCGACCCATTAATCTTAATTTATAATGTCACAAATAACTTATTCAATGAGCTCTTCGTAAGATCTGGTTGGGTTTGTTTTAAATTATTGTGGTAAGAAGACTCTAAATTCCATAAAAGACTACAGCAGTGTCGCATGTAAATGACGTAATTTTGGTCAGACGATGACTGCAGCAGCCGATTACCTCTAGCTGGCTGTATTTTTGTTTTGTTTTGTTTTGTTTGTTCAAGTCATCAAAAAATTATTTCCCCCAATTTATTCGCACACAGAATGTGTTAGACACGTCGAGCCCGTGCTCGTCCATCGTTTGACTGTAGCTAAATTAAGCTAGCCCGCCACCAGAAGTTCCTATGGACCATCGCAACCATGGTGTGGATAAGTTTCTGTATCCTTGCCTTACTCCTCTCCAAAACGTCAGGCACGTCTTATGTTATCTCAGTTGATGTGGGAAGACCAGAGAGAGTTCTGAAACACTTCTGGAGAAGCAGTGGTTTCTGGTAGGTCTAATACAATCGATCAACTCAGGTACTCGTACAAAGTGAGCAGTGGAGATTTTAATAAACTCTGAAAGGGACCTGGTGTTTTTTTTTTTAATGCCGAATAGAACAGAAGGTATTCACTCCTTTGAGGAACTTTCAAATATTGCAGCAAGCGAGAATTTTACACCCACTGACTTGGAAATATTTCATATTTTGGATGATTTTAAACGAACTTTTTCATAGTTTTTGTCAAGCAACTGTAATATCTGTATTCGGCAACATGATTACTGTCAAATGACTCATTTATTTTTTTAGTCTATAGCTTTTTGTCACTTTGGTGAAGAAGCTTGTATCTTTAATTTAATCATATTTGGGTTATTTCGTGTGCAGCCCTCCACTCCCTCATTCCAAGGCCCATCAGTTTGACCTCAGCATCGACCAGAAGCTGAATCTGGCCTATCTGGGCTCAGTCCCTCATGGGGGGATCCAGCAGGTTAGGATCCACTGGATGTTGGAGCTTGTCACAGCACAGTAAGTCACCTGTCAGAAGAATGTCAATCACAGAGATATCGTAAACTGTGCCTGTCAACGCTTGTAAAGGTGTAATCATATGAAAGATTTATCTTTTGTTATAATGCACTCAAGTCCAATGTGAGTTCATGATTTTGTCAGTACTCTCATGTGGAATAACCAGAGAGTGATTTTATTTTATTTTTGTATAGAGATATTGGTGGGAAACCCCAGTATAATTTCACTAAACTGGATCAGCTGATAGAACTACTCTGGATCAATGGACTTCAACCAGGTGCGGAGCTCCAAACACACCATGTTGTCACTGAAATGACTCCAAAGTAATCTTTGTCTTTTGGTTCGTACTGTTGGAGTAAGCAAAACCATTAAAAGATTTAAAAAATGTTTGCACTTTGCAGGTTTTGAACTGATGGGCAGTGTCTCAAAATACTTCACTGACTTTGAGGACAAGTCCCAAGTTATTGAGTGGAGAAACTTTGTTTATCTCACAGCCAAGAGGTACATCGGTGAGTAGTGTTCCTGTGTTTAGTCAGTGTGTCTGTCCATCATAGGTGCACGTCTTCTGAAAAGTTTGTAGCATGATGTGTAGTTGTGCAAACATATTAGGATTGATGTTTGATTCTGTCATGTTTTGTTGATATCCTCATTGTTCGTTCTTAATTTCAGATAAATATGGATTAGCTAGTGTTTCTCAATGGAATTTTGAAACATGGAATGAACCCAACAACCACGACTTTGATAACGTCACCATGTCAATTCAGGGTAAAACCAAAATACCATACATTCTCAGTATTATATCGATACTATGTCAGCTATTTTCTGGAAGGAGTTCTGATAGAGAGAAAGTTTCCTGGTCTTGGTGCATATCATATGACATGAAACCTAAAAACATCCAACCTGCTCAACATAATTCTGAGTTTTGGGATCATTGCTACTTCAGTGAACGTATCAGCGATTCATCAGCGTTACCCACTTTCATTTTAGGGTTTTTAAACTACTACGATGCCTGTTCGGAGGGGCTGCGTGCTGCCAGCCGGCTCTTGAGGTTTGGAGGCCCGGGAGACTCTTGTCATTCACCACCCCACTCCCCATACTGCTGGGCCATGCTGCAGCACTGCCACAATGGCTCCAACTTCTTCACCGGAGAGACGGGGGTCAGGATTGATTACATCGCCCTGCACAAGAAGGTGAGTTTCTCTGGACTGGAGAAAAGTTTATCTATTTTGAAGCCAGGGCATGCTGACTTTCTGTCTCTATCCTGCAGGGAGGAGGCTGCTCTTTGCCCATCCTCCACCAGGAGATCCAGACGATAGAGGAAATCCAGGAGCGTTTTCCCAGCTTCCGCCGCATTCCTGTTTACAATGATGAGGCGGATCCTCTGGTGGGGTGGTCCAGGCCTCAAGGGTGGAGAGCTGATGTGACCTATGCTGCGATGGTGGTGAAGGTGAGCTATTCTCAAAAACAGCAATTTACTAAATTCTCTTTTGACTCTGAACAGACGCTGAATGGAAAGGTTTGTTCTGCTTTTCCAAACAGGTGATAAGCCAGCATCAGAATCTGCTGCTTGCAAACCCGAATAGCACCATCAACTACACCCTGCTGAGCAATGACAACGCCTTCCTTAGCTACCACCCGCACCCCTTCACCCAGCGCACGCTCACCGCCCGCTTCCAGGTCAACAACACCCAGCCCCCTCACGTCCAGCTGGTCAGGAAGCCCGTCCTCATCGTCATGGGCCTGTTAGCTTTGCTAGGTGACAATCCCTACGCAGGCCTCAAGGAGGCGTCGTAATTAAGGAAAGATGTTTTTGACTCCATATGATTCTATATGCTGTACGTTGTCACTAAATCAAGGAGAGACCCAGGTTCTGGCTCGTGTCCTGAACTTGACTGGAGGTTACAACGATAACAACAACACCCTGGGAGTTCTCGCCAGCAGCCACGAGCCTGCGATGCGCGGCAGCTCAGACAGCTGGCAGGCAGCGGTGCTGGTCTACAACAGCGACGACAACAGCTCCTCCTGCAGCAGCGACGACGTCACCGTGGCTGTGACAGGACTGGCTGAGCAGGAGGGTATGTCCAGCCACAGACTGAGGCGCCAACACCGCTGGCTCTCCGTAAAAGTCCGGTTCGAAAAATCGTGCAGTCCGTCTTTATTTGAGTGCATGTTTGTTTTTCATCAGGTCTTCTGTATGTCACATACTACATGGACAATAATGTAAGCAGTCCATACCAGCTGTGGCAGAGCATGGGCAGCCCTGACTACCCCACAGCAGAGCAGTTCAGACACCTCAGGAGTGTAGAGGTACGACCTAATATACAGAAGAATGCCCCCCATCACTGTTATTATTACTATTTTTTTGCAGTCACATTTCGAACCATCAGAATCAACGTGATGGCATTTTACACCTTTAGAGTCGCAGTGTGATTGACACATCTGGAAGTAAATGGTCCCTCAGCTGGTTGGTGTGAAGCATTCATCCTTACTAAAAATAAACCCAGTTTTGTTCAGAATTAGTGCAGCAAAATGCTTCAAAACACACATTGTGGTATTTTGAAATATTCTAGCAAGCAATTACGTGAAGTGTGCACATTATATTGAGCTGAAAGGTGGCTTTTCCCCTGTTCAGAGCTCTGGAATATGCTCTAGCCTCTGATGCTGGGTCTTTCTCTCAGGACCCTCATGTTGATGGACCTTGGAGAGTTCCTCCAGGAGACACTCTGACCCTAAAAGTCAGGCTGTCCGTGCCCTCCGTCCTCCTCCTCCATGTTTGTGCTCAGCCAAAAGCTGCCCCAGACCAGGTCAGAACCAGCTGCTCTTGTTTCATTATCTCATAGATTTATATGTGATTGAATGATGCTGATTAGTTCCCTAAATGTCACTTTAGTCGAGTATGCGTTTGAGCTTTGGCCATTTTGATTTAAACCTTTCTTTAGGTTAACGGGCTGCGCTTCATCAGGATCCACAAAGGCCAACTTCTCATTCTGTGGTCAGACCACTGTGTGGATTCAAGGTAAAAACACATGTTTGGAGGAGACATTACATTACCCCTTTAAATCTCATACAGAAACAAGTTATCATGGTTTATTCATTTGTATTTTTAGATGCATCAAGACCTTTGAGGTAGAATTCTCCTCAGATGAGAAACTGTTCAGCCGGATAAATAACCGGGACACAATTTTTACTTCCTACGTCCATTCACCAGGTAAAAATCCCCACCCAAATCCTGACAGAACAGCTATAAACCCACAGCGGTAAGACTTAAACTGAAGCTGTACTTTATCTTCTGCTGTGTTCCGTAGTGGACCAGGAGGTGGGAGGTCTGTACCGGGTTCGGGCTGTGGACTACTGGGGAAGGCCAGGGCCATATTCGCTGCCGGAGAGGTATTCGGAGGAGCATTAAAGCCTGTCCAGGCTATTTGTTTTACCGTTAGAGGGTGTCTGTTGAGGTTAAAATACCTTTTTAACGGATTGGTCAGCTTACCGTGGACTGAGCTTTTCCCCCAAATGTCACAGCCTCACATTTTGATCTGTGCACCAGAAAAAAAAAGCTCTGCTGGCTTGTTTCACTGAAGGCTTTCAAAAGAAGGACAATGCCAAGTTTCTATACAAAATTTATTTTCATCAACACAGGTGGGTGCAGTGTTACCCACCATAGCAGGTTTACATGATTTCTTTTTTCTTTTTTCAACATGGACAAATCTCTCCTATGAGTGGAGCGAATCAAATTGTGAGCTGGTTTGTTCCCTTTGTGAAGAGCCGTGTCGTCATTTGGGGCGTAATGATCGGCCGTCGGTGGCAGGCTGCTCAATAAGCTCCAGCTTAAAAGCCGTTCAGCAGGCTCCTGTCGAAATAAAAGATCAGGCGTTTGAGCAATTTTCCTGCGTTGGTGCACCAGCTGAAACGTTTGCATTATAGGAATAGAGTGTGAGGGACGTACCGGACTGCAGCACGGGCTGGAACTGTCCAGCCATGCAGATCTCGTCCTGTTTCTGGCGGACGACTCTCTGGATGGCCGGGGGGAGGCCTCGGGGGTTGCGGGAGAAGACCAGAGAGTAGCCATCCTCGCAGCTGCCATCATCCTTCAGCACGCGGCAGGCATAGGTGATGGCGTAGTTGTCATAGTCCGTGTCGATGACCCAGTAGTTGTCGCCTAGAATGAGCAGAAAGGAGGAAGTCAGTCTCACCTGGACCGAGAGAGGCTGGACATACGCGGCCGGAGGGTCAGGCTTACCGCCGCTGGACAGGTAGCTGGCCAGTCCCTGGTAGTTCATGAACATCTTGCCCGGAGTGCCGGGGTCAGGCACTGAGTACTGGGCAGCCATGTCTGCGCACACAACCCAGAACCTTGGAGGTGAGGAGAGAGGAAAGTTACATTTGGATATTTAGGATTTATTCCTGTTCAAACTCCAGCCGGCGGCATAAGACAAATACGCACCCAAAAAGAGTGACCCTGCCCCTGGAGGAGGCCACCATGGACCCGTCATCCCCAACGGTGTACTCAGCAGATATGTTGTCCTGGAGGAACAGGCCCTCGGGGTCTTTCTTCTGTAGAGCGTACCACTTTCCCGCATACTGTCAGAGACACTCAGAGTCAGTATTTCACAGGCATTTGGTTCACAGATCTGAGCATAAACCACACTATGAGATTCCGGTTGCTTCGTGTTTCTAAAGTTTCTGAAATTCCTGAGAATTAAAGTTACCAGCCTCTATTTTTCTGTATGCCAAAGCTGCATTGTAGCTGAAAATGACTTAGCTTCCACACCACTGACTATTTTTCTGGGTGGATGAAGTCTGAGTTTTTATTTCCCTTTTAAAAAGCATTTAAAAAACAAAATAAATCAATTTTGTACTCACTCTTTGGGGTTCGAAGTCTTGCTTGACCGTGAAGCTGTCCACCACGCAGGTGGCCAGGCCTTGCTCCACGCAGGCCAGCACAAGCATCAGCAGGGCAAAGATCTGGAAGTCCATTCTAGGAGAAACCCAAGTCAAAAGATGGTTATCCTGCTGTAGAGCCTCGTTTCCTCTCCATTTACAGCAGTAGGTGCAGCACTCTTATCCAGTTTTTATTTGCTCCTATTCAAACGTTTGTCAAGTCTCCCCTGGTCGTTAGAATTTGTCCTTACCTTAAGCGTAGATGGGGAGTGTTCAGAGCAGAGAAATGAGTGTCTGAGCGGTGCTGAGCAGCCGGCAGTGGGAGCCTTTTATACCTGAGAGCCCAGACAGCCTCTCTGATTATTTTCACTTCTAGAAACTAAATGCAGAGTTAAATCTAACGTTAATCCAGTTAAGAAAATCCTCGGCCGTAAGCTGATGAACCCTGGCATTCAGCAGTGTTTGGGCTTTATGTAATTGTTTGTGGGGCTGCAGAAGTTGATGGCGGATGTACCGGCTGAAGACAATGGCTTTAGCCTCATGTCACACGCCCACCTGACTCACACTCAGCTGAGGTGTGATGGAGCCGGCTTGAGAAGTTTATGAAATGACTTGTTGAAATTCTGTTTTTTGCTTCTTTTAGGAAAACAAAGGTATTTAAAAAGCAGCATTCACCTGGTCCTGGTGGTTGTTGACATAAATGTTTCACCGTTTTAACTCTTTGAATTCCATTTAGACTGACAGAACATGTCTGAGTTGGACAGTAATATTGTTTTCTGGCCCCCTGCCGTTCGGCCACAAATAGACTGACTTCCACTTCATGTTTGTTTAATTTAATTGTTTAAATTTGGATGTCAGTTCTTTGTATGAAATTAACTAAATATGATCAGTTAAAGGACTCAGAGATGGAAAAAAGAGGGGAAATCACCTCAATGAAAATGTCCCTGAGTGATGTCTTGCTGTCGTATCAGCAGAAGCTCCAGTGTTTCCATCTGGTGTCACCTGTATGGTTAAATAAGACACAATCTGCTCAGTGAATGCTGTCATAGGCATAGTGTGTAAGAGGATATGTTTGTCATTTACAGTCTGGCTCCCACCGCTCATTGTGGTTGGGCTAATAATACCAGGCTGTTGGTGATATTAGGTAAGACCTGTGTGCTTTGACGTGTGCGCCTGCTCTGGCTGTCCGGCCATGTGCGGGCCCTAAACTTTGCAGCTCTGCCCTGAAAAGTGTGAAGTGGGCTTTAGAGATCCGGCAGCTGACACGCGCACGTGGCTGCAGGTGAGCTTATCTGGTCTGAAGTCGTGTCAGGTCGCTGTGTACGAGCCGGGCCAGTTGTGTAACAAGAGGATGTAAATATACATTCATTCATTCAAATCCAGTGTTTTAAATCATATTAAGTAAATGTTTTCAAACCTACATTGTAGATGGTTATCAGATAACCATCCATCCATTTTCTGAACCGCTTTTTCCCGAATGGGGCGACTGGAAATGGCAGACTTCTGTTTAATGCTTTGAAAAAAACAAACACTGAACTATTTTTATCCTCGTACGGTCCTCCGTCTGTTTTTACAAAGCAACAGAAACCAAATGGTTTTGTTTTGCCTTGTTAGTGAACTTGTTCGCAACACATTAACATGTAATTTACACTTACTTTTCCAATATTTGGTTAAGATCTCATCTATTTAAAATGATAGTTCATTTTTAGGGGGGATAGGTTTATTTTGAACATGTTTGTAAACAGAGGCGCAAAAGTAGATCAAAAACCAATGATGGGTACATTTTTAATGGCATCAAATAGTTGCACCCATTTTTCTTCCACCTCAAATTCTTGTTTGACTGTTGCCTAAAGCACTAAGTGTCAAATGATCGCCCAATTTTATGTCGTACCTTATTTCCACTTGATAAATGAATGTGAATATTAGCATTTGCTATGACCATGTGTTAACCATGTGTTCATGCACCAAAGTGGCCTACACAGAAAACTTAACTTTGAAAGTTGATATGCTGCACACATAATTGTTTTCTTTTTTTTTTTTCATTGAAGTTTTTTTTTGTATTTTGTGAGCATTACAATACAGTGGAAATTAATGTATTTTTAATAGATTATGGATTAAACGCCAGGCTTCTGTGTACCAGCTACTTTAAAAGTGTATTCTCATTCATAAATGCTAAAATGAGTCATATCTAAATTAAAAGGAGAAGCAGTTTACTATATGGCAGTTTAATTTGACAGTATTCTTATTCCGAATACATCAAAGCAGATCACATGTTTTAATTGATAAAACTACAATCTGAAATTTCTGATTAGTTACAACAGATGAAAAAGTGAAACTTTACTCTCTTTACCTGTAACATTTGAACTTGGTTCTCTCTTTTCTTAAAGTGTGATGTCATTATGCAAAGCTCTAAAGTGCTCTAAAAAAATAATACAGATGCTATATTAATTTTCTTAAAGAGTTCCAGCGTTTTAGCTGTAAATCCAGGAGAATTTTACCTTGCAAATAAAGTTAAGTCTGTCTAATCTAAAGATAACTCTTCAAGAAATAAATAAATGCAACTGATTCCTATGAATGAAAATGTGCAAAATTACCAGTACTTAAAGTTTCTCACTTTAAGTACTGGTAGTTTTGCACATTTTTCTTTAATCAAGGAATTTTTAAATCGTATTTTTCATGTTTTTATTGGGACAAAATCTAAGCTGGTGTTTTAAACAAGACCAAAAATGTGACTTTACCAAGATGTAAGACCACCAAATGAAAAAGATTTAAGCAACAAACACAAATCTGGATTTAGGAAAAGGGCCTGTGTGTGTGAGAGCGAGATGTCAAATCTGACGTTCTGTCACCCTCTAAGTTGTAATGCTGAATAGAACCAAACATCAAATGCTGGTAAACAAAGGCAAAGACTACGATTGTGTATCTATTGTATTTGCAGCTTTGCTTCATTACAAACATCAAGGTAATATAACTTATGAGTGCAGCTGGATTTGAGGTTATACAATGCGGAGTTAAAGAGTATTTCATATCAGGTTACAAACAAAATGACTGTGGCATTCAAGAGGGGTAGGAACAGTGAGCATATCCTGTCTGACTAGCCCAACATTGTCATCATTACTCCAAAAAAACTGGAGGAGGAGGTTGGAAACTGCACTGCACATGGACGTGGGAATCCTCTTTAATCACTCCCGTTTTACTTCAGAATGGTGTCTTCATTTGCTGTGAAGGGAGAAATAAAACAGTTTGAGCTAGTTTTTGTTATTGCACTGGAGGCTGAATGTGTGATATTATTCAGCATGAAGACATTACCTTCTGCTAGCTGCTTGGCAATGCGCTCCTGCTCCTCACGGACCTTCTTCTCCTCCTCCTCAATCCTTCTTTCTTCTGCTGCGATGGGCTTCAGGTTTTCTGGGCAAATTAAGAGGTATATTAATTGTAAATGTTGCTAAACTTTTGGTGTCAAGAAGATTCTAATCAGATTGTATCCCAAATATGCTTAGCAGGCAGACCATTATGGCTACATATTTCTATTCATCATATCAAGACTACATATAAACGGTCTGACATCAGGGAGAAAGTCAAATATGCGACCGTAGAAGTAACATTTTCTCATATACAATGTCAGATTCCAAATTTGACTTTTATCTTAACTTATATTGAGTCTTTATCGCAAATATAGTCTCTTAGACAAATATTCTGCAGCAGAAAAATTAAACCTATGACAAGTATATAAATTACTTACCATATCTCCTTTTGCCATAGATGATACCAGCAATCAAAGCTGAATACCTGGCTGTCTGTAATGGAAAAATTACCACACGAGTGAAAACAGAATTATTTGGCTAGTTGTATCGAGCTGCAGGGGTCGATGATAAAGACAAAAACTAAAATACAGATTAACTACATCTTAAACAAGGAGTTAATCGAACACAAAAGTTTAGGGCAATCTAGCAAAGCCTTATGTTTTATCATTATTTGAATTGAACGGATATCAGTCCTGACTCGGTGTCAAAGTTGCTAATTATTAGCATTCATAAAGTAAAGGGTGATGCTCGGTCAAAACATGCAGCCCTAACATAGTACAGGCGCCCTGTTTTTTGTCGTAATGCTGCACAACTGTCACTGTTCCTTAGTTTGACCTGAGTATTTAGTCATTGATAGCAGTTTATAATTTCTCTGTTAGCTAGCATGCCCGGAGCTAACATTTAGCCGGTTAGCGTGCTGTAGCGTTCATCTTAAAGAATAAAAACATTTTTTCGACTAACCTGTCAGTTAAAAGACGCGGTAATATTTTCAACAATATATTTGACAAGACAAACCTTAATCAACGGCGAAACTGCAACTGGAGGAGCCATTGTTTTGCAGCAGAGGTCACTTTACCACAGAGGACTACGGAGAAGAGAGGACTTCTTCTTCGTTGAACTTTTGAAGTACCACTAAAACTGTACATTGAGGTGCTGCCACCCTCTGGATGAACTGACGCCTCACGGCGACAATGACGTTATTTAGCGTGTTATTTTTCAAAGTTAAAACTAAAAACAAATTTAATTGAGGTCTCTAAATTAGATAATTAACTTAATATCAATCTCCATATCATACATCATTCTAGTATAGAAAGTACTGCATATGGAGAGTCTTGTATGTGTAATAGTAGTGTCGTATTCAGACTGGGTTGCACCTTATTTTTCCCTACTATAATACTATTTCAGGAGCTGCATTTATGCATACTTGTACTTTTCTATTTTATTTTTCCAGAGTTCATCCACACCTTTTACAGTTTGGATCCTCTTTTCCTCTTTTTCACATTTATGAAAGCACTATTGTTTGATTTTATATATATCACAGCATCCTTCACAGCATACTTCTTTCCAGCTAAATACAAGCATGTGTTAGGAACAATTACTATGGTCAGGTTTTAAACAACACATCTATGGTCACATAAAAATGATAGAGCATCAGAAATGTGTTATTATTAAAGATCATATAGCCAGGCTGTGTGAGAGAAAGTAAATATGTCTTGGAGTTATGGCTGATTCATTATTGCCCTATGAGTAGAATAGCTGTTTTTGTTTGGCATCCGTCATCTTCAAGAGGTCAGTAGAGATCTGTGGACATGAACACTTCTGCTGGCAGGAGAAAATTCAATAAGACTGATGTTCCAACAAGAAAAAACTTTATTTAAAACAGAGCAGCACGCATAACAAAAGTAATGAACAGCATACATCGTTGGCAAATACTATTGAATTTCCAAATTGAAAATAAAAAAGCAACTTTTTTTCACAAAGCAACCTGGTGTAGCATACACTTTATAAAAGAACTGCAGATACACTCGCAAACAAGGTTAGCAGCGTAGATTTAGGAGGTTGATTTCACAGATTTTAATATTGAAAAAATGGAAGCAGGACCACTTCCCACACAGTTCATTAAAAAAACTTGGTCATTTACTTTTGACATAAAATATCTTGCCGTGATTAATGATGACACCACGTGTAAGCCAGCTTCACTGAAGCCAAATTATACTTCGGTCAAGACAAATATTCAGCGGGCAGAATGCTATGATGTGTGAAGCCGTGTAGAGAATTTGGATTTTTTTAAACCTCTTTTTGTGCGCTTTATTCAATATTAATGTATTTTACTTTGACCCATGTTATGTATTTATGTGTTTTCTTCCAAAAATAGCCATCCTACAGGAGCAGATTTCTAGTTGTGTGATTTTCCTCTGGCACCTATTCAGTCTGTTTGGCCCTATTATGTACATTTAATGCACAATATTACAGAAAAGCATATTAGGTACTTATTGTGATAGAAAAATCTAGTTTTTAAATATGTGGCTGAGTGTGTTCCCTGTCCTCTTTGCAAATCTCAACCTCCCTCGTTTCTTCATGGAGGCTGTGTACTGGTTGGATTTGAGTTTGGAGTAATAGTCAGAGAACTTATTGAAGAGGATGGAAATGGGCAGGCCATTGAGGATGATTCCAAAAGCAATGCAGACGAAAGCAAAGATGCGACCGAGGATGGTCTCTGGGTACACGTCTCCATAGCCCACAGTGGAGATGCTCACCTGTAGGGGAGAGAGAGGAGCAGTCAGTGCCAGCGGAGAGACACAAATTCATACCAGCACACATGACTGAATGAGAGTATGTCTGCATATGGAGCAGATAAACTAGCGTGCTGTGTATCCTCTCTCGTAGTAATGTGGTACACATATCTTAGAAATGGTTACTTTAATCAAACTTAGAGGAAGGCAAAGGCCATTCCAAATGTGGGAACAGATTTCTCCATTTAGATTATTCAGGGTGGTTAGTTTAAGAGGTAAGTACTCTTTTGTGTTAGGTTATCTTCATTTAATGATCTTATTTGCTGGAAAATTAGTTGTAAACACCATTCAAATTTTTCATTAAAACTTGCTGGTAATGTTTATGTGCATGTGCATCTCTGCTTTTGTCTATAATCCTAGTATCCAGGGGCAACACATCCTTCACTGTAATTTAGTTTCTGTTATCCTTTTTTATGCCCGACTTGAATATTGTTCACATCAGGAGGATCGATTGCTGCATCTATAGATGCAGTGCAGATGTGTAACCTCTGCTATAGTCATTAGTCATTGAGTAGATATTCAGTTTTGTGCTTCCTCTTCCTGTTCGTAGGCACACATTTAAACTACACCACATGCCTCCGCTCAGGGATATCTCATTTTAAATGAGAATCCCACTGTTTTTTTCATAAACATGAGAATGTCTGCCATCCATGACTACATTTAAAAAATATCCAGTAAGAGCTGCATGAGCCACCCTGTGACATCAGGCTGTCGAAAAACTGGTTCTGAAGTGGTCTGTTCAGTGACTCAGTGCTGGTGAATACAAGAGATGACATCAGTTAACAGTCCTCCCTGTTCCCCCCACCATCAACATTAGTATCATTCAAAGGATTATCATCTCCTTCCTGTGGATTAGGAGTAAGATTCCACCATCTGCTCTGGGAGTGAGGGGACACATCGGTTAGTGGGTTTGCTTATGGCACACAGACTCCCTCTGAAACCCACTAATTGCCTGTACAGTGTAAATCATGCAGAATTAATGGTTTAAAATAAAAAATGGACATTGTTTGATTTCAAATTTAGAAGTTGTAATTTGACTCTTTCCTTTGGAAAAATTCCTAGAGGCATGAAGGGACATGTCCTCTGGCAGAGCTGACGTCATTGTGTATGGTGTAATCGAACATTACAGGGTTCACAGCTTTAAAGGAGATCAGCTAAAGCTGAAGATGCCTCACTCTAGTTTCAACATCTCTCCGTATTTGTTTCCTGCATGTGATTTGCTGAATCGTACTCACAGCTGCCCACCACCATGCATGAGGTATGCTGGTGAAGTTGGTCTGCGGCATGTCGTGTTCCACTGTATAAACCATGGCGGAAAAGCTGAAGATGCCCATGGCGATGAAGAGGAACAGGCAGCCCACTTGCTGGTAGCACTGCCGCAGGGTGAAGCCGAAAGCCCGCAGACCGGTGGAGTGACGTGCCAGCTTCAGGATCCGGAAGATTCGCATCAGTCTCATGATCCTCAACACCTGGCCCAGCTTCCCCACCTGCCCCACCGCCTGCATGTCGGCCTCGTGCTTCATGTAGTTCTCCTCATTGTCAAAGAACTCCAGGATGCCCTGCACGTACTGAGGCAGGATGGCGATCAGGTCCACGGTGTTCAGCACACTCCTGCTGAAGGACCTGAGGTCAGGCGTGGATATCAGGCGCAGCAGATACTCCATGGTGAAGAAGGCAATGCACATGGACTCCACGTACTCCCAGTAGGTTTTCCCACTGAGGTGACCGGCGTGGGTTCTGTACTGCATCTCTTCAACTGTGTTGAGTGTCATGGCCACCAGGGAGACCAGCACAAACAGACTCGAGGCTAACGCCATCAGCTTGGCCTTGATGGAAGAAAACGGCTTCTCCATCAGGTTCCAGATGGCTCGCCTTGCCTGGCCCATGAACATGTCGTGGAACAGCTCCTCGTTCTCTTCTATCTCCACCTCAGCCTCCAGCTCCCTCTGGATCTTCAGCTGCTCGTTCAGTTCGTCCTGCCTCTCCTCAAAGGAGATGCGGCAGCAGCGGTGGGTGTTCTTGATCCTCACCCCCCAGTAGTTGATCTCCTCCAGGAAATTGCGGGGACACAGCTCGTCCTTGATCCACAACACACCCGTCCTGTAGAAGTTGAAGATGCTGTGGAAGACGTCTGGATCCCTGTCGAAGAAGTACTCGTTGTTGGTCACGATGTAGTCGTCGCACAGGTCCAGCTTCATGTTGTGGTCTGTGTAGGTGGCCAGTCGTCCTATTCTGGTCTTGGGGTACTTTGCGGCCATCTTGTAGGCTATCTGGTAGGGCTTCCCCCCAACATTGATGTTGATAACGTAGTTCTTCTTGGAGGGTGAGAAGTGTCTGGGGAAGCTACACAAACCACCGTCTTCTTCTTCATCCTCATACTCAGCGTAAATGTCGTAGATGTCCCTGCTCAGCTCTTGCATAGAGTTCCATGTCTTCACACAGCTTTCTTTGGCCAGAGGGTACACGATCTCTGAAGGTCTTCGATTGGCATCCGAGTCTGTGATTTTGTAGTTGGAGAAGAGACTCTGTCTCCTGTTCCACAGGTTGCCCACCGTCTTGGTGCTCCCCATGGTGAGCAGCCACAGGCTACGCAGCAGACAGAGCACTCTGAGCACCCAGCATTACTGCTGTCTAATACCTCCTTCACCTAAACACGGAACGACTTGAGCAGCATGCCTCATGGCCCCATTAATGTTGCTGACTGAGAGGATCTGCATGCTTATAGGGCATCTAAATACCATTATCCTCTGCTGAGCTGCTGGCTGACATGATATGGGCCGTGGAGCACATGTCAACAAATAACCAGAAAATAATTCACCAACTTGTTTCATGATTTGAAGACAGAAAACTGTCACTAATCTTGGCGATTTTTAAAGGTGTATACAAAACAATCAAAGTATTTTCATTCATTTTACGAATGCACGGGCAATATGTCATGCACTAATCTTTTTCAAATCCTTACAGATTATCCAACCAGTCATGCTGGAAGGTTGTTAATGGAAAACTCTTTGGTTGTCCTGTTGTTCTGCAGTTTGTTTACATTCCCTTTGTTGGCGTTGTTTGTTTGCCTCTGGTTTAAAATTCCCATGCTGTGGGCGAACAAAGGAGGACTAGTGGACATAAATGTACACCAGGGCTCTAAGCATTAGCCTACTTCCGGATTGGAGGGAGGGAGGGGGGGGGGGTTACAGGGTTATTCAGTCACAAGTTTAGCCAAACCCCCAATCTGTGTTATGATTTAATTTGTTGTAATGTTAGACCTTTTAAAGAGGTGACACCTCGTCTTACCCCAGCTAAGACGTAAGACTTAATTGATCTGATGGGAAGAAACCTTGTCTGTTACACAACTTTGCTTGCTACTCAGTTCTTTGACTGGCGGTCAGATTATTGCCCCGCATCTGGACTAACAGTCCAAGCTGACCAGAAACGACACTGGTAGAGTCCCCTGGCTGATGTCATCCCACGTGGGGGACACTAACATTTTATTCATTGATGTGACAGCCACCCCTGATAAGTTCATTTAATTAACTGTTAAACTAATCGGAGCTGCTATATTTAAGCTCAGCTGCCAGACTTAAGACTCTGTTTGTGTGGTGTGTCATGAGAGCAACAGATGAGTTGGAGCTATCATGGAAATCAGAGGGAGACATTAGAGGAATAAAAGACCAAAATGGCTGACAGTGTACTTGCTGCTTATGAGTTTCAGCTTTACCACTCACAGTCTAACTGTGTGTTCTTTTTTAGTAATATTGGCAAACTTTTCATGGCGTGGGGTGAACTGACATAGAATATTTGCCACTTAACGAGTCAGAGTTACGGTAAGCATTAACAAAAGCAAACAACTGACTAAGTGAGCAGAAAATGAGGGAACATTCAGTTCGTCCTGTGAGAACCAGCTGTTGTCAGTTCAGAAAGATCTAGATTAGATTCAGTTGAGGCCAGACTGTGATACAAAGTCTCAGAGTGTCTTTTTTTTTATCTCCAGACTAAAGACATACATTTGGTCTCACAGTCTGCTTCCTGTAGGAGAGATATGGATTAAATTTGATAATCTCTCTTTAAAACTGATTGGTAAAACAACAATAAAGGTTTTAATTCTTGTACCTTTCAAGAATCCTCCTGTAATGTATTTTTTCTGTTAATCACAGCGGAGAGATCCCAAACAACATTTTCTATTGTTTTTAATACATATGTTGATAAAAAACATCATGAGTGGGTACTCATTTTGTCATAAAATTTGTTTACCCTGCAATCTTCTTAACTAACATGTTACATGACAATCAGCCTTTCTTTTCTTTCAGCTTTTCTTGACAGCGGAAAACCCATGCTTAGGGTCTTTTTTAATTAAAGAGTTTCTAAACACAAAATTGAAAGGACTTGCTAGGAGGTAAAGACTGCTCTTAACAAACAACCAGAAGCGCTCAGTCGATCGGCCGACAGAAGCAGTAAGAAGGGACGAATGGACTTATGTACTGAAAGGTTCACAAATGAGTCAGTCAATAAGTTAAGAAAAAATTCATAAAAGATTGAATGAATTAAAGGTAGACTCTTGTTTTTTAATTACCACATGGGCCATTTGGTTTTAGTCTCTGTAGTTTTAAAGAATAAAAAATGTTCCCAGCATTTTTTTTTGTTTGTATTTTTTAAAATAAATCTAGGTTGACATCAAAGTCCCACTGGCAGACCCTTCCAGGACAAAGAAACATCTTGAAAAGATCAATGTAAATCAGTTGTGCAGATCCAGGGAAACATCTCAAACCTGCAGGGCAGCAGCCTTTGAGCACTAAAGTTTGAGATCCCCAATTTCAAAAGCCATTAAAAGATTCAGAGTTGACTTCTGATCGTACATATTCACATCCAGATGTGTTGCACAGCAGGGCCTGAGAGGACTGAGCCCTTTTGTCAAGTTACTCACACTAAAATGTCAGATTATGTGATTTTATGAAAGTAAAAGGTTTAATGAGCCATTTTCACATAACAATATGCAGGAAATATATACTAGGAAATAAAACTATACAAAAAAGGCGAAAATGTGTGTGTTTTTTTTAATTGCTTAAAAATGCTAATGATTTTGGGCATCCCATCCATTTCTTAATGCTTACTTATCGGAAGTAATTATTGGTCCAGTTAGATGGCGCTGCCCAAATTATTATATATATTCCTATCAAACTATTGAATTTGTTGGAATAATATGTATGGTCTATTCTGTTCCTTTTTCTGTAATGTTAAACTGAAATGTAGCAACATCAAAATTAAATTTTGAAAAGCTGACCGGATATTTGCTCCACAACTAGCTTCATTTGCTTAGAAAACGGTGTTTTTAAAAGGAAACCAAGGTTGTTGGTGTCTGCTGTGGGCAAAGCAGGTGGAAGGTACGTACAAACCCATTTTTATACAGTAGATACATAAGTATCATAGATGTTCTTTACCTCTAAACGCATCATATGTATTAGTCCATCGCATAAGCTTGCGGAAATAAAGATGTAGGGAAGTGACAAGTGAAGACAACTGGGAAAGTACAAGCTAACTAGCGGGCTAGCTTTAAGCTAGCGGGGCTAAACGGTACCGTTAACCGGTTCAAAGGAGGAAGCTGCCGAGCTGCCCGATAAAGTCGGTTCATTTGTTCACAATAGCCGACTAGAATAAGAGGATAAATAGACTCGAGTGTCTACAAAAAACACAGCGAAACATCTGTGTTAAGAGCAGTGGCGTTAAATGGTCGGTATGTCAGTGGGGGGGATGAGGATGTTGTGCCCCCTCTCCCTCCGTACATGTACACAAACACAGTTCAGCTTTTTATTAGCATCCTGCTTTTTGGTTGTTCCGTGGTGACTGGGGAAGAATAGACAGCTGAAGTATGACTAATTCAATATGATATTAGATCGTCACAAAAGTGTATGCATGTGTTTACTTTTTAAAGAAAATAATAGCTAACTTGAGTCTTTTAACAGTGACATCATAACTTTTGAAGACAAACTCTCCAGCACTTATTTGCAGACAACTGATGAAACAACACGCTGCTATTTGGATAATACAGTGTTATACTCCTAATAAGATGCTAGCTCTTTTGGTGGGTAACTCTGACAGCTGTAAATTCAACCGCAGGTCAGGGTTTTCAAGTTGCTGTCACCATTTTCAGAGAAATGCACCCATAACATGCAGAAACAAGGTGGGAGCGGTTTTACTTCCGTATGTTTTTGTTTTTTCTGGTTGGCTTAATGCCTTACCACAGGTGTTGCTTTTAAAGCTTTACTATCTAATGAGACGCTGTAAACCATCTACAAATTTCACTGCGTGTCCTGGCGCTCACTGGGAGCCTTAAATCTGACAACATTTTATTTATAGACATTGCACACGTCTAGGAGCTGCCACCTGGATCCAGAACACACAAAAAAACATCAATAGTTAAAGAGAAAGCGCAAGAAATGAACATTCAAAACATAGGTAATATCAGCCAAAATGAATACAATTGCCCAGAAACTCTAAAGTCCTTTTAGATTTAAACGTACGCAGCAGAGGAGTTATTGACTGGAGTCTTTTCTTAAGCTGTGGTCTGTGTGATAAATGTTTTGTTTTTTTATAAAAAGCCTTTAAACAAGAAAAGATGACACCAAGTCACTCCTGGGACTGAAACTGCCCCATAGGGGAGTTGTTACAAGAAGCAACACATGAGTAACCATGTAAATTTACCTTCCAATGAACACATTTTTCTCCATTAGGGCTAAAGTACTATCTAAACTACTAAAGTAGAGTTTTAATTCTCTCCAAAATCAGACATGGCACTCCTAATGTTTAACAATGTATGTGTGTAACCACCACATAGCATTTGGCATTACTTGTCCATTCTCGTGTGCATCAGCTGCTGAGCAGTGAAACGACAACCAACAAGTGAAGCTTTATTGTAGCTGTAAAAGAAGGTCAGGTTCTCCGGTAATCTGGTGAGAGAGATTTAAAAACCCGCTCGGTGACAATAACGCCTTGTTGGTTTGTGTGGCCTCGCCCTGTTGGCCAAGGACAAACCTGTAACCGTAGCCGGTGTAAAGTGATCCAGCTGCTGTGGTGCCCCGCTCCCAGCTCTCCGCTGACCTTGTTGAGGCGCTCGCCCTCCACAAGGCGCAGTCCCCCCCCCCACACACACACACTCCCTCCAGACCCCTGCTATTGCTTAGTTTCTGTATTGGACATAAGCGTGTGGAGGAGAGGATGTTCCAGCCGCAGCGTGTGTTTTCCTTTACTGTAAACAGTGACGTCTGCTGGGTTAGTCTGATAAAGACCTGAGTCCAGTTGTCCTCCCAGAGCGCCGCCTCTCCAGCCATCACCTGCTCTCAAAAAGCTTGCCGTCTTTGTTCCTCCTGCCGCCTTTTTACGAGCGGACAAGCAGCCCTTTCTGCACAGTTTGTGTTCCCGTCTGCTGACTGTCAGCTGCTCCGTCCTTTGACTGGAGACGAGAGGCGGCGGACTCTGTCTGACTCTGTAAAGGCGGGGTTCTGCTCACCTTACGGCCGCACCGCGTCTTCAGGGGAACGTGGAACAAATGCAGATTTAATGATTGAGCACAGTGGGCGAGAACCAGCCCCATTTGGTCCCAGCTTTGATGACTGCAGTCTGAATGCTTGTACGTGTGTTTAATGGAACCATTGCCCCATATTTTAGGTCGTAGGTTGCTGGGTCCTGTGGATCAGAGGAGCGGTGCCATTTCCCTCTCTTTCCTCTTACGCCCCCCTCCCCGTGTGTGTTTCCCTGTGTAGTAGTGACCCTGCTCCCCTACCCACCTCCTACCTGATCCCTCCTGCTGTGTTGCCAATCAAGCCCGACGCTCCCCTCCCACCCCATGCTTGGAACAAAGCCAGCGCACTGCCAGCCCAATGACTGCCTGGATCGTCCTGCCTGTCAGCCTGTCTGCCTTCTCCATCACAGGGATATGGATAGTGTGAGTCTCTGTGCTGCCGCCGCTCGCCTTTTAGCAGAGTGACGGGGGCGGCCAGCGGTACAGTCGAGGAAAAGTCTCATCTGTGTGTCATGAGAATATGTCGGCCGCTTTCTGAGGAGCTGACGCGGGTGCTCTTGGTCCTGCAGGTACGCCATGGCCGTGATGAATCACCACGTCTGTCCCGTGGAGAACTGGTACGCAGTCTGTGTTTTTTTTGTTTTTTTTAAACTGGTTCATTATTGGGACGGCGCCCCCGGCACAGGATGAGCAGTGCGCTGCGTCTGGCTGTTACAGGTCCTACAACGTAACCTGCACAGAGGAGCTGCCCCGACCCGGCTTCCCCAAGACCTGCTGCACCATCCAGGACATCCCCCTCATCAGGTGCGTGCTCGCCCTCCCTCCTGCGTCTCTGCCTGATCTGTTAGCTGTCAGGGATGTTCTGGTGGGGGAGAAACTCTGGCTCATCCACCCAGCACGCTCTATGACTTTAATCTGGTTAATAGTTTGGAAAGAAGAGATGCACTCAAGCTTTCCAGCAGAGTTTACATCTGTTTACTTGTTTTAAAAAAAGTCAGAACTAGATGTTTCACTCTTCTAAAGCAGAAACAGACTGTCTGTGTTTGCTTGGTAAAGCAAACACTGTCTAAAGAGAGACAGTTTTGACATCGTTTCTGAGCGGGAGGTTCCTTAACGCCTGCTTTGTTCTCCTGTCCTGCAGTAAATGTGGCTCCTTCCCTCCTGAGAGCTGCCTGTTCAGCCTGATCGGCAACGTGGGAGCCTTCATGGGTGAGTCCTTCATTTAGCCCTTCTGTCGGCAGCATTTCAGTTGGCCGGATCTTCCTGCTCCATCCCCGTCTAACGTAGACTCGCCGCCCGGATGAGGAGCCGGGTTTGTTATTGATTCTCGAGTTAGCGTTTAAAAGCCCCCTCCACATCTGCGCGGTCAGCGTTGCAGCTGCAGCCCACAGCCGGCTAGCTTAGCCCGTCTGTGAGCACGGCATTCCTCCCGTTCTGCCTGCCAACTGCAGCCTGCTAATAAATGATGATGTGGCTTCACAGAGCTGCTCATGTGCGAGCTGAGCTCAGCTTCCGGGGTTTTCTCAGCTGGGCAGTTTGTAGGTCAGCCGGAAGACGGCCACAATAAGATTCTAGATGCATAGAACGTATTTCACTGATGCTAGCTTAAAGTTTAGCTTTTAGCGCCAAAACCAGGTTAGCCGTCAGCTTTTAGTTTCACCAAGAGAAATTAAACTTGAATTAGAGAGTTGATCTAATAAGTCAGATTAGAATTTTATTCTTATTCAGTCATTAGTTGTGTCCGCTTTTCTTCTCGCCGCGTTTCCACTTCTTTCCTGCTCTCATCACTTATTTAGTTGTAGTTTCCAGCTGTAGTTTCCTGCTCTGCGTTGACGCTCCTGTCCCCCCACAGTGGTGATGGTCTGCTTCCTGCGCTACGCCCAGGTGATCGAGCACAGCCACCACTGCTGGGTCAACACCAGCGCGCTGGTGTCCGGCTGCACCAACGCCGTGGGCCTGGTCATGGTGGGCAACTTCCAGGTAAGGCAGGACCACCGGGCGCCGGCCCGCCGGATCCAGGCATGCGGGCGGGCGCCGGCATCTGGACTCATGCTGGTGCGTCTCCTTCTGACAGGTGGATCACGCCAAATCCCTTCACTACGTGGGGGCCGGCGTGGCGTTTCCCGCCGGGCTGCTGTTTGTGTGCCTGCAGTGTGTGCTGACCTACCGAGTGGCCGTCACCACCCTGGACTACTGGATGGCCCACTTCCGGGTGGCCCTGGCCCTGGGGGCCATGATCTCCCTGGTGTTCAGTATCCTTTCTGACTCTGTGCCTCTGGTCTGACCAGAGGAAGCTCCCGTTCGGCCCCTCCTCCTCGGACCGGGGGTGTGTGTGGTTTGATGTTTGGGCTCCTTGACTCTCCCTCCCTCAAGGCGGCATCTTCTTCATCCACGAGAGCTTCGTGCTCCAGCACGCCGCCGCCATCTGTGAGTGGGTCTTCACCGTGGACATCCTGGTATTCTACGGCACCTTCACCTACGAGTTCGGCACCGTCTCCCGCGACACCATGATGGCGGGCCTGCAGCAGGGCGAGCACGGCTCGGGGGTCATCATGGGCCCCGGCTCGCGGGGCTCCACGCTGGGCGGGGCCTCCAAGGGCCTGAAGTCCCCGGGAGGGAGCAGCACCTCCACACATCTCAACTGCACCCCAGAGAGCATAGCCATGTTGTAGCTGCGCCCGCCCAGTGGGGGGGCGGCCCGGGGGAGCTCTCTGTCTTTTAACTTTTGAACCGACCATTGGTAACGTTACCTTTTCTTTCTCTGCCTGTCGATAAGCAGGCGGCTTCAGTCCCGGTTTGGGGGGGGTTTAGGAGGAGGGCTGAATGTATGGAGCCAGCCTGAGCTCTGGAGCCATGAATGTTCTGTCCGGGTAGTTCTGCATGAACCAGAGGGGGGGGGTGGCTGTCTGTTTACCGCTTTTTTCCTTTTCTAACGGTGTGGCTGGTGTCTGGATGGATGAGAGAAGTTCTTAAAAGTCACAAAGTTTTGCCCTGTCCCCTGATCCCTCTGCCCAGTGCTTAGCTTGTCCCTCCCGTCTGTGGCTTTCTGCTCATCTCTGCACGGCTCCCCGCCCAAACCAAGCAACAGAGAAGCCATGTTGGATTTGTGCGTAGTGAATCGTAAACACTGAATGTCAGACAGGCGTCTAATGACGTGTTTTGATGGCTGTAAGAGGCCAGCGGGGCCTAAACCCTCTGAAAGGTATTCAAATGGCTATCTTAGGAGATTGCACTAAATTAGAAAAAAAAAGAGCTTAGATTTCACGTTATTTGTCCATTTTTTTTCTGTTTTTTTTCTCCGTTCTGCTCTCATTTCCAATCACCCTCACACGTGGTGGATCTCACGTCTGATGCAATAACTGCCATCCATCATCCGGGGGAAAAATGCCTTTTCCTGCACGTCGGAGTGACCTTTTATCGTTTAGTAGAGCAATGAAGCGAGCCACGCCCCGTGGCTTTGGGAACAAATGTATGATGGGACTGATGTGTTTAGAGCATCGCTGTCCTCGCTCTGATCGGACTCCAGGCTGGACCTTCGGAAGCCTTATGAGTTTAGAGAAATGTTTGTCTCAGAAGTTTGACAGATATGTTTGTAAACCTCATAAACACAAACTCCGCCGTACAGACTGAGGTCACATGTTGAGGTTTTTGTTTGTTTGTTTTTTCATTTTATTTATTTATCATTTTTCCGATTTAAAAACCAGACTGCCACAAACCAGCACAGCTCAAACCGAGCGCCAAACACTTTGCTTCATTCAGTTTGCGTAAGGTCCGGTTGAAGAGCCCGAGCAGCTTCTCACAGGAGGGGGGGGGGGGTTCTGTAGACGCTTCCAGCTTTCTGCTCTCTGCTTCATGTTCTGTTCTTCAAACCCAAACCGGACGCCAGCAATACCTGTTTCTAAAAAAAAGTCAAGTCTCCTACCTCTTATCTTTAGCCTGTTGGATGTCTAAAGCGTTGAAGCGACGGCGTGTCCGGCTTCAGGAGTGAAGTATTCCACAGGACGGTGGCGGCGCTCCACAGCTGCGTCCCGCTGCATGATCACAGCCGCTTTCAGTCCAAAAGGCCGACCTCCTCTGCTCTGTGGGGCTGCAGCCACCCCGTGTCCTTCTGCACTTTGCCAAAAAAAAAACTAAACAACTGAGATCCACTAGAGTGTTTCTTTTGGGTGTGTGACCTGGTAGAATTGCACTGTTTTCAGTTTTTTCTCGTTCACATACTGTAATCAGGTCACAGCGTGACTCCAAACGGCAGCTCGGTGAGCCCTCACATCAGGGTGGACACAGCCTCCACATGCCAAATGTTACATCTTCTTTTCTTTTGTCAAATGTGCTCTTCAGTAAGCTGTCAAACGTTTGTATGTTTTTACTTTTTTTTTTGCCGTTTTGTATTTCAAATGGTTGCACACGTCTTGAACACACAAAGACACACACCGCTCCCGTTTCCTCCAAGTCTGAAAGCAACGCCACCGAGTGATGAAAGACATGTCCCAGGATCCCCTGAACACAACACAAACTATTTTTCTTTCCTTTTATAAATTCTGTAAATATGTATGATTTGTCTATCATTTAGGTATTTTCATTTGAAAGAGATTTATATTCAAATCTGAAATAAAAATGATAAATTATTAGCAGATGGCTTTCATGAACTCTTTCATTTCTGCTTTTTTTCTGTTAAGCACAGATGGAGACGACTGGCTTTAGCGGGTGGTTTAAGGTACAACCTTCTGCCAAAATCTAACTTAATAAGCAGGAAACACTAAAAGGGTTTTTCCCAGGTTCCGGCTGTAGTCTGGATGCAGAATAAGCCAATCAGAAAAGTCTAAATGAGAATCGTGTTTTCAAAAGTCAGACCATGTTGGTTAAGCTGCCTAATGCTTCCTCTGTTCAAACCAGAGAAGCACATGAGACGGACTAAAGGGGAACTCCACCAATTTCTTCCATAAAGGTCAACTTGTTGGAGACGAGGAGCAGCAGGGAGAACAGTGATGCCCTCTGTGGTTCTACAGGAGAAAAGTAATCCCTCAGAGAGCCTGTTTTTTACAGCAAATGTGAAGCCTGAAACATCTGGACGAACAGAAAATAAACAAGCTTATTTAATAAAGAAAGAGTCTAGATCTAATGAGTTGAATTATGTGATGTAGTGCATCAAATAAACAAGACTCCCACTTGGGTGTCTGAGAGGAAAAACATCACAGATTAAAAGAAGGTTTCATTCATGTTTCAGTACAGCCGCACAGATGGATTTAGGCCCTTACTGTGAACATTTTTATATAAGTAAGAAATTAAGACGACATGCTTCAGAGTACTGCTGTTAAAATCTATTCATCATAAATATTGACACGAGGGCAAAAGCTGGTGCATCAAATAAAGTGGGGCAACAGGACAGCGCTGTCACTGGAGTCTTTCCAGCCAAAGCTGGCCCGTTTATAGATAGAATTTCACATCACATAAACAGATTAAACCTATATTATATATGTTTATAGTTTTAGTGCGATATATTTGAATTTCTGTTCTTTTTCAAATCTCAAGATGTAGATGTAAAACATTAAAACATATTTCTGACATCTTTGCATCCATGTGAAGGTAGTTAAACTGAAATGACATGAATGCAGCTCGGACTCTCAGGAGGAGAAAAAGGCTCCCTGGCTCTTCCATCATGTGTACATGGCTCCGTGTAGGTCCTCCAGTCGGTGCTCCCTCTGTTTTCTGCGCTCCTAAAGGTCAGGTGGAATAAAAACCGATATTCAGCCCAACTGACAGTGAGAGGAGGATTCCAGCAGATGTGTGCGCACTCGCCTTGTCCTTTTTAAACTCCTCATACTCGGGATTGTCTGTTGGTAATTCAAGTCGGCAGAGTGGACAGGAGTTGGTCTGAAAAATGGAAAATATTCGGAAGTATTTTTTATCATTCAAAACCATCTGTGGATTTCCCCAATCAGAAACTTTACCTTGCCCAACCAGGGTAATATACATCCGGCGTGAAAAAGGTGTTTGCAAGGCATTTCTCGCACCGTCTCTTGCTCCTCGAACTCCAGCAAACACACAGGACATTTGAGACCCTTGTCTGTGAGAATAAAGCGTTACATTTAACTCTCTTCGGACGTCACCGACTCAGGGATTCATCTACTAAACAGGCAGGTCTCTGCCGTGGACCCGAACGCTTCGATGGCCTCTGCTGACACAAACTGCCTGAGGGGTCAACAAGTGGGCTGCAGCTAGCATGTGTCACCTGCTTGTTCTGGGGAAATGATGACCACAGTGAGGGTCTGAACAGCTGTTTTGGCAGCTGGAGGAGGTAGCCGCTGATCCCAGTCCGTCAAGTCGAAGACGCCAGAGTCAATCAAGTCCAAACCCTGCATTAAAGACCTGCAAACAAGGAGACATCAGGCGGCTGAAGCCGAGCGACAAAGCCCAGGCTCTGCTGCGTCTGGGATGCGGCTGGTCTCACCTTGCTAGTTCAAGCAGGGCATTCTGCCGATACTGTTCTTCCGGGTTGGTGGGCTCGCAGTCATGTTCGTCGAAGTAGGATGCCATTTTGGTCCGGCCAACGTCCAGGAAACCTAAGGGCAGATGCTGATGATTCACTAATGTGTTACACTGTCTATAAAATAACCATGAAATGCTCAAATGATACTAAGGGATGAGTTTAATGACTGGCCTTTTAAAACTGACTTCAGTGTGAAGGATGAGGTAAGTTTTAGCATGTTTTAGTTGTTAATAAAACTGAGCCCAAAGCCATTACATTAGATTTAAATATTGGTAAAACAAAAACACGAGATAAACAACCAGACATATAAATACAAACAATATTATCCATATTACCATAACAGCATACTAAACGACAAGCTCAAACTCGCCACACAATATACATTTCTGCATAAATTAACATTTATAACTAAAATTGTCCGTTACACTGTACAAATTTGACTGCTGTGCGACAAAACCCCTCAAAATATTTAATGTAGTCTAAGGCTAGACAAAAATTGTTACACTCGAACAGATGTTCGACAACGAACTCTATTTTTAATTTAATATTTCAATTTAATGTGAATCGGTAACTTCTTTTTTTTAAGAATCCGTTTTTTGAAAAGTCTACACCAAAATGTTCGACTTACCCTTAAACGTTAGGAATTAAACATTTGTCATTCTTCCTGGTAGAGCAACGATTATGACCACGTGGTACTTCGTCCAATCACAAGAGGGAACTGTCTTCTTCGGCTATTCGGGCTTTTTAATGCAGTGTGTAAATAGCATTTTTCAACTACCGCGACTACCCGGTGTGTTAATAATACTTCCAGGATCTTTATGAGATTTTGCTTTTATACCTTGATATTTAATTAAAGCTGTTAGTCTTCAGGATTTTTTTCCTATCCTTGGGGTATTTTCACATTATTCCACTTTTTAAAAAACATTCATTTAAATCATTCTAGTTTTATTTTAGTATTGTGTATTTTCATTTCTGGTCCTCATTGCCTTTATTTTGGCGATACACGTGTGAAGCTACTGCATACCTTGAATTTCCTTTCAGATTGACTTATCCATCTACTTCCTTAACTAAATCTAGTAAAATTTAAATTGTGGAATAAACCTCTGATTACAGTTAGCCACGGCAGAGTATGACAGATAACTTTGACCTCTAATGTTGTATTTTGTCTTTGCTTCCTAGTAAAACAGACAAACCAAATTAAACCACCTCACAAATTCAATGATAGCAAAACAGAATTTATTTGCATGGTCAGACTTGAATAGAGGAATCTCACTATTCATACAGATTGACATTCAAAGTGAAAAGAAACAAAGAATAGACAAAAAAAACAGTTCAAAGAAGGTATGGCTTTGGTTAAATAACACCACTACTCTGATTTGAGGAGATGCCTGTTACATGATATCTTAAATAGAGTGAAAGAAGAAATAAGGCTCTAGAATTCCCTGAACAAGAAAGGGCCAAATTATCTTGAGTGTGGAGACCCAACCTGGAGCTCATACAGTAGATACTACTTAGACGCTGAGGGAAACGAGTGATCTTTGTCCAAGCCTTTGTTCAGGCAGACCACGAGGCTCTTTTTCCAACAGCCTACACATTTCAGTGGACTCACAGACTTAACACGACAGCAGAACTGCCAACTATGGACCTGCTGTCAGGACTTTTGCTGGATTTGCCAGTGTTACGAGACATGGAGCTGATTTAATGGCAAAGACAACAGTTTTGTTAATCCACAGTTGAATAGTTACAGGAACATCACAGGCAAAACGAAGTGTACTGTTCAGCTTGTGAACTTCCCTAGAATCATCAATTTCTCACCACGGTAACGAAAGCAAGAACATCCAAGAATCTTTGTTACGCCCTGCCCCCCCCCCGCTGCAGACCACTCCCCATCATCAGTGGTTACCAAACACACAATGTATAGCTGCTTGGGATTTTTACAAAGTCCTTCTCAGGGTGGACTCAGAAACTGAAATAGGAGTTTTCTCCTTCTCCCGAAAAGACGAGGAATGATTTGGCAGCACAAAATGCCAAAGCAGTCGTTTGTGGATGACTGAGAACTGACTGATCCAACGCGATGAAACATGCATCCATGCTTGTTTAGCTTGAGCTACGAATGGAAAAATCCTAGAAACTGGCTGTACAGCTGATTTTGTATAAGAAAAATTACTTTGCGACAAGATATCCACATTTCTAAAAATTTCATACACAAAATGTTCATGGCAGTGACAATTTGGGATGATCTGACGGTTTCAACAAACACTAAACAGCTGATTTGCTGACTCAGCTCTCTTCCAGTCAAGAGTTTATCCATGACGGCACCGTGTGTTTAACCCGCTCAACTCTATACCACAGAGCAACTATCTAAAGCCCCTTTGACCTCATATGTTGTACAAAATAAAAAACAAAACAAAAAAAAAAAACAGGTAATCTGTTCCCTGTTTTATGGTTTCTAAAATGACACACTCAACCAGTGAGCAAGATCATCAAACACAGTATTTCAGTGTGGTCAGTATGAGTTCAGTTTCTGGAGAAAAGAAAAACTACAAAGACTTAAACACAATGATTTGAGGGCAACAATAAAGACTGAATACTTACTGCCTTTGGAAACATCTCCCACATGTGTAGGGAGACGAGGACTAAAGTTCTGCCTTCTTTTTGTTAGATTGAAAAAAAAAAAGATTTTCGATGTTGTTTTATTCTTTTGAAATCTCCAGGATGCCAGTGTTGCCTTCACTGACCGACTCAAAACACCTTTAAAAATAAGATGCGTGACTGGCAGAATGCTGCGGGAACGACGTACACCCCCCCTATCTCTGACGCACTTTCAACACCATCATCAGACAACTTTCTTTTTTCCATTTGCGCTAAAACGATTGAGACGCTTATCTGAGGCCTGACCTAACGACGGCACGGCGCGGCTTCCTGCCCTTAACTGAACAGTTTGATGAAGCAGCCGTGGCAGTAGGGCTTGTCGTTCTGCTCTTTGAAAGTGCCTTTGTTGAGCTGCTTCAGGCAGAAGGCGCAGACAAAGTGCTCCGGGTGGAACTTCTTGGACATGGCGGTGATGCAGCGTCCTGTGATGGGCTTCTGGCAGCCGGAGCAGAGAGATCCACGCCGCTCGTGGTAGTGCACTTCACAGTAGGGTTGGCCGTCGTGCTCGAAGAAGCTTCCATTCACAAACGGGGTGAAGCACTCCTGCCAACACACACACACACACACACACACACAGACATTGTTACTCTTGCTGTGGGAGGATTACGACGCTCGCAAACGTAGGAGGTGAGAAGAATGTGTGATACAAACCCTGCAAACAAAACACTCCGGATGCCAGAGACAGTTGAGTGCTGAGATGTAGTTCTCCAGAATGGCTCTGGCACAGCCGCCGCATTTTGGAGCAAACATATCAAAGTAATCCTTCCTGCAGTATGCCTTCCCGTCCTTTTCATGAAAGCCTTCACAGGGGACGCAGAAACACACAGGTTACTCAGCCCCTCAGTACAAATTGAAGTGTGTGTGTGTGTGTGTGTGTGTGTGTGTGTGTGTGTGTGTGTGTGAGGAGAGATGGGAGGACACCTTCTGGGCCAAAAAAGGATCCACACTGAGCGCAGAAGAAGTGCTCGGGATGCCACGTTCTGTCCAGCGCCGTGACCACTTTCTGAAAGGAGACGGGAGCATTGGTGACCGGCTAACTGCTCGGCATCAGGGGCCCGCCTTTTCACATAGCGCCGACTCACATCCAGGATGGGCCCGTTGCAGTAGTAGCAGCGCGGGGAGAACAGGTTGTGGTAATCCCTCTCGCAGTAGGGCTGCCCTTCTCGCTCGAAAAAGTTCCTGGAGCCAATCTCCTCTTGACAGTGAGAACACACAAAGTGTTCTGGGTGCCACGTGCGGCCCATGGCAGTCACCACCTGACACCAGGGAAGAGAAGATCATACCCTTAGCATGCAAATCTGCAGGATGTGAACACTACGGATTCAGCCGACAGCAGCAGGCTGTACTCTGGTCTCACCTGGCCCACTATTGGCTTGGTGCAGGCTCCACAAACCCCTTTGGCGACAGTCTGCACCCCCAGCTTGTTGAGGTCAGACTGCAGGCTGCCCAGCATGTTGTCCAGCTTGTTGACCTGCGTCGGATGCCCACCGGGGAGACCTCCTTTTCCTTGGGCCATAATCTGAAATAGTTTCATATATAAAAGTGTAACATAAAGAACAGAAAATCGCAGCTGTTTCACGTTACTCTGCTCACACAGAAAAAGAAAAAAAACTCTTCTGAGAGGAGTGAAAAACAGAAGGGAAGAGAGAGCGGGACTCATGCCTGCATTGGAGGGAAGATGGGGTCGTACTCTGTTTGGCAGCCTACAGACACCAGGACTCTGGGCGCAGCTGGCTGCTCTGGCTCCAGAGGTGCTGGGCGGGTTGGAGCGTGGAGGACAGGAGGAGGGGGCTGTGCTGTGGGAGTGGGAGCGATCTGGATAGGGGCTGGCGGGGGGGAGGCTTTTAAAATCTGCTGGGGTTCAGGTGGGAGTAGCTCCTGAACCAGGGTGGACTGCAGAAGGGTGGAGGCCGGTGGAGGAGGCGGTGGGGGGATTGGGACAGGGAGCTGCTGTGGCGGGGGTGGTCCCTTAGGCTCTTCTAAAACAGGGGCACAACGAGGGGTGGGGGGCGAAGGGGGTGGGAACATCTTCCTGACGGGGACAGGAGACTCGGGGGAAACTACCACCTGAAGGCAGGAGAAAACAGAAGGAAGGGGACAGAGGAGGGAGAGGAGCAGAAAGTAAGAGCAGCCGAGCTCACGGGGGGGAAAGAAATTCCAGAACAAAAGGGTGGGACACCGAACCTTGTCGGCCTCACTGCCAAGCCCCTCGCCACGGGCGCGCTGAGGTTTAGACATGGCGACGCCGCCCTCAGCCGGCCAGTCGTCCGACTGTCTGCGCCGCCGCTCCGAGCGCGCGATTCCCAGCTTACCCTGGAGCTCCTCTATCAGACGGTCCTGAGAGGTGGTCTTGTTTACAATGATGGGTCCCATCTTCCTGCGCAGGTGGCCGTCCCGGTACATGGGGTGCACGTTGGGAGTCTCCTTGGTGCGCCTGATCACCGATTTGAGCTACAGGGGAACGGTGAGCACCTTATGGGATCGTCCACATCAACCAGAAAGCTGCTGAAGCGACATGCCAGGCTGTTGTGGCGGTCAGTGGGCGTGCATGCTTAGGCGATATGCCCCCGGGGCCCCTCCATGCAGAAGTCAGCCTCTCAGGCGACCACAACCTCACCACACTGGTGGCAACCAATAACTAAAAGTATCATAATACTGAAAAGCACTGAGTTAATTAAGAGTGAGTTAGCAAACCAAAACCTCTGGGTTAGATGCTCTCCATTTGTCTACCCGGAAATGAACATTTCACAGCATCTATTTTGTTTATTTTTTCAGGTGACATGTCAGCTGAAGATGTTTGATAGCATTTGAAGCTGAAACTCAACTCAACTCAGCTAAACAGTCACTAGTCTTTTGATTCAGATTGGATCATTTTCTAAAGATGTAAGAGAGATTAAAATAACGTTACACAGCAGGTGATGTGCCAGCTCCACCTGATCCTACTCAGAAAGATTTGAACTGCTAAATGTGCTACAGAGATCCCAAGTTTTATTTCAGCTTTCCCAAATTATATGTGGAAAGTGAAGTTGAGCAGAGGCTAGCATGTAGAAATGCTTCATTAGCCGGGAGAGGGAGCAGAACAAGCCCGACCGGAGCCACACGCAGGAGTGCCGACGCATACATGTCCCGTCGCAGACATTCTGTCCAGAGTGGGGGTCTGAAGCAGGGGCAGGTCCAGGGCAACGTCTGGGGTCCCGGGGCACGAGGACGGGGTCATGGATTCGTCCATCCAGCTGGCTTCGGTCAGCGGGGTCATGCTGCCGTCGGTGTACAGCCTCTCAGTGTAGGGCGTCATGGTGCCGTCCAGTCCGTCGTGTAAGGACATGGACAGCTCCTCGTCAGCCCAGTCCAGGTCTCCGTTCCCGTCAGTGCCTCCGTCCAGAGACTCGCTGTTGGCGGCGCTGGTGAAAGTGTCGGGCTGCACGGCGCTCCGGTCCATGGGCAGGATGAGCTCCTCGTGCACCTCCTGCATGCCTTTGCCCAGGTGGTGTGCATCCATTTTCAACTGCGGCAGCTCCCCGTGCTCCCCCGTATGGTTGGGAGCAAAGCTCATTGCTAGCAGCTTGTCTAGTGCCTCATCTAGGGAGGGCTCTGTGGCGGGGGGATGCTGCACGGCGGGGGGGAAGTCCCTCTGGGCAGCAGGTGCCACTTCCAGCAGTGGTCTGCTGGTGCTGGTGAAGGTTATCGGGGAGGAGACCATCAACGGAGAGGCTGGAGATGGTGAGGAGGTTTTTGATTGGGGGTGAAAAGAAAGTGGAGATATAGACAAAACAGCAGGGAGGGGTGAAGGAGTAGAGAGCGGAGGGGTGAGGCTTTTTGAAGGAAATGCTGTAGAGAAATTCAAACCATGGTCATGGAAACCGGCTGACGGCGTACTCATGGTCTCAGGGGGAGAATGTGCTTGACTAAAAGTGGCTGAAGGGGATATCCTCTCCACAGAGGGACTCGGAGACTTGGAGGACTTGTTTTCCAGGACGGTGTTAACTGAGGTGAGTGAGGGAGTGGTGGTATTGGAAGGACTGGAGCCACTTCTCAACAGACTGGAATTAGAGGGAGCAGACTGGGAAAGCACGAGCAGGGACTTTGTTTGGGAGGAAAGCATGGCGGCAGACACATCGATGGCAGAGTCCAGGTCTATGTCGCTGGCTGCAGAGAGAGAGGATGCAGGACTGTGGGGAAGGAGGCCCAAACGGGGTACCAGCATGCCCCCATCTCCTCCATCCTCATCAATATGCAGCTCCAGACCACAGTTTAACAACAGGAGAGGAGAGGTAGAAGGGTGGGACAGACTAAGGGAAGAAGAAGCCCCTGGGGTAACGGAGGAGGAGGAGACTGGAGGTTGGTGAGAGCTGGAAGATACCCGTGCTGGGTCGAGCAGGGACCCCAAAGAATTGGGCTAGAGAACAGAAAGGAAAAGTAAGAAAAGGAGGAAAAGGATAGGTATCAGTGGGAACATATCAGGAGAAGATGGAATTCCATTGACAGAGTGAAACTCTTCTGGAGTTAATCCACACCGTTTTGTACCTTGAAGTCAGACAAAGAGGCCATCAGTTCGTCCAGCTCCCTCGTGGCACAGGAAGCAGACATTCTGGCCTGCTGCTGAGAGGATGTGTCCAAATCATTGTGTCGAGCGGAGAGGCTGGAGAAAACAAACAGTCATGTAGATTCTTTGTTATTGCATTCAGCAGCACCTCATGGACATGTGGGTGTGGAATTCAAAATGAGAAAGTATTTCTCAGCTCATGAGGGCCACCACTGTAAACTTTCTGTGTGCTGTTTTTATGGAGCTCAAAAAAGGAGAAATTGGCATTTAAGGTTGATGACTGACACAGACAGACTGAGACCCCTAACAGCGAGCTGTGTACCTGGGTGAAGGGACGGTGCCCTCCAGCTCATCCAGCAGACTCTCTACGGTGGGTCGGGCTTCATCCAGTCTGGTTCCGTTTCTCTTTGGCTTCTCCTGAGCTGGGGGGCTTACAAGGATGTCAGGGGCACCTCCGTTCTCATAGTGGGTGATGCTGCAGGATGGTAAAGGTGGAGCTGCCTCCTCTGTGGGGAAGTAACATTATGAGTAACTTGTCCCAGTTCCCAATTCTATTCCTGTCCAGTCTTGATCCCCCCCACCAGAGAGGAACAGAGGAGAAGGGAGAAATGGCACACTAGAGGGGACTTGTGACACCACCATCTAATATGTCATGAAACAGATTAATCATCTCTGTGCTTTCATTTCTGTAAGATGACAATGACTTTTGTGACTACCTATTTATCAATAATTAAACTGGATGCTTACATTTAAATTTAGAAAAATGAATGGTGGGAATAATAAGATACACGTCTCAAATGCCTTTACATGGAAGAAGCAGAGGAGAAACCTGGCTTTCTACCTGTAGTAGGGAAGGAAGGCGAGCTTTGCTGCACGGCGTTGAGCTCCAGCAGGAGTCTGTCCAGCTCTGAGAGGTTACTGCCCAGGGCAGAGGTCATGGCTGCCGAAGACGAGTCGGATGATTTCTGTTTGTTTGGAAAACTGAGTAGGACAAAGAAAGCGCAACAGATGGTAAAACAAAACAATAAATGACCTGTTGGTTCCATCTACACTACATCTTGTGTATGCCAAAGGACACCTGTAAACGTGGTCCTCTTCGATGTGTGGCAAGGGAGAACTGCTACTGTCCCGGGACCATGAGCTCTTCTGGGCTGAACCTAGAGACTGCAAATGATGCATCAGTCAGCACTTAGATTTCTGCTGTGGTCCTGACACTGCCTCTGCACCCTGTTACTGCTGGTAACAGATACAATTAAGAAACCGTTTTGCGATTCATAGTTGATAAATCTAAAAGTGAGGCCACAAAGCTGTCCTGTTGGGCTATGGGAGACCAAAAACTAATTTAATTCTCTCAACATACCAACATAATTATATCATCATGTCGCTATAAATATATTGTGTTACTATAGCCTCGATCCCCCGTTTAATAACATACAACTGCTATGATTAAATCAAATTCCCCATTGAAACACACACTGTTAGAAGGTGTGTTTTTTAAATCTGAGAACAACTCCCCTCACAAATGAAAAATGTTCAACAAACAAAACTCGAGCGCAGTTCAAGCCACACCTAAAGGCAGTCTGTGTGCATGCAGTCATCAGTTAACGCCGTTCCAAACAAACAAACACCCCACACGACAGACGGCCGACCTTATAGAAACCTACCTGCTGGGAGGAGTGGTGGGAGTTGGTCTGGTCTGTCAGGGAGCCGTTCAGGGCCTCGGCAGAGGGTGGAGGGGGGACTGGAGGTGGCGCTGACACATCTTGATAGGAGTGTCCACCCGTGGGGATGGAGTAGGGGGTCTCGTCTGGCAAGAAGACCGGCCGTGTTGAGATGTGTGACGTTGTAGATTCCAGGTCTGCCAGCAGCGCGTCTGAGGGAGACAATTTGTATTTGTTAGCTTACACAATAATGTAGCTGTCCTAAAAAAATGTAAAAAAGAAAAAAGAAGAAGAAGAAAGCATCCCAATGAAGAAGCAGACTTTCTAGTTTCCCCTTTACGCTGTGCGGTCATACCACTCCAGAATTTCTCAAAACCTTTTTCCATGATGCTCCACATGTCTGGTTGTCCGTCTGGCCAAAGAATTCTTTGATGGGCTATGTTGGTGCACAGAGGTGACGACTGACTGCGTTAGGCTGTGAACAGTCACCGACGGCAAGTCCGAGGCTCTCATTACAATTAGTTAACCACACAAAAAAAGCCTCCTCCCAACTACCTTCATTTACAAGTCCATGAGAGCCGCCTGTCAATGTCTCTGATGTCTCTTTTCTTCATCCTATTCATTGACCTCATATTGCCTCGGTTTATGAGACTGAGCACAAATTTAACAACACAAACTGACAACAAACATGTAGACAGCCAGCATTTTTGACTCCCGTCCAGGGTTGAGGGGGTACAGAGTTTGCCTGTGGAGAGTTTGTTGCAACACAGGAACAAAATAGACTCTTACATCACACAATCCATCCATGCTCAGCCTGTCCAGAATAGACCGCCATCACTTGCTGCATAATGTGACTCTACAGAAAGCTGGAACGGCTACTATCCCTTCAAAACAATCAGTCCACTTTGAGTCCACAGTGCTTCTAAAATACAAACTGTTGTTTTCTTCTAAGTCGTTCCGTGTTGGACCCTGTTAACCATTCAAAAACAAAAACCCATCCTTCATGTACCAAAAAACATAAATGAAAATATTGGGAAATCAAAGGAAACCTGAAGTAAGCCATTTATTATTTTCTTTCTTGTGGCAAGGTCCCCGTGATCAATCAGCTGAGACACAAAAAGAAGACACAGAACATCTCCATTCCTACAGAAGTGTAATATATGTACTTACTTATTTCCACTTGCTGTATCTGTATTATCCTCATGTAGGGACTTTCTAAGAGTATGAGATTGTCACTCCAGTATAGACAAAGGTAGAGAGAGCAACCAGGAGTTATAACCACAAAGAGAATGGGGGGTTGGTTAAAAGCCCACGAGTAGTGACAGTATCTTTCCAGTGTTCATCTATCTTCAACAGCAAACACTCAAAATCTATCCATAATCATACTGCAGTCATAAAAGATTAGGTCTCAGCTAGATGTTCCAAACCATAAAACAACCATCAAAATGTTCAGCTCTGACAAACAACTGAAATATATATATTTAAAGTATTACACATCCGCTTTCACTACTATCCATCTTAACCCCTCATCACCATGTATTTGTCCAGAAAGGGGGCCTGCCCAGAAGCCAGACATTAAAGTCCTGAAGTTTGACGTAAACCACATGGGAACACAAGCCTATTTAAAGAAGTAAGCTCAGTAAGTACCCATGTCTGTGCAAATGTGCTGAAATATCAGGACCAGCTCAAAATAATCTGCACCTGGTGCTGACATGCTAAACAAGGCCTTACTGAAGTTGACTTTGTCACTCATAAAACAAAGCCTCCTAATAGAAAAATACCACAACTGGTCTCAGGACAAAGGTGAGCCGTAAACTGCAGCGATCTGGATTTAGTTACAGATTTAAATTTCAGTTAGAGCAACTTTAATGAAAAAAAAAAAAAAAAAGATAGGAAAATCGAGACCCAAATGTATTCCTAGAAAGTTCTTCTTGGCCTCGTCAAAGGACAGTAGAGCTGCCCAAGGCCTCTTAAATACTTGTAGACTAAGCCAAGTTTTTAGTCTCATTATAAACCCTCCCACCTGCTGATACACCACATCTGTGACCGAGGCAAAGGCCCAGCAGAATAGATCTCCACAGTTAGGTTAACTGTTTAAATAAAACTAATGACTAAAACATGATGCTTGAATTCATTCCACAGTGGAAATAAAAAAGTTCCAGTATGCTTCTCCGTGCCTTTTAACAGCAATCTAAAGTTGCAAAAACACGAGTGAATCACTTCTCTCCACACATAGCACTACTTATTAAGTTCTGAAATAATAATGTTCCTTTATGGGGAGGTTTTACCAACAACTTCCACATTCCTATCTCACATCCCGTATCAGCTTTTAACTAGTCACAAACATCTATACAACCTCCTCTGAGCGATAAGTGTATCACTGTACTGTAGCTCATAAAACAATAAAGACTTAAGATGCTACTGAAATGTCATTGCTTGTCATTTGACTGTGGAGGTCAGTACTGAGACAAGCACGAAGGCAACAAGCTCGAAAGGTTTGATCCACAAAGAGTTAGAAGCATTAAGAATACAAACGAGTATTGCAGGCCAAGAAACAGGCTAAGCTTTTCCATTCCAGACAGGGGGTAGGAGCCACAATGGACAAAGTCCAATTCTGCTCTAACAGCATCCTGACTCAATGCTTCATTGTACCAGGCCTGGAAGAATAAAGCTGTCATCTAACATGATTTGACTGGATCTAATAATGCTGGATGAATTCATCAGACCTCAGTCAAACAACGCAGTGATTTACAGTAGCTCTGTCAGGACACTGAACTGTGGTCACAGGGTGGAAACTTATCCTCATAATATTCAGCAAACAAATGCGAGGCCATGTGGACATGGCACACATTCTTGTGCTAGTGGGTACATGTATAGTCTTGACTGTGTGAACCCTTATCCACCCACCCAAGGCCCTGCCACAGTCCAGCGGTGGTTATCAGATGAGAATGAAGGTACATGGGGAATTCCACACATTCCTCTGTTCGCTTCACAGACAGCAAGAAATCAGGTGTGGACACGGGAAAAAGGGGCTCAGAAACAATCCAGGAAAAAAAAATCCAGCCTGTCCCAGAAATGAAAAAGATGCTTCCTGATAAAAGTCTACTCAAGCAGAACATTCCTCCACCGCTGCAGGATTTTAGGTAGCTAGTCAAGGAAAAATGTGCTTGAATACAAAACACTGTTTGTCTGTCCACAAAATGAAAATAACGTGTGGATGATTACAGGACCCACTCCGCTAACTACAGCATGCTTTGAATTCCTCAATAAGGGAGATGTCAGTGTTGTTTCTTTTACTGCCCTTTTCAACATACTGTGGAGTACAGTGTGGGCAGAAACCTGGGCTGTCTAATCTTTGCTATTAACAAGTTGGCAACAGTGATGGGCCATCAGGGTCCTCAGCTCACCTGTTTATAGCCAGGGAGCAAAAGAGTAGAACTGGCCACTGTCCCGCACCGAAACCCTACCCCAGGCCAACCCAACATGATATTTATATCAAACAAGGCAGGCAGGGGCCAGGGAGAGGAGGAGGAGGGTGAAATACCAATGAGATAGACAGAGATGGCTGTGGCTGTGAAAGAACCACAGACAGAGGATGAATGGGAGAAAATGGGCCAGCATCAAAACTAATTAAATGATGGAATGAAAAGCGAGCCTTTGTTAAGCCTGATAATTTGTAGAGAGTTGGTCCTGTAGTGCACAATATCATGCTGGAAACAACAGGTGAATGATTGTAATAGCATACAATCAGAAAGACAGAAGCATCTTGGGGTGATTACGACCTAAATATACCCTGCCAAGCAGCCCCACATACGAAAGATGACACTCCCCTTGAGAGAGTGCTGGACCAAAATAAAAGTACTTCCCCACAGACCAGTAAATCAGATGAGAAGGGAAAGTCTAAAGACTGATGTAACAACCAGCCACTGAGGACACATTCAGGGCCAAACTAACTCTGATAGTTTGATTCATCATTTCCAATTTGTCTTTATGAAACTCATAAAGACAAAAGATAAAATCTGAAAGTGAGTTCAAGAAAACAAAAGTTGTTACACATTCCATCAGATAGTATTTAGTTTAGACGACCAGGCGGTCCGAGTGAGGAAGACAAATATGTACGACTCGACCTGTGTGACAGCAAAAGGAGCATTTGGAGGATGGGAGACATTTTCCCAGAAACTTCGTCTTTCTGAGGAGGTACTGAAAGGCTTTCAATAAGGCCTGACGTGAGCAATATTTGATGAAACCAGTAAGGACTGTAGGCCTGTCCGACGTCATTACCCTGACCAGTGCAGAAAATAATCAGCATTGTACTCTGAGCCAAGCTACAAGGCCACGGGACTGATGAAGCGTAGACACAGCCTAGCAGAGACAAACAGGAAGAGACAGCAGAGAGCAGCAAGTTAGGAGACAGTGTGGTGCGATATGATCCAACAGGGAAAATTCTCTTCCAGCTCTGCGTCCACAGATGGAAGACCCCCAGCTGCCCCCTCTACCAGTGTTTGCTGGCCTCCAGCACTGACTCAGCTCATTGTTTTTCTCCTCTGTTTCCTGAGGATGTGGAGCGAGCTCGGTTGCCTAAGCGATGAGGTCAGCCATGTAGCACTCTTCCCCAGACCCAGAACAGGATGGGTGTGGAACAAGGGAACAAGGCTGATCTACAGCCAGAAGCTTCTTTCTAGTCTTTTAGGCTAGTCCACTGTTTAATGGGGGTACACAATAAACCCCCTACAGCTCTCATTGGGTGTTGATGGCCTGTTTGGTAACAGGAACTCTTTTTCGGCTCTCAAACAGACACAGAAAACACTAAAGACCTTCAAAAACTTCTGGTATGCTGTGAAAAAGGAATAAAACCCTCCTCGTTGGTGTGTGCATGGGAGTGTTTGTGTGATTTACACACACAAGCGTGTCTTCTCAGCACACCTGCAAAATGTGGCGCCACAAATAAAAAAAAAAAAAACTCTGGAGGGTTTCTCCTTTGCTTAGCTAGAAGATCAGGATTCAGTGTACACGAGCCCATACACGCATGTGTTTACGACTGTGGATTAGCAAGCAGCTTTGTTTTAGTCTGATAAAGAATATGAACAATATCTGCTCACACAGACATGGGAAACGGTTTGTAAGTTGGCCTAAATCTAACATGAGTCTGAGGAATTCACAGGGAGTTGAATTCTGGCTCCATACCGCACAACGATGAAGCACAGAAGCAGAATATGCCCACAGAAAAGATACTGTGCCACATATCATACAGTCTTTAATGAGGACCAGTCCTATTGGCCACATCTGTACTGAAAATGAGTTTAGCGCTGTCTGCCACCTGATTGTGACTGCAAAAGAAAAAGATTGGAGGAATCCACTGGAAATATCTGACTCACAGAAACCACCTGGAAGAGTGCTCAGTCTGTGGAGGGAATTCCCTTCTTCCAGCTTCTTCTTTAAATCAGTGTCGACAGATCAATACAAATGGAAAGACAGAAAAGAAAGGGAAAAGAGTGCATTTTGATGTATTCAGTAACCAGTGTACCTCAGTGCCAGTGCACACAGAGGGCCGGTTAGCTGTGTTTTCGACATAGTAAGGAAAATGATGGTCACAAATTGTTAAATATTAAACATGGTTTGTTAAAGGACATTTAAAGGGGGAGACTAACTCTGCTACAGCAGGGCAGCCCGGAGCAATTTACCTTCTTTGCTACACATGGCATCAAATCTCAGAGCTCTGGCTTTTGAAACAATCTGCAAGTGTTGTAATTACAAGATGACGTTTCAGCAGGGCAGACCAGAACTGACAGCCCTCCCTCTGGTGGCAGCGTACACGGAGCTGAGAGAAGCGGCAGGAGGTGAGTCATGACCCAGAGAGTATTTGGCCTTGGACCCTGACACAGAGTGATGTTCAAAATTCCTCAGCAGCCTCGCCCCCTTCTTGAGTCTGCCGTTCACGCTGCTTCAGAGGGGCTGTAAGCTCCCTCTCAACCAACAATAGGTCCTTTCAGCGGCCTACAGCAGCCAGAGTGCCCAACACGCCCTGGAGGCATTCTCCACAACAGGCCAAATACAAAATGTGGCCCATCATCCCTCCACTTAAACAATTCACAAATCTATTTTACTCCACTCTGAGCAGGTCATCCAAGACTATTTTTACTTAACAGGCGGAATAAATGGCTCATCCTGATCTAATGTGGCAATAATAGCAGAATGATTAGTTGATTAAAACGTTAACAACAGTGCATATGTTTGGTGGGTAAGACAGGGGATTGATGAGGAATTGAAGCTACCTACAGACATGGTTATGTATTGCTATAGGGGCTGATAGTGGATATCAGAAGGAAAAAAGACCTTAGGTAATGAGAACATTTCTTAATAATTCATTGATGACAATCCAACAAAATAAGTATGATAATTTGTCCTGAGTCAGTAACAAAAAACTGCACTGTAATGAACAATGATTACACCTTTCAGCCATAAAAAACACAATCAAATGTCTCCAAACCAGATCCACAACAAGACAACAGACAGAAAACAATCTTTTTTTAAGTATTAATATTTCAAACTGGTGGTGAATCTTAAATTTTGATTGAGTTTGATTCATGAACACTGCAGTTGTGACTAAAGGTCAACCACAGCTACAGTAAAAATGTTGTAACAAGTCAGTGGATTTTGATTTTGTACTCATGTGGAAGAAGAAAGTTTTTTTCTTCACAACACATTCTCATATTTCACAATCCCAATTTCTAATGTACGGTAATCAAAACAAAAAGCCAACAACTGGCTAGTTCAAGAAAAAAACATTACAATCGTGAGACAAAATACTTCACGTTCCAGTGCAGTTTTTAATGAGCATTTTCAATCACTTACGCAAAGTCAAAAAGGGATTGTTGTGTTTTCAGTTTTAAAAGAGCTTGGAATAATAATTTTTCAGTGTACCTACCACTGGAAAAAAAATAATAAAAAATGTGGATACCATCAGAAAAGTATGTACCTGCTCTGTTTAAACTATTTACAACCCATAAACAAAAGTCAGAACACACAAAAAACAAAACAACCAGAAGTGTTTCACCCTTCCCATAACCGAAAAGAACCTGTTTGCATCCCATTTTGGCTTCTTTTGAGGGGGTCAGTTTTATTTAGATTGGCCCTACAGTATGCATTATATTTAATAATACTTAACAATTACAATTACTTTACGTGATTCATCGCATTTAAAAGTACCCATTTTTTAGTCCAACAACCAGGTTTTTCATCCCATAAGCAGTCAGGTCTGCTCCATCACAAAAGACGGTGGCTGTTAGTGGGCCAGACCGGGGCAGAGCTCACATTGTGCCGTACTGAGCGGTCTAAATACGGAGGCCTGTTGACTCCACCACTTCAAAGTTGGAATGAGTAGCCTGGGGCAAGAGTCGAGGAGGTAAAGTGTAAGCTCGATGACAAAATGTCAGCTTCGTATCCCGGGTGTGTGGAATAAAAGCGGCTGGTGTCGGTAACAGCGCGGTGTGTAACCAGCACACACGTTAACGTTACGCTGGCGTTACGTTAACGGTCGCTTTTAACAGGAGGTGCTGGGGAAGGCTAACGATGTCCAGCGGCTAAGATACTACGATGCTTATTAAAAAAAAAAAAAAGTGGGCGTGATATTAAAGGTGTTAAGCATGTACTTTTTCAAATTACACTGCAAAATCCCCAACTAAACATAGCAAGGTTTTCCTCTGTAATCTGAACGACCTAGAGTGAACCAGAAAGGCTGTTTTCATCTTAAAATCTCCACGTAACGTAAACTACTCCTCCACCCTGCTGTCCGCTCCTCTGTGGGCAAACAACACTTAGCTTAGAGGGGGGGAACGAAACTTAATGACTTACCTAAATCGTCCATAGCGGCTGTCTACGTATAAACTGTGTGCGTTTCGTGTTTGGAGAGCGTCCTGACTGTTTGCGAAGTCTGAATTTTCTCTTCAAACTTCAACGCCGCTGCCCTGGAAGTTAGTTGGGATTGGTCTCGTGAACGCGCACCGGGATGTGCATGTGTACTTTAAGAGAGCGCGCTCCCACTGACGGCTCCAGTCACGAGCGACATCTCCAGACCTGAACCTAAAACTACACGTGTAAAATACACCACTTTGATTTAAAAGATCTCAAACAAACTGTATTGGGAAAATGTGACTCCTGACGTAGTGTTTAAAATGATTATGCATATACTGGATTATGAACCAAGTGTGCTAAGTGACCCTTTTCGGTGGATCTTAGTCCACTCATCCAGCCTCAAATGCTTAACCCTTGTATTGTCTTCACTTTTGGGACCCTCTGGTATCCCTCGGGTCAAATTGACCCGTGACATATATGGGGCTTTAAAAACCATTGTGAAATAAAATTTTACTTCATAATCTATTTAAAAATATTGTCTTTATCTACATTTCAAACAATTGAGATAACATACACTATATTGCCAAAAGTATTTGCTCACCCATCCAAATTATCGGAATCAGGTGTTCCAATCACTTCCATGGCCACAGGTGTATAAATTCAAGCACCTAGGCATGCAGACTGTTTTTACAAACATTTGTGAAAGAATGGGTCGCTCTCAGGAGCTCAGTGAATTCCAGCGTGGAACTGTGATAGGATGCCACCTGTGCAACAAATCCAGTCGTGAAATTTCCTCGCTCCTAAATATTCCACAGTCAACTGTCAGCTGTATTATAAGAAAATGGAAGTGTTTGGGAACGACAGCAACTCAGCCACGAAGTGGTAGGCCACGTAAACTGACGGAGCGGGGTCAGCGGATGCTGACGCGCATAGTGCGAAGAGGTCGCCAACTTTCTGCAGAGTCAATCACTACAGACCTCCGAACTTCATGTGGCCTTCAGATTAGCTCAAGAACAGTGCGCAGAGAGCTTCATGGAATGGGTTTCCATGGTCGAGCAGCTGCATCCAAGCCATACATCAACAAGTGCAATGCAAAGCGTCGGATGCGGTGGTGTAAAGCACGCCGCCACTGGACTCTAGAGCAGTGGAGACGCGTTCTCTGGAGTGACGAATCGCGCTTCTCCATCTGGCAATCTGATGGACGGGTCTGGGTTTGGCGGTTGCCAGGAGAACGGTACTTGTCTGACTGCATTGTGCCAAGTGTAAAGTTTGGTGGAGGGGGGATTATGGTGTGGGGTTGTTTTTCAGGAGCTGGGCTTGGCCCCTTAGTTCCAGTGAAAGGAACTCTGAATGCTTCAGCATACCAAGACATTTTGGACAATTCCATGCTCCCAACTTTGTGGGAACAGTTTGGAGCTGGCCCCTTCCTCTTCCAACATGACTGTGCACCAGTGCACAAAGCAAGGTCCATAAAGACATGGATGACAGAGTCTGGTGTGGATGAACTTGACTGGCCTGCACAGAGTCCTGACCTCAACCCGATAGAACACCTTTGGGATGAATTAGAGCGGAGACTGAGAGCCAGGCCTTCTCGTCCAACATCAGTGTGCGACCTCACAAATGCGCTTCTGGAAGAATGGTCAAAAATTCCCATAAACACACTCCTAAACCTTGTGGACAGCCTTCCCAGAAGAGTTGAAGCTGTTCTAGCTGCAAAGGGTGGACCGACGTCATATTGAACCCTATGGATTAGGAACGGGATGTCACTTAAGCTCATATGTGAGTCAAGGCAGGTGAGCAAATACTTTTGGCAATATAGTGTATATGTTTAGGGAATGCAATCAGTCTCTCCTGGAACACAATTAACAATGGAAGTGTTATTCGTTTTTTTGTCATAAGGTTATAATTCATGTTAAATATCCACTATGTGATCATGCTTATCTTGGAAAAGTTTAAGTGGGACAATGTTTTCATTAACATTTATTACTTTGAATGCAAACTCTCAATACATAAAATGGAACTTCAACAATCAATAACTTTTATCTTATGAAATACTTGCAACAGGGTTGATGCTTTTGAAAAATGACAGGCATGCCTGTTTACAAAACACATGCATCACAAAATTTGACAGTATGTGTACCACAGATGTACTTTTTGCAGTTTCAGAATCACTTTCAGAATCAGAATGGATATCTAAATGATCCTCAAATTCGGAGACATCTTCTTCTTCCACATTGCTGTGTTCCTGACTCTCTTCAAATATGAGCTCCAAAGCTCTCTGACAGCTAAATCTTTTTGTCATACTGAGGGTGGAAGAATCTGTACTGTGATGCAGTATTTATCTTTTTTGTCCCCCCCTTGATGGGCAGGTGCGAGAAATATAGTGCGAGAAAATTGTTTGATGTATCAAATGTTATGGACAATCATTCGAAAAAAAGGGGTTTACAGGTGGACACATGAAAGAGGGTGCGGGAAAAAGTGGGAAAGAGTGCGGGAAAGTGAGAGCAAACAGCTTCTCACTGCTTAGATTATAATAATGCAACATTATGTGTGTGTGTGTGTGTGTGTGTGTGTGTGTGTGCGTGCGTGTGCGTCCGTGTGTGTGCGCATACAAGCATGCGTGTGTGTGTGTTTGTGTCTCTGTGTGTCTGTCGGCATGTTTCTGTTTGTCTGTGTGTCTTGTGGGCATGTTTTTGTGTGTCTCTGTGTATGCGGGTCAATCTGACCCGAAGACCATACGAAGGATGTAAATGTGTGGGGTATAGTAGCATGTGTGCTCAAATATTTTTTTTTGTTTATACATGTTCATCACAGAAAATAAGGTAAGGCCATTGAGTTTCAGGTAGAAAAAATGTATACTCGTACCATTTTTCTTATTGTAAAAATTTGAAACGGGTCAATTTGACCCGAAGACCATACAAGGGTTAAAGGAGTGTTTCCCAACCTAACTAAATTTAAAATAAATTGGTATTAATCAACCTTCTGCAGATCTTAAAGAGATTTAGACCTCCACGATTCATTTATTTATCAGGTCAGCTAGAATAGGGAAACTCAGAAAATATGCAGGGCAGGGTTTAGTCCTGGAGGTAATGGATTTAGGACCTCTGACCGTAGATGAGGCTTGGGAAAAATCCATATTAAAAGTAAACAATTGTGGATTATTATCAGAATTGTGACAAAAAGGTTTATTATGGTTTAAAAAAAACAAAACAACAACCAGAATTGTGCTTGTCTTATCGACCCAAAAAACTCTTCATATCAGAACATGTAAGAACAATAGGGATAAAGTTATTAAGCTGTGAAATGTTCACAACCACCTGATGATCACTGTGTTGTATTCAGCCATTAATCTGACTGTACAAACAATTTATCTAACCTTTTATTACCTTTCTGACAAATTATAGAGATAAGACTTATAAAAGACAATAAATGCATTTAATTAAAACTAAATTGTTTCTATTACTTGATTCTCATGAAGCATAAATATTTCAAAAGTCTACAGCTTTCAGCTTCCTCTCCTCCCTCTCAGTGAGGGGCTGCTGGGAAAGGATTTTGTCGTGTAGGCGGTGGTGCTTTCCTATTCCGAGCTTGGGCAGACCTCTGTTCAGTCCCTCAAGCAGCACACATGACTTGCACAGAGCCTGACTGGAGATGTAGCCACAGCGGCTGCAGGTTCCCTGGACAGGCATCTTTACTCCCTCCCGCACAGACAGGTTCTCACCAGAGTGAATGATATCCATTATGGAGCTGGGTCTTATGCTCTCCAAGTCCTTCAGAAAGGTCCTTGCGTAGCCACGGTAAGCATTCGGAGAGTAAATACACTCAGTAGAAAAGTAGTCTAGCTTCTTAAAATAGGCGTACAGAACAATCTCTTTCTCATAGGCGTATTTCAGCGGCTTGCAGCGCGGCACCACGCCCTCGCCCTCACTGGCTGTGGAAATGGCCGTGCATCGCCGGAGACGAGCTATGTCGCCTCGCAGGACATTCATCAAAACCGTCTCTGCCACATCGTCAGCATTGTGACCTGAGGGGAGGGGGGGAAATATCAGAGTTACACACTTTGGTTCATAAAATAAATCGCTGCTGTTACAGTCAGTTGGGATTACCTGTGCATATCTTATCCACTTTCAGAATGATGGCTCCCCTGTCCAGCGCCTGCCTTCTGAACACTCCACAGAAGGTGCAGTTATTTTTCAGTCCCACCTGCTTGACTATAGCATCCATGGTCCACCCGTACAGCTCCTCATAGGACACAATCTTGAGCGGCAGCTCATACTGCTCCTGATTCCTCTTCACCGTCTCCAGGGAGTCGTCTCTGTAGCCAGTGATTCCCTCGTCCACGGAGATGAGCATGAGTTCGAGGCCGTAGCTGTAGCGCTCGTTCAGGAGCTTCATGACATGTGCGAGCACGGTGGAGTCCTTTCCTCCTGAGGCAGCGATTCCCACAGTCTCCCCGGGTTTGAAGAGCTTCGCTGCCATGATGGTTTGATGCACCTCTTCTTCAAACGCCCAAAAGAAGCAGTCCTTGCACAGTGAGTGGCCAGTTTTCGGACGCTTCAGCACGGCGCGCTTCTTAGCGCAGCTGCTACACAGGACGGGCATCTTTGCTTTTGAAAAAATATATAGACATGTGTTATGGGATATTGTTTCAAATGTGGTTTAACAGAGGCATAAATACATCAATATCTAAAAAAAGGCATGACCTTTTGAGGACTGACGGAAAAAATTCGACCTAAATGTGTCTGTCCTTTCTCTTATAATGACGTTAAATTATTTTGATGAAGGAAACCAGTGAATTCCCATTAAATGGGCTTCTACTAATCAGTACCATATTTATCTGAGGGAAAAGGATAAACAGTTTAATCTATTTAGATATATAATGTGCATTGCAGATGCTTAATACATTAACGCAGATATTCAGTTTACAATTGGAAAATTTACAAATTTCTGTAGAGTACCACATATTTATCCAATTCCCTTGTTTTTAAAGGGCTTTAAACTTAAAGGCGTAACACAGAATGCATTACCTCAATAACACACGACTGAAGTATCTCTGTTTGAAAGGTTATAAAACCATTGTGATATTAGAGTTTGAGGAGATTTTAAGGAACATTTTTTTATTAAAACTTAATATATAACCCATTAAAACGCCAGACGAAAATGAGCCACTATTGGATTAGGATTAGCTAACCATGTGAAACTAAACACTGTCACATTAACATTAGGGAACATTTTCATACCAATTTGTCAGACGAACCGAGGTTTGGAGATATGGAAACGAGTCACGTCAAAATATCTATTAGAAAAAATGCAGTTCTTCTTACTCAATTTTAAGACTAAACTGCATGGAGTAGCATGTTGTTACATCATGTTATGATCTTTCTTCTTCTTCGCTGGAAAACCGGAAGAGGCGCACCTGTGAAAGGCGACAGCGCCATCCAGTGGCCGATATTCTCCAATCTGTATGTGTTTTCTTTAAGGGACCCAAAACATTAAAACAATGCGTTTTTTTGGGGCACAACTTTAAAGTTGTTGTTTTGTTCTTTTAGTCTGAATAATTTTTATGGAGAGCAAAGGAGTAAAGCACATGATCAGGCGAAATGTTAAGCAAGGAGGATTTATTAGTTTGCTTTAAAGAATGTCACTACTGCAACAGCTGCAATAGACATCCAAATGCTGTGGGATGGAAATGGAGGACAAGGGGTTACTGCTAGAAGGGATTGCAGAGGTCAGGTTTCATGACAGCAAAGAGTCAAAAGATTAGTTGTTGGGGGGGAAAGCGCCCCTCTGATGCCACTGCATGTCTCTGATGCGCCGAACTGACTGGATCTGAGGAATCTGGGCTCCAAACTCGTTGCTGTCCTTATACTCCCCCTTTTCAAACAGGTACTGAAAGCCTCTGTATCCTGGATACTGATAGCCCACCCAACTGGCGCAGCAGATGCATAGGGAGAGAAAAGCAGATGTTAAATGTGTAAAGAGGGCTGCAAAAGACATGCTAGGAGCTACATGGAGGGGGGACTCACGTGCCACTCTGGACCCGAACAGAGGACACCTTCTCCTGGTAGCCATGTGCGTGAAAGCTGGGGACGTCATCATCTATGATTTCTATCTTCTTCCCTGCAAAGCTGGGGTTTTCATAAAGGACAATCTTGTGCTCCTGGCTGTCCTGAGAGAGAACAAGACAATCAGACAGGTGAGATGTGAACCAGGGCGTGAGATGCCTGATGCGGGGTATAAAAGATTTCTAAAAAAGTTTTGGTCTTTACCACTTTAATTGGGCGGAAGGCAGCAATGGTGTCGCTGCGCCTGCTGTTGGTCCAGGAATCCCAGCGAGGATACTCCCCCTTCTCAAACACATACTGCTCCCCCTTACAGTTGTTCTGCTCGTATCCCACCCATCTGGCGAGGCAGAGAGAAAAAAACTATGGAAGCGACTAGAAATTCACCTCGTGTAATCTTTGTAGTGCATCTTTGTACTGCCATCTCTCTCTTTTCTCCCTAACAGAGTCAGACCCTCTTTGTCTACTTGTTGGATGCTGAATTGTTTTCTAGTCATCCACCTGTCTCTGACCCACACTCACGGTCCACACAGCACCAGTATAGAGCCCACTTTCTCCACGCCTGCCTCCTGGAGGTTGTTACAGGGACCAGTCAGCTCGTGACAGCTTCCCTGGAAGTTTTCCTGCTCATAGATAACCAGCTGCTCACCACACAAAGAGGGGGAAAAACGAAGGGGTGTATTTTAGTCTCTGTTGTAGAGGTCTAGGAGCTTTTTTTAACTTTAAGCTGTATTTTCGCTGCATTTGTGCTTACCTTAAATGCACTGGTGCCTGGCTGCTGCTGCTGCTTGGATGCAGGGTTCTGGTGGTCTGTGGCCATAGTGAATCTATTGATGAGGGTGAAACTAAAGAAAAGAACAGACCTATTGAATTGGTTCTAGTAAAAATGTATGGTATACAAGAGTTATTAACAGAAACATTGCTTTTTCATGGTTTCATTTTCCATTATTTAAGCATTGAAATGCATTTAAAATGTTCTCAGCAGCATCAAGAGTTTTCTGAACTTTGAATTACAGTAATGGATCATACAATACAAACTTTAAATAACTTCCAGCTGGCAAGGCTAAATGATAGCAAAATGCTATAAAAGACAAATATAAACTGAGCTATGAGACAAATCCTGCTACAAATTGAAGTTAAATTTGATCAAATACAGCATGATGGACTTGAACCCCTTACCAGTACCTGTCTGTGCCAGTGTGTTGTGATGGCACAGCGAGCTCAATATATACGGGACGCCCAGGGGTGGAAACTCTGCCAACAGTGCCCACAGTGTCCAAACGGGCCAGCAGGCCGGCCTGCCATAGGCCCAGCAGACTGAAATGAGGGGTCACCGTGGAGTGCCCACCCCCGTCCCCTCCCTGGGGTGTCACACTCTCGCAAAGTTATTTCATTAGTAGTCAGTTTTGTCCAGCCAGTCATTGTTTGATATCCACATGATTCAGCACAAACAGTGCCAAGAGTCCCACACCTACAATGAGAGAGAGCGTGTGGGAGAGAAGGATTGTAAAAGATGGGTTTTACTGTGCTGGAGAGGTGGGGACCGTGGTGAATAACAGTGGACACATGGCAGAACATTTCCATAACTCAAAGTTTGTTTATTTGTTTGGTTGTGGGGAAAGTATTCTTCTTTAATATGACAATCCATTGAATAAGAAAGGGTCTCTGTAAATCTGATGTCCAAAAGTGTACTGCCTTTTAACCAGCACTCTGGATGCTCTACCTATGTGGTTTAGCATGTTTTTAGGTAATTGTGCATTAACTTCCCTTCTTCCTCACTACAATTTAAAGTTTGAGCAATTCTATACTTTCATCTCTAAGATCCAAAGACTGCTTTGCTTGACTTTTGCTTTGCCAAATCATTTTGGTGCACTTTGTATACTATGATCTTGGATTCTGGCAGTTCAATCAAAGATGTATTTTTCCTCTGTCCCCTAACTAAACACAAACTAGTGTCTCATAATGGTCTTTTGGAGAGGTTTGACTCGAAGATTATATCGGGAGAACATTTTGAAATGTAAAATCTTGCCTTAAATAGATATTAATGTCACAACATCAGTGAGTCGAGATCTTGTGGTTATCTCCTTCATGGTGCATAAAACTCAACAACCCCATCAAGGTCAAGGATTCTTTATTTGTACATTACATTGAACTTTTTTTTTGTAGTGTGGGCAAGGACATTCAAAGTGCAGAAAAACAAACATTGAATACTCCCCTGAGATGAATGCATGAAAAAACATGAATATATGAATAAAAGAAGATTGAAATACCAGTTTTGAAAACCTGATCTCATTAAGTTAAGGTACAAGGACAAAGAAAAAATCAATGGATGGATACACAATAGATTTCAGTAGATTATGAAGTGTACACAGCAGCAGGAACAAAGCTGTTTGTGTAGCCAGTGGACTTTGAGACCCTGACTGATGGTGGTTATCTAAACAATGACACCTTAAACCACAAATGACTTTTACACATGACTTTCCTGTAATATTACAATGATACCGTGTCAGTATAGAAGAACATTGCTGTCTAACGTGTAAATCTGTATTGTCAGTAATCTCTGATAATTTTGTGCTTTGTTAACTCCCTGAGGAGCCCCATTGTGCAGATGTGTGTTGTTTCACGGAAGAGAATGAATGTTGAGCATTAAAAGTTTTGACAACACAGACTCTGGGAAATGGTGCTGGACCTCATTGTGCTAAATTGTGTGAGGTTTAAGGGATTTGTGTGCTACACTTCACAGCTCAGAGACGGGAGTGAGTACGGCTGCGCTGCTTGTGAAAAACCGACTAAGCTTGAACTCACAGGGAAAAGCATAAATTTGGTGTTTATGAAGAGCATTGACGACTGTTTGTTTATCAGGATTTCTTTCAAAGAGTTTAGGGGTCCAAAAAGCATCCGGCTTCCTCTTGCAATGCAATGTTTCTGTGTTGAGTTAAATAAAATTGAAAAGCTTTCATGCTCAAAGTAAAACTTAGTTACAGATCATAGCTATGAAAATTGCTTCTCTTCTAGGTTTGATTTGTTTCTTTGTTTTTCCTCCTTTTACAGCCTGAAAGTCTAAAGATTTCACATGGAAAAGTTTGGAGAAACCCCTCCTCTTAATGGTTCTGTATGTGACCTTCCACGACTGCATGTGGAATGCATTGAGATGTCAGCAAAGAAATCTGGCCTGATTGAAAGGGAAGGACTATAATTCATCTATTCAAAATGCAAGAGCTATAATTGTAGTCAAATACTGGTTATAGTTTATCAATGATTGATTTCAGTCCAATTAACTTTAAGATTTACAACGATGACTATTAAAAGTGGGCGTGGTGCTCTCTGCTTTAATAACAAGCATAGATAGGGCATGACATCAACTCCACTGCTGTTGAGCAAATTACAAAATCACTGAGCCGTGAGCTCTGAATGCTGGATGAGGTCACTAAAAGAAAGACAAATCAAAAGCAGCTCCCATGACCCAAATGGAAATTCAGGTATTTTAAGTGAAAAAAACATCTGCCACATATAAGCTAGAACCTATTTTCACCTTTGAATGTAGTTTCTCCAAATCTTTAGTATCTCTGTGTAAGTGTTTTCCCCCTTTAGCGCCCAAATATGACATCACCATCAAACTCCAGATCAAACAACTTTTATTCTCTGCTGAAGTACACATGGCGGTCGTCCTGGGCACGAGCACTGTTGGCCATGGTAAGGTCAAGGCAGAGGGCAGGCACTGTGGGCAGGGGTGGGGGGGAGGAGGGGGCGCTGGGGAGATCCTGCTCAGCTTGTTCCAGCTGTAGCCGGAGGTGCTGGAGGTTCTGGAGAAGGATCAGGCTCTGGGCCGGGACCGGGAGCCGGAGCGGGCTCGGGAATGATGAAACAGCCCCTCTTGTGCCACTGCATGTCCCGCACACGTCGGACCGACTGGATCTGGGGAGCGGGAGCCTCCCAGTCATTCCAGTGCTTGAAATCCCCTCGCTCGAAGATGAACTGCCGACCCCTGTAGCCTGGATACATGTAGCCAACCCACCTGGAGGAGGAGAAGGTTACCAGACAATTGGGACAAAGCAGCTAGGACTTGATTTGCTCCGACAGAAAAAAAACTGCCAGGACCATGTTGTCATGTGGCCGAAATGTGAATTTAGGAGGAAACTTACACTCCGTTGAGGGCCTTGACACTTGCTACTCGATCCTGAAAACCGTGGCTCCACAAACTTGGCACGTCGTCGTCGACTATCTCCATCTTTCTGCCGGTGAACCCGGGGTTCTCGTACAGGTGTAGCTTGTGTTCAGTACCGTCCTGTGGTAGAAAAACAGACGGCTGTATCTCCAGGTCCTTCATATTCCTTCAGCTGATGGCAATTTTGTGAGATAATCATTTGTAAAGTTTGGGAAAATGTTTTTTGTCTGCTTTAATTTGTAGCATCTGTACTGTTTCGCAAAAGAACACACCCACCACGTTAAGTGGCCTTAGAGAGAAGAGGGAGTAGCTGCTCTGACTGTTGGTCCATGTGTCCCAGCGTGGATACTCGCCCTTTTCCAGAATAAACTGCTCCCCTGTAAAGCCCTGACGATCGTACCCCACCCAGCTGAGAGGAGGAAAAAAAAAAAAAAGAGTTCACGTCATTGATAAGGCCACTCTGCTCAGCAGAATCAGTGCCGAGAATAAAAGCAACATTACTCACGGTCCTGACTCAACAATCACAGAGCCGACCTTCTCCAGCTCCTTCTCTGTCACATCTTTACACTCTGCCGAAAACTCGGCTTTGCAGCCCCGGAAGTTCTCAAACTCAAACAGCACCACCTGAATCACAAAGAGATGCCAGCGTTTGATCCAGGTCCTCGCAAGCGTCTGACAGAGAACGGTTCAGAGGCTTTTAAAAGCAAACAGCAAAGTCACTGATGAAAACTCCCAGAACTGAAATTTTGCGTCTGATTAGAGAAGAATCCGGGAGCGATTCTCCCCCCTGTCCAGGTGTGTCTAAAGCACCTTATACGTGGCTCCAGCTCCACCCTGGCTCTTCCCAGCAGCCAGCTGCTCGGAGGCGCTCTGCTGCTCCGACATCCTCCTGATCCACTGCTCCTCCACTTTTTGGCAACAGCACGCACATAGACAAAGCACCATCCATCAGGCATGTACACACGGGCAGCAAAATACACACAGAAGAAAAGCTCAGTGTTACAGATACAGACGATTTCTCAGGCGAGAGTATGAGGATTGTATGAATTTCACCCAATCTGATCTTCTCCATGAGAGCTCATTATGGCCTTGAAAGGGTTCCAAAACCACCCATGATACTAAAAAAACAAACAAACCCCAAACCTGCATCTCCACTGTCGCAGCACCATCTGGCTCCATCACACAAGAGTTAACACATCACATTTCTGATTCCTGTGTCCAGGGTGAGGCTTTTACCTGGGTATGCCTGCAAGGAAGTGGTAGCGTCCCTCTTTTTCGATACCACTTGGTGTTTGGTGGGGCTGAACCATTAGAGGGGAGGCACTGTGGGGGGTATTTATGGTTTATTTCTGGCCACAACAGCAGAAAAGGGGGAGCTGTTGATACAGCAAGTCTGTCACTCACATTGTGTCCGTAACCCTGCCTCTCAATAGGCAGCTGTGTTGGCACACGCTGCCCTGCCCGTCCGCCAGGCTGCCAGCGAGCACTGTGTTCGGGCACAGGGGGAGAGAGCCAAGAGGATTCAGCAAACAGGCCTGCTCAGCACAAACACACGCACACGCACACACACACAAACGCACACACACACTTACAGGCTGCATCCAATCTCAAACTGCACAGTGGTCTCTCACATCTTTCTATAGCACCAAACACCCTTTCCAAGGCAGCAGATTCTTAGACTTAAATTCTACAATGAGACTTTTAAGACTCTAGTTAGTGATTCTTTTCCAGAAATACCTGGAAAAAAACTGATCATTCCTCTGATATTCACAAAGGCAAAGACGTACAGGAGGCTGTTGGCTCGAGTCAAGTAAATTTTATTAAGAATGTATTCACTTTAGGACACTGGCCAATACAACACAGTGCAATATATGTTTGTTACTTTTACATTTAAAAAAAAAAGAAAGAAAAAAGATAGGCATAAAAAAAAAAGACAAAACCCTCAAATTTGACGTCAGAAGAAGACGTCGGCATACACAGAAACCAGGGGCGATTGCTCTGAAGCCTCTGACAACACATTCACCTGCATTACATGAGCAGGCCGACCAGACACACACACACACAGACAGAGACGCACACGCGCGCGCACACACACAGACACACACGTCATGGCCAACAAGAGAGGGGCAGAGGTCTGTGGTGTAGTGCATCGAGTGCCAAAGTGCTGTGAAGAGGCGTGGAATAAGCCGGTGGAAGGTAAACATGTGAGGGAGCTTTAAAGCAGCTGCACATGTTCCCGTTTGTTTGGAGAGATTGGATAATTTTACGAGCGAACCATCCCCACTGAGACCCAGAGCCTGCGGACCAGAGCCAAGCCGGATGCCGCAGGAAAGATTGTGCATGCACATGAATGAGGACAAACTTAAATGGGGGGGGGGGGGGGGGGGTTGCTGGGGCGGTGGAAAAAAATTGTCAAAAAAATGATTGAGGAGGGTGTGGGCCTTAAAAGGGGACAGTATGGCTTACTGTAGAAGATACTTGCAGCTACAATCGTTCTGTCCATTAAAGGTGGGAAACTGACGGGCTGATTAAACGTCGTGTGTTTGTGCTGATTTGGAGTGTATACGCCTGACAAATGCAGAGTCGCTTTTCAAAAGTCCCCCCACCCTATCCCTTATCAACATTAGTATTTGGACAAAAAATATATATTTATATATATATATACACAGAGCGCAGCAACTGTGACACTGATCAGCTGTGGAGTGCATCAAAGTGAAAGTGTCTATTGTAGTGATGCCTCTTACGCGTTACTTTCTGCAAAACTAGCTTTCTGTTAAATCATTGATCATACAAATATAACCCATCCTGATCTCAGTTACTAACATGATACGCACAGACAAACAAGTCAGTGGTGATTTGTTCACTATTTTCAAAGAGCCATTAGTATCTGAAATGTTAACCTATGGCAATGCTTGTATGACTCCACTCGACCTCTACAGTGAGCACACATTCGGCTGAGGCTAACCCAACCTGTACACATCGGTCGAATGAGGAAACTACACACAAACGTGCTGTAAAGGTTTCGCCGGACAGTCCTCCAGCAGAGGCCAGCCAGCATTTCCAGGATGAAAAGGCCTTGTGGTCCCACAATTGAACGGTTCCAGAATGTGACCCAACAGTAAGATAACTGTCCCTAAATGCTTCTCCGCTTTCCTTCCATCTCCTGGTCCCTGTTGAAGCCCCTTCCAGGAGTGTCCCACAGGTGTGAGCGTGAAATGCAGGAAGCAGAGCAGCGTGATGTTTTTCCACTTGCTCTCGTTTCTTTTTGCATTAGACAGATTCTCCATAAAAAGGCACCATGCACATTTATCGACCCAGAAGGGAAGAGGCAAATGCATCAAAACAAAACAAAACAAACAAAAACGTCAGCAGCTGTAGGTCCGCCCTCTCCCACTCCCTGGGTCAACGTTAAGGCTTCTAGTTCACACAGATTCATCTGTTAAGGCAACCTTAAGGGCAGAGAGAAGAACACTGGGGTCAGAAAATATCAGCAACAATGAGCTATTTCACTTGATTCTTTAAAATAGAAACTCTCACCTTACGGTTTTCTTAGCTCTCATTTTCATACTGACTCAAGCGCTTCTTTGATTTCAGCTCTTTCAACCACTGGGGTGAGTCCCCCTCACTATAAAAGATCAGATGCAGCACTTAAACAGAGGAAGCCTCGTTGAGGAGGAAAAATAATCTATTTGGCTTACTTACCCGTTTTCTTTGCCACCAGGTGGGGGCAGCACACGCGCCGCCCTGGGGAGGAATGGGGACTTAGGAGAGCGTGATGGCTGAGATGGAGAAAGACTGGTTGCCTCAATCTGATTGTCAGAGTCCCCCCTCTTCTTCAGCTGGGCCTGACAAAAAGAAAAACATGTTGTGTAGCGCTCATCTTGAATTTGGAGAGACTTTACAGTTTATGAAATTTAGGAAAACCTAAAATAGCCCTTGCAAAATGACAACAGTATTGAAGTCAAAAGCGACAGGGGTAATAAAGATGGTAAATGAGATGGAAACGCAGCTGCTGGCTCACCTTTAAAGCTGAGGGGTCTACACCGGGAAACAGGGCGATCCTCTGTGGCTGCGAGGCAACAGCAGGGCCTCCATCAGCTCCTCTGGCCTGCTCCTCAGACTCCGAGTCGTCGTCTTTATTCTCTGCCTTTGGCGCTGTTGAAAGGAAGAGCATAAATCAACAGGTGCTTTCCCCAAAAAACATTCAATCACAGACTTTCTAAAGAGCCCAGTCTTTTTCAGGCCGTTGGAGTTAGCAACAAGTGGTCCCCATGGCTGGTTTGGTGATTTTAGGATTTCTTCAGGTCCTAATCAAAAGCCCCAAATCAAAAAGAGGGCCCCCCTTGTGGGGGGCTCTTTGTTGAAAACGCGACTTCCTGGGTAATACTGATGTGCTTCCATCGCACGTGAATATTGTGTAAAGGACAAGAGAGGGAATGACAATATATATAAGAAAAATTCAGAAGAAGAAGTGTTCCTCATCTAGTTGGGGATTAGCTGCCCCCTGCATGTAGGAATTGTGTCTGTAAGCAAACCAGAGGTTTTCCCTACGTTTCCCTAAATTAAGAGCCCACACATTCAAAAATGGGGGAAATGGTTTAACTTCTTGTCATTTGGGCAGACATCCACAGTTTAAGCCGAACTGGGAGGCCTCTTGTAGAGATTAAAGTATTTATGGACAAAAAAAGAAAGAAAAAAAAGACCTAATCCTGACCCAAACCCCTCTCCCAAAAGATTGCTTATGCGTTGCTTACTGGTAGAGTCTCGGTAAAGCCAGTCCTCCGTGGTCACTCCATCTCCGTCGGGCTGTGCAGCCGTCTGACGGGCCGCCCTCGACGGCCGTGTCCGCGGGGCTCGTTTCTTCCCCAGCTGGGCCCTAGAGCGGAGAGCACTGGTGTCCAGCAAAGTGGCCGGAGCCTGGATTTCCAAACACAAAATGCAAATAAGGACAGAAAAAAACGATTACTCAAAGGAACTGAAGTCAAAACATGTCAAACGGCATGCAATGCTGTCCATGACAAGTGACACTTACATCAGGGAAAGCAAGCGGCTGGCTCCCTGATGAAGACGAAGCAGGCGGGCCGTCCAGAGTGTCGGCTTCAAACTGCGAAGCCTGGTCACCTGGGGAGTGGAGTGGAGTGGGCTTCCTTGGTGAGGGACTGGCATAGCCTTCTGAGCTGGGAGTGGCAGGCGTGAGGCTGCAACATTTAAAAGAAAAGAGACAAAAAAAGAGCTTTATAAAAACATGAGCTTTATAAAACTATTTTATAAACAGCTGTGACCACCGTTACAATCACAGAGAATCTGACACATGACCCGTGAGAATTTCTTTTAAACTAGGAAAACCTCCGCACATCACACTCACACACAGTGAATGTTCATCTGGGTGGTTTTATTTAACTGTCTTCCTGTAAAATAACTGACAGGTCTTTCTAATTGGTTCTGACTGAGGCTGCGATTCCCTGTTCTGACCAGAGGAGGTCAGTGAGAACTTATGACATGACAGAAGTATTTAGTATTCAATGACAATGAAAGTAACAATATCAAACAATATAAAACTTCACAAGCTACACTTGTACTCAGCAGTTCCTTTCAAAAGATTAGATTTGTCTTCCTTTTCCCTGGCAGATAAACCACATGAAGTAAAGCAGGAAAAGATTAAGATAGACACATAGATTTACCTGTCGTCGGTGCGCAGCCCCGTCTCCCAGGTGCCATACTGACTGTCCGGCTCGCCCACTGGTGTCTCAGAGTCTTTGCCCTCCTCTTCGCTGCTTTGCTTCTGCTGCACCTGGAAACCGGATGGAGTGAGGAGAGAGATCACCGATGATGCGTCATGTTTTAACCTAACAGACACGCAAATCTGAGCGTGACCATTCACGTTTTCACTGACCTGTATATTATGTATCAATACATCTATACATACAGATGTATAACAAAAGATTGGTGGTAACGGCAGCAGTGTTGAGACGGGCAATGAAAGGTGAAGGGATGAGTTAACAGAGTCATGACCAGAGCTGGGACAGAGACAGTGATTGGAGGGTGAGTGATTGCTGCCTACTGAACCATGCCTCTTTTAATGAGTCTGGTACAGAGAACATACTGTCTCATATCCAAACACAGCTCCAAAAGGCACGCCTACGAATGAACCGATAACCCTGGCCTATATAGGGGGAGCGAGAACAATAAAAAAAATCCTTCTGTCCTCAGATGGTGCCCAGTGGCTGGACAGAGAAATGTGGCACACCTGGCACTATACCGCTACCGCCCAGGTTGTCTGACCACCATAAACCGTTTGCTGCTGAGATTTCTGGAGACTGACTGCGGCAGAGCTCTGGGAGAGAGCAGAGAGGCAAGAGCACGGCACAAAAGAGCAACGCCGACAAGGAAGGCGTGAGATCGAGTGAAACTGTGAGAAATGCATGACAGCATCCAGAGAGGGGAAAAAGAGCAGCGGCGCAGGATGTCGTTCATCAGCAGAGGCCTTCCTGACAGGAAAGGAGACAACAGAGGAGTGAGAACGCCGTTCAATAACGCCGTTTACACTTCAGCTCATCTTCATCCCCAGGATTTACAGCTCTCATACTCTTCATGCTGCCGTCACAGGGTCAAGTAGCAAACACAGCACCAATGTCTGGGGGCCTTTCTCTGCTACAAAGTGACTTCTTAGGGTGTGATCCGAGCTTCCTCTGCTATCACTGCCGATGAAAAACTCCCAGCTCGGTCTTGTAAATTTGTGGTGATAAAAATTCCAAGCCTATGTGTTTGTGTGCGTTATTCCACTCAAACACGCCCAGCACATACCCTTACGTGATCAGCTTAGTGAAGGAACACAGCCTTTGCTGGAACATGTTAGAGAGAGGGGCCATTGTGCAGCAGCTAAACATACTTATGTTGGACCCATTTGAGCATTTCAACCGCCTTCTTATAATGAACATCTACATTATTCAAAAGCTTACACAGATGCATCAGCCAAAAACAACCTTTAGATGTAGCTGTTAACTATAAATATAAGAGGGGATGATTGATGAGGGAAGCCTGTGGAGCCGACAGGTCAGGTATTAATGACTTACGGCTGTCAGCAGAAGGCTTTTCCTTAATAACAGTAGTAATAGTCTACTTCCCCTGGTCGGGAAGGGCGTGTCAAGGGAAACAACATAACAAAGAGCGGATGAATGGAAGGATGAAGGAGAGAAAGAGCTGATCACTAAATAAGCTGACTGACAATCGGTGAAGGAAAGGGCACAAACAAGGCCGGGACACTTAGGCCTGGTAATGCACTGATAGCTGGTTTGTGCACCTCACCACACAAAGCAGTCAGAGGAAAGTGAGAGAATGTGTTACTCAAAAAGGGAAGCTGACAGATGGCGTTACATCAGAGAAGGGAGCAGCTACAGAAAGTATTGCGTGTGTTTACGTGAACACGTCATCACAGGCACAAAATCAATGGTTTTGAGGAATGTGTGGGATCATTTCAGGATTACGATCTTCAATCTCTTTATACATAAGAGTTTTGTCTTTGAATCAGAGCTTTAATTATCTGTACACGTCTTAACTGTAGCCTGCACCGCTATCAGTTACAGAAACACGAGAGAAAACTGGATCCCATATGACAACCCCATTAACTTAAGTCTATTACTCAGCCACAGCATTCAACTCTGTGTCTCTCATCTCTATTTTCAATTCATCCGCTCAAATCTGTCTTTCAAATCCGGCCTGGGTGGGGCTGGGTAAACATGCTCCAATAACCATCGAAGTATTCAATCTATGTATATTTGAGACGGCTGATCTCGTCAACGCAGATCTCGTGTCAACAAATGGGCATTCTGGTGGCCTGAAAGAGCATTTACATTAAGATCAAGATCAGCTCAGGGTTATATAATGAAAAAAAAACACACGAGGTGTGCATAAGGAAAATGAACCGAGGGAAAGAATGTCAAAACCTGACTTGGCTTAAGATTGTTTCAGTGTACTGAACCTGACCTAAAGGATTACTTTCGGTCTGGGGTTTATTTTCCATTATGAAGGTTGTTTGTGATCAAATGCTGTGGAAGTGCCTTACAGAGCATTTGAAGACACACAAATAGCACAGTGCACTTATGGATGGACTTATCCCAACAATGTTCCTTGAATGTCTCACATCATCTACATTGATTACCTGAAAAGCCAACAATAATGAACACTTTGTTTTGAAAATAGTGAGTATCATTTATATCTGGACTGGCACAAAAATAATTCCTGGCAAACCTAAAATTTTCCAATGATATTACCATTCTTAATACCTACTATTAAACTCCCCGTGTTTACTATTTGTATTGACAATTCAAAACTCATATCTTATTGGTTTAAATGTGCAAATCATGGCATAAAAAAAAAAAATAGCAATAAAAATAATAACAGAAGAACTGATCAGAAACCACACAATAACCTCTTCAGCGTCGTACACACACATCTTAGCTTATTTACTGGCTTCCTGGCAACCACCTGACAAATATAAGCATTGCTACCACCTCGCTGTTGTTCATTTCGTGGCCGGGAGCTTCGCCGGTCCCACTAAGCACAATGGCAGCTGCTGATGTCTAAAACTAACTTAGTGGAACAACTGACAGCAAGACGAAGCCATGAATCCATCGCTTATCTTTAGGAACTGAGTCATGAGGTGTTGTGCAGCAGTTGAGCAAATAGGCGTTAGCTTAAAAACAGCATTCAAACCTCCCGTGGATTTCTAAATCTGAAAGGTCAGAATGGAGGACAAGTGACACGAACGCAAACAAACTCCTTTCGTGAGGCATCGTATCGCTGTAGTGGAGTCATGCCTTCTTTCTGTTGAGAATCATCACTGTAAACCCAGTGATTGACTACAACTTAGAAAAAGCTTTGCTAATTGTCGGCTGACGGGAGTCGAGGGGAGCACTAGCGTGATGGAGGCCCACGATAAGATGCAGCGGGTCATGGATATCACAGCTGATGTAGAAGTTCTTCTAATGTTTGGCGACAGACCAAATAGCTGGTGAACGTGCAGCTGTCACCACAGTGGCTTCCACAGTGCTGCAAAATGACTTGAATTCCACCAGTGCTGTATATAACTCCAGCAGATGTTGAGGTTACACTCCGGATTGTGTGATCATGGTGTGAATGGATGCATAGTGAAGTGAAAGGATGTGCAGGTGCGGGATGTGTGACGCTGTGAGACCAGTGGTGCGTGTGTGCTCTTACAGCCGTCGGGGTGTTGGGCGCCGTGCGCCGGCGCAGCGACAGGCGCTGCTGGCTGCGCAGCGAGAACCTGCGGATGGACTCCCTGCTGCGGGAGGCCAGGGAGCGCAGGGAGTTCGTTCTCTTGAAGTCTCCGATCCCGTCTTCTCCCCTCCCCCCCCTCTCCACAGAGTTGGACAAAAAACTGAGTGCGCCGTGGAGGGAGCGACGCACATTCCCCACCCACCCCGTCACCTGGGACTGAGCCACGGACAGCTTGTCGCCCAGGTACTCCATCACCAGCCACCTGGTGTGTGTGAGCAGAGCCTGAGAGCGGGGCCGGGGCTTTGACAGCAGCAGGGGGTCATTCAGGGGCGGCGGCCTGAGGATGGCGTCCTAGGTGTTCACTGGCGCATGTTGCAGGGTCAGCGCTGCAGCGGAGAGGAAGGTGACGGAGAGAAGGACGCCACAGCGCAGCCAGAGTGAAGGGACGATGCAGCACAGAGAGCGCAGCTCAGTCACTGATGGCTGCAGGAGTAGGACACCTTCTGAATGGTCTTCCGGCACTGCAGTCCCACTGGAGACGTCAGGACTCTTGTTTCAACTCATCACTGAGGAGGCTCCACACCGTCTGCCTCGAGTGAATTCGTACAGCTTTCTAATGTCTATTTTCGATGCTCCAAAGATATGTCTGCTATGATATGCCTGACACAACAGCTAAATGGGTATTTAAAGGTTATATTAGGACAGTATTTTGTATTTTGTAAGACGCCCTCTAACAGTTCTCAGACAGTTTCCTCTGGCTTAAAGCAGATGAAGTACTACTCAAACAGCAAAAACATGAGCCAGAGCTTTCATAATGACAGAGTTGTTCAACGCTTTTAGCAAAAAAAAAAACACTTTTTTAAAGGAATGACCTGTGAGAACTCGGCCGATCGTCCAGGTGTGAGCTCCCCCGCCCTGACTGACACCTAAATTACAGCTTCTCCGCTGATGTTGATCCGTTTATCCCAGATCAGATTTAAAACTCAAAAGATAGATCCGTCCGTCCACAAAAGCTACATCTCCTCCACGTGCGCAGAAGCTTTGGCAAAAAGCTGCGGAGAAATGTTGCGCAGAACAGCTGGTGGCAAAAGGAAGGCTGCAGAAGTCATTCGTATTCCACAAGGAAAAGCAGAGGGCACCCAGTGCCGTGCTGGAGGGCGGAAACGGGAGAGACTGCCGCTTCAGGAAAGTCAGATCCACAAAGAGGGCGAGGGAAATGTTCCCCTCCTCGCCCCTCTCAGCAGGTACAGGCAGGTAGGAGAGAATGCGTCAGCAGGGCTGCTTTTTGTAGTCAGCGTTATACGACTCACTGTCAAGGGGAAACTGGTAGGAGGGAGGGAGCGTGGAGCCAATTCAGAACAGAGCGAGAGAGGGAATGGGAGGTCCCTGATTCAGCGAGGGAGGGGTTGGAGAGGGGCGATACATGTTCCGCAGTGCTCTGGTGCTCCAGTATTAATCGGAAGCAGTCAAAGATAGTGATGTGACACTGCCAGAGTGGAAAGGCTGTGGATGTCACAGAGTGAACATATTTTCCATGTGACTCCATTCAAACAGGAAGAGACAGCTAAGGATTGTGAGTGTGATGCTCTCTGAGAGGAGCCAGCAAAAGTGCAAGATCCTGCTCATAAGAATGCTATAAATAGCTTGAAATGCATGAGGGAGAAGGGAAAAAAAGACAAGGGTGAAAAAGAGATTAAACTATATGCTCAACCAGTTTGTCGGCAAAAGAACCAGTGTTTGCTCAACTCTCAGTCAAACTCATGCAAACACCAGAACCTGCAGGCTTTCAGCTTAAACAGGTCTCAGCTGGAAGTCAAAGTGGATTCACAACAAAGAGCACTTAAAGCAAAGCAAACCCCACAAAGTTGCCAGCAGGAAAAAAAACAAAAAAAAAACAAGCTGAATGTAAAAGGATTACTCCAGATGCACGTCAGCCAGTTAACCTCTGAGCAAACTGGGGCAGAGGGGTTCATCTCTGCTCCGTCGCTGTTCACACATGCCCCCTGCAGGTAATGGGATTTCTACCAGTTGCCACGCTACAGCAATATGTGCTGGGAGTCTCTCAGTTTTCAGGAATGCACAAACAAACTTCAAAATGGCTGCCTTTCTCTGGGTTCTGTGCTGAAACCAGGATGATAACCAAATCCCTTTTTTATAATCAATTCTGCGATGCTTGAATCGATTTCTTAACTTAAAATACAGGTGAAACAATAACATCAAGGGCGGCACGGTGTTGTGGTGGTTAGCACTGTCGCCTCCCAGCAAGAGGGTTCTGGGTTCGAATCCCGGGGGGAACCAGGACCTTTCTGGGTGGAGTTTGCATGTTCTCCCTGTGTCTGCGTGGGTTCTCTCCGGGTTCTCCGGCTTCCTCCCACAGTCCAAAAACCTGCATGTTAGGTTGATTGGAGATTGGGGAAATAGCCCTTAGGAGTGAATGTGAGTGTGAGTGGTTGTTTGTCCTTGTATGCCCTGTGTGTGGCCCTGCGATGGACTGGCGGACTGTCCAGGGTGTACCCTGCCTCTCGCCCGTTGACCACTGGGATAGGCTCCAGTTCCCCCCGCGACCCCAACAGGGAATAAGCGGTACTGATAATGGATGGATGGATGGACAATAACATCATTAAGATCATTAGAAAATTGAATAATACCCACATTATCCAATAACCACATGTGCCTATTTGCTGAATTTGTTTGTTTTACGACAGAAACTTCGGTTTATTGTTTGGAAAAGAGATTTAAAAAAAAACTGACAGCGTTGTTCTAAATGTTTTATCTTAAGCTTACCTCTAAATTCACTTAAAAAAGAGACACCGCTGGCTTTAGTATTGGTAATAATATTCCCATCTCTTGATTTTAAAGACGGACGCTATGGCAAAGTAGTCAGTTGGTGCTCAATTATCCTCCCTGTACTACTCAGCATCTTCCACCAGGAAGTGACTCACAGCTGCTCATCACTTCTCCTCTTCTGAGCTCATCATTCAACCAGCAGAAACACCACGAGATTAAATAAGGTGTAGCTGAAGTCCATAAACTTCACTCCGTTGAGTGTAACAGCTACCTTTTGCGGAGTCAGCACGGCGTACCAACACATAAAGGATGTGGACAGAGACATGTGGGATCAGAGGTGGGGTGCTACTTACCCGGAGGGAGGACAGACTCAAACAGCACGACCACAGATAAAACACAGCTCTCAGTGCGGTGCCCATCGCTGCTCTGCCGCACTCTGCCGCCTCAGACCCTCACACTTTAAGCACTGATGTCACTACACAACCGATAGGTGAGCTCACCAAGTCCGCCGAGGATTTCTGCCAGCGCAGTAATGTCGAAACCAGCTGCTTTCATATGCGAGAGGGAATATACCACTAAATCAAAAAGCATGCATTCACCACAAAGAGAACTATGCTGGCTGGTCATTCTATTCACTGGAAATTATTCTTCAACCTGAAAGACTGATTTGTAGCCTGACTTGTATGAGTTGGGGGTTAGGGTAAAGGTTAGTGTGCCCGCTGCTCAACTGATGTTGCTGATTATTGATGCTATTTTCTTTACATTGTGGATGAAGCGACTGCAGGATGGGAGATTTAGGGGGGCTCAGCACCCTTATTTGCAAACATACTAGGGTGGTACAGGGCGCAGAAACCTGTAAAAGAAACTTCTGTATATATTTTAGTTTAAAGGCATCAACTTGTTGATTTTTCAGAACCAAATTATGAGGGTGATGAGCTTGGGTTCTGGGAAGACTCTGTTTTATCTATAAACCGGTTAAAAATATCTGTAATGATCAAAACAAAGACACACATAGATGTTTATTTCTTCTATCTATCTTCTTGGATTTCACTAATTTAACTAGTCAGTGATGACACACCAACACACATACAAAAGCACCTTGCTTTTAACAAAATATCAACACAAACATGCATCAAAACTGAGAAAAAGAAGAAACATCAGACAACCCGTTCCTGTCTGCCTTTGTACGGAGTTTAAACCATATACGGCCTATGATTTTGACAAGCCTCACATTCACATTATATCATTTACTCTCACAGTGGCTATGAGCACTGTATTTATGAGTAAGAACAGTCATAAATAGAGAAAAACTCAATTAATCTACTCTCATTTTTCTTTAACAATTTGTATTTTCTAATTTACATCTTGAGGATTTGAATGAGGTTTGTCCGAATTCAGTACATGTAAAACACAATTTGCATTGTACATATTACAGTGGGTAATGCTGAGGGCTGAAAGAGGACCTTTTAAAAAGCTGATTCAACATGTTTAAATGATTTTTTTTTTTAATGGGAAACAAATCAACTTTTAGCCTCTAAACGTCTGAACTGTGGTATCAGAGCCACTGGAATGCTCCAGAATCAGAGTTTTCACACACATCAATACTGAGGGAAAACTCGTGCAAACGCATCGGTGTGTATTTTGGTATATAATTCAACCAATGATATTAGCAGTATCATCCACATCTTAAATATTTGTGCAGACCAAAAAAATCTCTGATCTACTGCAAACAGTCAGATTATAAATTGACCACCAGGTGGTGGTGGTGACCTCTCTATTTTCGAGCTCTGTATCACAGCAGCCTGCCATTGCACAACACATACACTAACACCCCACAGGCCTTTACAAACAATTACAGTGTCAGTGAGAAAGGGCAAACTGAGCCCAACCCTGTGCAACACTTAGTGAAATATCTGTAACTGGGATTAGACACCGTTCCTCATTTTAAAGTCTAAATCAGACTGACTTCACGGCAGGGTTAAACAGGAAGCAGGTGGAACAACACACCGGTGACACGAAGCCTTTCTCCATTCACGTGTTTCCCCAAACAATGCAGACAGGTTACAAATTCATTAGAAGCGATAACATGTACTTACTAAGAATTTACCTAATCCAATCCTGAATTACAGGCCTGAGAAGGTGTTTGACTACCTTTTGCCTTCAGTATAATGTGCGATGGGCGGAGATAATGCCAGCTGCGTTAGTCATCAGCCCTTTATAACCCGAGCTCAGGAGCACCTAAACTTCATTTCCAGCAGTCAGCTCACACAGGCTTAAACTCACAGCACTGCTCACGCTCGAGTGCACGCGGGCGTGAGATGCTGGAGAAATGCTCCCATTGAAAGCTGATCTGTACGACAGGGCCAACAGTTTGGTGCCTCGGTGGTTCAGCAAACCGAGCGGCGGTTTTAGGTCTCATAGCAACAGAGCGTTGGCTGCACCGACTTACCCAGCTGCCGCGGTCCTGCTCTCTGTGGGCACTGCGGCTCCTCATCCTGGGGAGGCCTCCCTCCACAGCGCTGCTTGCTGGCGCCGAGCGCCGCGACACACTCCGAGACCTCATCCTGTTCAACTCCTAACAGCATTAAGATACCGGCACAGAGAGAGGTTCACAGCTTTAAGCACGGGCTCTGAGAAACTTTTCATTTAAATGCTACCATCTTAAACTATATTCGCCATAAAATATCAAACATCAACATTAACTAACCATGAAAGATGGGGGCAAATGTTAAATCTGCAGCGCTAAACAAATATTTTCTAGTAATAGAACACTCCTTATATTTGGAGCTGGTTATATGGTTAGTTCTGTTGAATTATTATCTATGTCTTTTATTTTTTTAGGTAATAGTAAAGAGCTATTCATAATTATTTCATTCATCCAACCATCCATTGGTTTAATTTCATGCTAAGTTGCAGTTTACCACTGGATTGATTTAAAGAGCACACATAATTGGGGAAGTGCAAATCTATGACTATATGCAAAACAAAAGTTAGTGGAAAACTACTTCAAATATGAACGCAATGATTTTCAGTCATTATAAACCAATATCTCAGTCACAGTAGATCATAGAAAACATAGTTTTAAGACATTAAGATATTTTCAGTCAAACTTAGTTGATTCTTTTAATCCAGTCTATTATGTTGTGCAGAATCACTGCAAATATTATCTCCAAACACTTAAAGTCCAATTCAGGCTAATACTAACCCAATTAACAGTGATGCACTGATGGTAAGCTCTGATTGGTCCAATTCATATTAAACCCAAAAACCTGGCAGCTGGCACATCTGGAATGTCTGGAATGTCATTGGTTTGTGTCTCACTCACCTGGGATCCATGGGATCTCCTGTGGCTCTGGCTCTCTCCCTTGCTCTCTTGTGGAGGCTGTGGTTCTCTGGGGATCCAGATGGGTTCTGCAGGAGTGCTGCCAATGGTTCCAGCGGGGGGGTTCCCACTTGTGACTTCTGCCACCGGAAAAGGGGACAAGCTGTGGGGATCTTCCAGGAAAGCAGGCCAGTGCCTCTGTGGAGTCGGGAGCCGCTCCTCCAGCCTGAGAAGAGGCGGTTCCAGGTTCGGCTTGCTGGTGGCTTTTCTGGGCTCAGCCACAGGTTTGTCCACTGACATCTCAACGGGCCGTAGCTCCCAGGGGTCCTGAGGAGACACCGTCCAGACTGGGCTGGAGAAACCTCCTGACCCCTGTGATGGTATCTTCCAGGTAACATCTCTTTCTGATGTGGGCTGTAGCCTAGCCCCCAAATCGGCCTCTGGTCCCTGAAAACCGGACGCTGGCAAAAAGTCTTTCACGGGCGAGAGCTGAGCTGGGGACGTGAAAGAGTCGATGTCCAGAATGGCGGGTTTGTACGGCTCCTTCCAGCGTGTGGCCGGGTCACTTCGTTGAGAGGCAGGCTTTGGCGACGGGTCGCTCCTGAGCACCGAGTCCAGGTCCAGAACTTTGGGCCTCAGGGCGTTGGACTCCATCCTCAGCCTCTCCAGCTCCTCTTTTCTCTGCTTCTCTCGGAGCCGCTGTCGTTCGGCTTCTTGCTGTTTGGCGATGAGTCTCATTTTCTCTGCCTCCTCCTTTTCCCGCTTCTCCTTCAGTCTGTGTTTCTCGAGCTCCAGAAGCTGCTGTCTCTCTCCCTCGGACCGGTTCTGCTTCTCAAACTCCAGCAGCTGTATTCTCTCCATCTCTTTGATTCTTTCCAAATCCTCTTTCCTCTGCTTCTCCTGCTCTTCGTGCTGCTTCTGCTTCTGGCTTTCCATTTTCTGTCGCTCGATGTCCAGTCGTCTCTGTTTCTCCCTCTCCAACGCTCTGTGTTTCTCCAGCTCCTTCTGATGCTCCAACTCTCTTTGCTTCAACCTTTCTTTTTCAAGTTCTTTCATTCTCAATATCTCTTGCTCCTTTGCCACCTGCCTTAATTTATCAGCCTCCTCTCTCTCCTTCTTCTCTCTGAGTCTCTGCCTCTCTTGCTCAATGAGCCGTTTCTCTTCTTCTTTCAGTTTTTCTTTCTCAATCTCTTTCTGACGCTCCATCTCTCTTTGCTTCAACCTTTCTTTTTCAAGCTCTTTAATTCTCAACATCTCTTGTTCCAGTGCTATCTGCCTTAATTTATCAGCCTCCTCTCTCTCCTTCTTCTCTCTGAGTCTCTGTCTCTCTTGCTCAATGAGACGTTTCTCTTCTTCCTTCTGTTTTTCCCTCTCAATCTCTCTCTGACGCTCCATCTCTCTTTGCTTCAGCATCTCTTTTTCAAGCTCTTTAATTCTCAACATCTCTTGTTCCAGTGCTATCTGCCTAAATTTCTCAGCCTCCTGCCTCTCCTTCTCCCTGAGTCTCTGCCTCTCCAGCTCGATCAACTGCTGCCTCTCTGCTTCTCTCTGCTTCTGTGTTTGAATCTCCAGGAGCTTTTGTCTCTCCATCTCCTCCATTTTCTGTTTCTCCCTTTTCTGTCTCTCTTCATCCCTTTGTTTTTGCCTCTTCTTTTCACGCTCTCTCTCCAACTCTTTCACCCTCTTTCTCTCCTGTTCCTGCCTTTCTTTTTCCAGTTGCCGCTGTTTCTCGTTTTCAAATTCTTGTAGTCTCTGTTTTTCGAGCTCCAGCAGTTTCTGCCTTTCCAGCGCGCGTTGCTTCTCCTCAAATTCCTGCTGCTCCTTTTCAAAGGCTTTCTGTCTCTGCCTCTCATATTCTCTTTGCATCTCCCTCTCCTTCATTCGTGCAAATTCCAAATGTGCTTGCTGCTCCATTTCCAGATACTTCTGTCTCTCCCTCTCCAGCTCGTTTACTTTGGTCCTGTGTCTTTCCGTCTCCTTTTTTCTTTCCTTTTTCTTTTCAAATTCTGTCATTTCCTCTTTGGTCTCTTTCTCCAAGGATGGCATGTGACTCCGCATCAACTCATCCAGTTGCTCTGGAGATGGAGAGGTTTTTGCTAGAGCTTCCTCTAACGATGGATTCCTCCTCGCTGAGACAATTTTTCCTTGTGAGCCACCCAGAGCAGACCGTACAGAGAAATCTTCGAAGACCAAAGGCGTGTTCCCAAAGTTTGCCCCTGTATCTCCAGGAGAAAAGGGATCCTGCATTTGACCGGTCAAAGCAAAGTAAGTGGCCCGTGGTTTGGGTTGTTCTTCTGTCTGCAGCATTTTTAAACGTTTAGGAGCTGCGGCCACTTCATCCTGATCTGCTACTCTCTGCTTCTCTCCTTCTTTCTCCGAAGCCACCTGCACTTCCCTTTGGGACTCCTTAGGCATCCCTGCCTCTGCAGCACCTGGATCTGGACCTGTGGTGGTCCACTTCTGTAAAGCTCCCACTCTCAGGTACCGTAGCTGAGGTTCTGGCACCGCGGCAGAAGCTGGCTGTGCTTGTGTTGGATCCGTCCTCTCTGTCGCTGACCGGCTTCCCTCTGAGCGCCTGGAACGAAGCGTCATGGCTTTATCCTCCCACAGGGCTGCTGGGACACTCTCACTCACCACTCGGTTCTCTTCGACTGCCTGTACGGTGTCGAAAGCATGCAACACTCTGAGGGGGCTTGAGGGAGATGCAGGTTCCCTGAGGCTGGCGGTGACTCTGGATCCCTCACCTTCCTCAGCTGATTTGCTGAATATCAGGCTGCTGAGTGGATCCTTGGCTGTGTTTGCAGATTTGTCTTCGTCCATCATCATCACACTGTGCCTTTCCACAACGTTTTCAAACAAGGACGCCCGCACTGACTGTACGTCAGCACCAGGGCAGCTGTCCTTAAAGGTAGCATTTGTCCATCCGGCCTGTAGCCACTCAGGCGTGGAGGGCTTTCTAGGCAGCTCTGAGGAATCTTTTAAATCCAAAAACATCTTCTGGTCACTGGGATTGATACTGGACTCTTCAGCCTGAGAACGTTAACACACAAACTTAAGATTTTCAAGTAATCACAGCATATTTGTAACATCCCATTTTCTCATCATCTGACAGAAATATAAGCTTTTTAAAAATGGCACTAAAATTAAAGTACAAATGGAAAATAAACAAAAGAGAAATGAGACAACAAAACAGGAGACGACATTGGAGTTCAAGGCAGCGAACCACAGGTGTCCCGTGTCTGATGCTGACCTAAGTGGGTGTGGCGCTGAAAGCGGTAATCAAAGTCAGCTACGACCTATCCTCAGAGAGCCTCTTCTGCAAGTTCCATAACTTACACCCGAGGGGGATGATTCACTCTGGTCGTCTTGGGTTTCACAACTTTGAACAACTATGGCGCCTTACTTTATTTGTCTGGTGGCTATAACCTGAATACAGGCAGCCTTTGTTTCTCAGTTATTTTGGACATCCTTTTAAAAGGTATGACTCATATATGTGCTTGCATATTTTCAGGAAGACATGGAGAGATTCACACTGAGGCTCATCTTATCAATATCCCTCCACTTTTTTGTGTTGCACAGGTCAAAATGTACTTGTGACAGCAGACTGTAGAGCAGCACATTCTCTTTCTCAGCTGTCCTTTCTTCTACTCTTTGGGTTTTATCACAAAGAACAGACTGTCATAGAGCTTTGTTTATAAGATAGCCTGTAGAAAAATGAAAGACTAAACCTCACTGAAACCTGTTCCCACAAAGCTTTTTTCCTGTCTTACCCCTCTCTGAGGATCTTTGCTGATTTCATGGTGGTCTGCTGCCTCAGTGAGGGAAACGAGGTCTGGCGACCTCTCAGATGAAAACCTGATGAGCACACATCACACAAAACAAAAGCCATGCATGACAATGGGACCCGTAGACAAAGACACAAAACAAAAGCAAACTGAGGAGACCAGAAAAGCAGCTCCTACCTTTTAGTTAGGTCAAGAGGCAAGGGGCGGGGCTTCAGGACCGGTTTGATGACTGGGCTCTGAACTGGCGCTGCATCCACGGTCAGCTGCTTGATGAGCTGCTTGACGCCCACGGGGGAGTCAGGGGCCTGGGCTTGGGGCTCGGCAGAGGGGAGATCCGACACCTGGCTTGCAGTGACTGTCCCCGGAGAAGACGATGAATCCAGGAGAAGGCTGATGCGCGATCTGATGCTAGTCCCTCGCTTGTCCTCCTCGGCCTCTCTGACAGCTGCGTCCTCCATCTTTTTGCTGATTTGGTCCGTGAAGGCTGGACCCACGGCTCCATCAGAGCTTTGTGATGTGCCGCCCTTCGGCGTCTTAAGCGGTTCTCTTATAGGTGGCAGCGGTTTCTCTTCTGGAGCATCCTCCTTAGTGTTTTCTTTTGGACTTTTATGGTGCAGTGACAGACCTATTGACTCAAACTTGGATGTCAGATCTGCTGAAAGGGGTCGCCCTTTTCGGCGGGGAGGGGGAGCTGGAGTCTCTGGGCTAGTCGGACTGAGGGGGAAAATGGCCGATACAGGTCTAGGCCTTGAACTCCTGGGTTTGGGTCGCAGTGGCACTGATGCTTCAGGCTGAACTTTGTCTTTATTTTCTTCCTCCTGCCCTATCTGAGCGAGAAAGCCCATGGACTTAGCTCTTGTAATAGAGGTACCACCTTTATTGTGTGGCCTCTGTCCCCCCCTCATCTTTCCTTGTAGTGGTTCCAGACCATTCTGCTGCTGAGAGTCTTTTGAGGCTCGTGGAGTGGACCAAGCTTGATGCAGCAGGTTTCTGCCTCTCAGTGTGCGCAGGAGGGGTGGGTTTTGTGGGGTCACCAGCATGGAGGGGCGGAGCCGGTTTGAATGGCTGAGCTACTGGCTTGGTTGTCTGTCCAGTGTTGAGTTTATTAGGTGTTCTAAATGAGGTAGGGGCTGGACGGTTAGGGTTAGCAGAAACCAGCCTTGCTGTTGGTTTGGGAGTGCTTGGAGGATCTGGTTTGTATCCAGCAAAGCGAGTAGACTCTGGTCGGGGTTTGTTTTGGGGCTTGGGGGCAAGTATGGGTTTAATGGTGATATTTTTCTCCACACTGAAAGGTTTGGGTGTGAGCCGTGGCTTGGGACTTGGGGCAGGTTTGTTAGGCTCCGATGCAATGATGTGGGCCTGACTGAGAGATGGGATCTCAATCAGGCTCTTGTTGCTTGAGTCAGTCAGGGGGCTCAAGTGAAGTCGTGTTCCTGCCACTGACCTACCCACGTCCCCAGTTTGAACCTCCACCTGAGCAGCCATCCTTTAAAATGAAAAGAAAGAAATAAACCTCAATTTTTCTCTCAGGGGAAAGCCCCACAATACAGCAAATACAGCACATTATTTAGCACTGCAATAAACAAACCAATAACCGGTTATTGATAACTGGGGTCTTTCATTCAAAGCGACTGACGTCACATTATGAAAAGCAACAGAATGAAACATAAAGTCATTATTCTAATTGAGCTGCATCACTAGGATGTTGAGATTGTGCAAGTCAATGTGCATTAAAAGAGATTTTAGAATAGAAAGTAAGCCTTGGTTGTTTCTACACCATTTCTGGGCAAATAAACGTGAATTATGCCAAGACTCAACGGACGGGGAAACTACAGGGGGGTCATTAATCACTGGTGTATTCATTACATCAGTGACTTTTCTGCACCGTCATGTGAAACGTCTGATGTGATGAATTACAACAGCTTAGCAAACAGCTGGTTCGGCGGTGAGCCTGACAAGTGCTGAAAGGCTTTTCAGAAGTCTTTAATCTCTTTAGCCCACATTTCTGTTCATTGTTACTTAAATATTGATTGAAGAATTTGATTTGAAAGAGAACACTATACAATACGTTTGAATCACTTAAAAATATCTAGAATGTTTGCCCAACTCAGGTTTAATGGGCCACTGTAAAGCGGTGACCTGAAACGTGATGATCAACTATCACTCTTTCCGTTTTTACTGGTGCAGCAGAGATGGTGGACAACCGTCTAATGTCCTTGTTTTCCTTTGCTGGAGCTCCTGCAGATCAGTCGTCACCATCAGGGAATGGAGGATGCAGCTGCAAATCATTCCCGACTGCCATTAGAAAACCAGCTCCACCCATAATGGACTTTCACATGTTAATCTTAAACAATCTCGTTATCTTACAGGAGATAAAGCGAGAAGTACCAGATTGCCACAAATTAACGTGGTATGTTCTTTGGATAATATGATTCCAATCCTTTTCACTTTCTGTTTTTGTAGTTTTGGCAAAGACAAAGGCGTAAAACAATCCCGTGCTGGCTCTTTAAGAACCTCCTTCACGACTGACATAATGCTTTCCACATGTTGAGTTACTTTGTTGCACAGAACAGCAAGTTCTCTAGGAATAACAACGTGCGGGTCGCGCCACCACGCAGTAACATGGCTTACCTGAACAGACGTCAACCGTCAGCTGCAGAGCTCCGACTTTTGTTGTAACCAAGCCACGATGTCATATCACACAGTATGGAGTTGAAGAAGCCTATGCAAGACACGCTTTGTGTCAGTAAAGAAAAAAAAGGCTTTTCTAAAGCAAAGCCTACAATGCCTAAGGCTGTGGTAGAAAGAAATCACAGCAGAGCCACAAACAGGTTGTCCAAATGCTGCTTCACTGTGGCATTCCCACACCTTCCAGCGGAGGCTAATAAATGATAACGTGAGCACCGACACACACTTGAGTAAACAGAGTCACACCCCATGGCATACGTCCAGATGTAAAGTAAAACAAATTGCTTCAAGAAATATATTAGTGCACCTCGGCTGTGTGTCCCTTGTTTGTAGTTTGCATTAGGGCCTGGATCACCACTAACCCACCATGACTCACTCACTCGCTCAGCTGCGAGTGCTGCAGACTCCCCTGGTCGCTGTCTTCTTCTGACTGAAGTAAAAGAGGGGGAAACTGGACTGCAAAGTTGAAAAAAGTGAGGGTTTCGTGTTGACAGGAAACGCCTTGGCCAAGATGGAATGCTAAACATTCAGTGTGATGGTGGGGTCGAGCAGCACAGCGGGGATTAGGGGAAGTGTCCACCTTATATAGGCTTAAAACATTTGATTGCCAGTGCCAACCAGTGTGCTTATACCCAGTGTGTTTGGTTTAGATTTATAAGGAAGTCAGACATTTTTTTTTCTAAATTACATAGTTCATGCTGGACAGTGGGGGATTTGGAAACCCAGCAGAGTCTGCTGTGTTTTGACAGCAATGGATATCAAGTCAATAACCTGGCTGAGCCAGTCTTACAGAGGAAAATTCCTTACATAAACAAAAGCCAACATCATGGTAACTGATCAACTACCAGCTAAAGGAAGTGTAGAAAACAATAGAAGGAGATAGATACAAGTCACTATGCACAATCTCGCACTTTGAAAATAAAAAAGATTCAGGTCAAATTGAAATTATAAGATGGCATCACACAGGACTCACACAACTGATATTTATCAGAGCCAATCAGGTAACGATCTACAAGATTTGAGTAAATCTTACAAACAGAAGTACTTAAATATCAGTAGATATCAATGCGCGTGCAGAATAGACTTGAAAGTGTCAGGAACTATACAGAGAATTACTTTTAGACAGAAACTTGTAGACAAACAATGACCTAAATGCAAATCAGTAATAAATATCCATACAGATCACCTGTAACGACCTAACTAACTCCAAACAACCTCTAATGGGCGGCTTCTTTTTTGCATTTTTGCAGAACTTCTTAAATACCTGTGCTAAACCAGAGTTATCGTTTCCTTCTGTCTTGTCCCCTCATCCCAGCCGCTGAACCCAAATCGTGGATAGTATCCGGTCAGTTTAGCCAGAGACTAAACTGGCCTGCCGAGGAGTGCGTTTTCCTGGCGAAAACGTGAGCGCGTGTACCCAGCAAGCACGACACACGCAGAGAAAACGTATATTTTGGACCGTCAAACAACTCTGACAACTTCAAACAAACAGAAACACATCAACAGTTTGCTCGCTAGCAACACGGGCTAACAACTCAATAAGCTGAATAACAAAATGGGAACACTGACTGAACCTGCCTTTCGTTCGTTGGCTGTTTGATCTGAGCAGGAGACAACTTACCAATTGATGAAGTGGCGTTTTCCTCTCCTCTTACCGAAAAAACTTAAATGATAATGTATATACAGCCAGTTCCGAAGGACAGTAACGAGTCGTTACAGGTAGTTGGGATAGGGGCTAGCTGAGGGGCTAACTCAGCTAGTTTACCTAGCTAGCCAAATGACTGGCTATCCCGTCTCAGGTTGCAGCTTTGTTGACAGGCTCGACTAGACACCGCTGAGCCCCAGGCAAGCAGTATGACTGGTTCACAACTAGACAAGTTACCCAGCAAGGGAATTGGACTTCCGGTTACTACCCTTGGAATGAAGTCTGGCATTTGGTGTTTTACGGATAAGTAGTATGAAAAGTGTTATTTTCATGCCTCTTAACACAGTTAAATTCGTTTAATATCTGCTGGATAATTCATGTATTATTTGCCGTGCTCGCCATTATATCCCACCGCATTGGGACGTGTTTATTGTACTCACCAATTTAACTTCCGGTTTTATGAGCGCTTCAAATAAGTGACTTGAGGGTGCTAAAGTTTTATGTCAAATTGTACAAGAGATGCGATTGAGCAACCAACATTTCACTCAAACTTTGAAGACAAAGAAGTCAGACAACCACTTTAATACGAAATAATTGTCTGGGAAGCAAAAACTGTTAATTTGGTACAATCCAATTGAGGCTGATTTAAATTTATTTCAGCTGCCTTCGTGTTATTTTGAATCATAGATCCTGATTTTACACAAAAGATAATGTTTTTATTTAGCCATTACACTTAACTATTATGTGGCTGAGATAACTTGTACATAAATGTTTCTTTTACATGTCATATTAAAAGAGACTGCCATCAAGTGATGGAAAGGTATAATTGCACCACGAGATGTTGTTTTGATGTGAGGAATTACACCAGTTTGTGAGTTTGATTGTGAATAAATCTTTATTCAGACTAGTTATGCTTACCAGCCTATAAACCTTAATAGGTGGATGAAATTACCCTTAAACAAAAATATTCAAGCCACACCTCTCCAGATTTCACAAGCATTTAACACTCAGCAATCCTCCACCGTCACACATTGTCAACACTGAAATAAAACTTGAGGAGTAAAGTTTAAATGAATAAACACTCCCCATCAGATAATGGAAAAGGAGAAACTTAATAGGGATAAATGGTGTTTATATTTCAATCAAGCAGAATATACGTGTTCTGTTGGACCAACAGAACTTACCTCTTGCATACTGCTGTGTTTTTATGGTATTAGCACATATATTCAGGATGGTATTGGGAAATACTACAGCTCTTATTTCTGTGGGAGCACACAGGTTGTTTTCCTGCGATCAACACTGAACACTGTACTCATTTTGACTTTTGTAGGGAGAAGTTGCTCGCTGATACTGTGCAGGTGCAAAATACACGCAGCTGGCTGACTGCTACTTGGGTATGAAGCACACTCAAAGTATCTTATCCAAATGACTCATGGGTCCAAATGCAAAGTTCAAGGTCAATTAGTCATAAGAAGCCTAAAGCGCATTTAATATTAAAGCAAACAACTTTTTACACTCTGTTAGCATCTGAGCTACAGGTTACCCCATAAGGCTTTCACTTTGAGAGGAAGATGGTGCACAGCTTTGACCTTTAGTACAACACAAGAATAAAATGAAAGGAAATTAAAGTGATGAAAAGACTCGTGATAAATGGATTGAGCTGTCAGAGTCATGTCTAAAGCAGTGTGAACTTTTGCTACGGCCTAAAACCTTTCCCAAGAAAGATCTACGTGGTAGTAAACTAGCAGTGGAAAGATATCAGGAAACACCATTGTGAAATGAGAATCAGTGTCTACTTTGTGTGAACCATGGACGTGCTGAACAAAAGTTTCTGCTTTTTCTTCTTCTTCTTTCCTCCTTTTTCATCTGAAAGACAAAAGAGCCAAGAATAAGTGCGAGTGCAAAATAACATCTGCCCAGACACGGACCATTAGAGAGGTCACAGACCTGGTTCAACCACAGGTTGTGGTGGAAAAGTTGGGCCGCTGTCTAGCTGCAGAAGTGCCTTCTCAAAAGCCTGGCTGAAGGAATTCTGAAAGCTGGGCACCGGGACACGATCAGAGCCGTCGCTCTCGCCATCGCTGTCTGCTGCTGGGGGTGCAAGCAGCATATCTGTACAGGGTGACACACAATCCTGAGTTCAGGCGGCTTTTGGGGTGTTATGAGATCCTAACAGCCATTTGGAACCATATCCTTTTTGTATAAATGGCAATAAGGTTATACGAAACCGTTAACTTTAGCTGGCTGATTATTCTACATCTCAGTATCATGAGGAAGAAATGCTAACTTGTGGCTACTTGCTGAAATGCTAGCACTGTTTATTTGCCATGGATGAAACTTTTCTTAAACCAAATAGGCCTCATTGTTCCACTACCTCTCTTTGGAGTGATCCTGGGCCCGGCATCAACCCTGGCTCTCCCATCTCTCAGCATCTGTACAGGACAGGGTTTATACAATGTCCAGATAAGTGATGAAATCCTCTTATGACAAAGATAATCTCACCTAAAGATTTTACTGTACGTACCTGTGCAAAAGACATGCAGTGGGAATCCTCCTCCACGCTACCCACAGTGGGTGAGGGCGCACACAGACTTGGGCATCTCATCCCATCTTAGAAAAAGAGGAAAAGTCACAGTTTGTGGTTGCTGCATATTCAGAGGCAGTGGAAAAAGCTTTACAGACAGACGACAGGGTGAATGAACACTAAATGCCAGACGGAAGAGGCTAGCTTACCTGAGGATGGACTGCTGCTGAGGGGTGACGGGGGCGCCAAAGTGAAATCCAGCTGGATCGGTGGGCTGCTGTCATGAGGCGGAGAGTTGAATGCTGGGAAATGATGGAGGTTCTCCAGTCCAATATGCACCTCAGGATCTGAGAAGACGGGTCAGTCCACAAACGTGACTAAAGGATCCCGAACACAACCCTGGCAGCGTTTTAAAAAGGGGCCTTGGGCCGCAGCCGTAGCCTAATGGTTAGAGCAGGCGGCCCATATGCAGAGTCTCTGCTCGCAAGCGGGCGGCCTGGGTTCGAATCCAGCCCATGGCCCTTTCCCGCAGGTCTCCCCCTCTCTATCTCTGCCCCCTTTCCTGTCAACCTACTGTCATTAAAGGCCACTAGAGCCAAAAAATCTTTAAAAAAAAAAAAAAAAAAAAAGAAAGGGGCCTTGCTGTACTTACATTTACCCTGCTTCCTGCCTTCCTCCATTTCAATTCGCTTCTCCCGGCGTTTCTCATCCCTCACCTTCTTCTGCCTCAGGCGCTTTCTTTTCTCCAAGTCGTCTAAATGTTGAACAGAAAGTTTGAACAAAAGCATCTTTCGGAGCGGACAAGTTTCTTCAGTATCTATTAAAGTTTAAAGTCCAACCTGCGAATGTGTCCAGCGTTTCTTTGGACAGGATGGGCGGCTGCAGGGCCAGCTCACAGATGCTGTACTCGCATGTGAGCGGCAGATGAGCCAGATAACGATGCCGACGACGAATGTCCTGCGAAGGGACCAGAAGAAGAGCAAACAATCAAAACAGCGGCTATTTTCAAAGAGTGACAGACTAAAGCAAAGAGGCTAGAACAAGCCTTTTCATTTTCTGTCTTAGGATAAAGCCTATTCCCGAGCAGCTCTGTGATTTTAAGGTTCGCTGACCTCTGTGACCGTCTGTCCCACAATCTCCACCACTGACGCGGTGATTGAATCGGGACAGGCTTCCAAGCTGCCGTATTCACGCAACAGACAGCGCACATTCACAGGATGCAGAAACATCTGCTGGCAGTCTTCAGCTGAGGGCAGAAACATGGAATGCTTTGTACATTGTTCAGGTTTGCTACAATATTTTCCAAATCAGAGTCAACACCATTAAGACTCAAGTAATCTTAAATAATTCAAAAGCATTGATAGAAAAAACATGGGCATGTTGGCAAGGCAGGCAATAAGCAGAGGGCTGCCTACCTTGGTAGAAATAGTAGTAGGGACCATGCACCACGCTGGCAGAGGGGTGGGATGTCTCTGCCTGGTTGGCTGGGCTCTCTTCATCAAGCTGGAGCTCTGGAACTACGTCCACCATGGCCTCTGGGGGCTCCTCCAGCACACTCTCCAAAACGGCTTCAGGAAAGCCTGGCAGCTCTGCATCAGCGTCTCCTGTTTGCTCCATGACTTCATCGTCAAACGCTGAGGAGTACTGCAACACAGGCTGTGAGGGAGAGAGGACGCCACTTACTGAAGAGGATATGGCTGAAACGATGCTGAATAAAATTATCCCTAGAAATGCATTATGAAAGATGAAAACATGAATGACTTACCTTGGCACTGCTGACATTAGTCACCAATTCTTCCACAGGGGAAGAAGGTTGATTTAGAGTCAGAGAAGACAGGTCAGGGCAGTCGGTTTTTGTCTTCTGATACTTCTGCAGCATTTCCTCATGCTCCTATAAACATATTTGGGAGGTTTAACCAATCCATACAAGAGGACTGACATTTTCCTTAATAACATTGCTTCTGATCTCCGGTTTTGGCTATAAATGCAATTTTAGTGAAGCTACCTGCAGCAGACAAAGAGCGCTCTGGATGAAGCAGCCCTGACTGTCCTCTTCCTGGCTGAGCTGAGCCTGCAGGACTGCCTTCTCCTCTGTGACCAGGCCCAGAACCTGTGCCGGGGAGGTCAGCAGCAGCTTGGAGTACGGGCTCAAAGAGGCATCTACAAAACAAATGCTTCCATCAGTCCAGAAGTGATCCTGGAAATAAGCATTGCACGCAACACAAAACACTAGCCAAATGTAGCAGATACAGACTTTAAAATCAAGTGAGACTGATCCATTAAGAAGCGGCTCTAACCTCCAAAGCGCACAGGCTCCTCCACTTTCACCCACTGAGAGCTCGGCATGGCCACCAGGGCTCCCTTTTCTCTCCGCATCAGGCGCATAGTGATTACATCGCCAACCACATACTGCTTGGTCTCCATAGCAACCACACTGTAACAACAACATTCACAGAAAAATAAACCTCCTCGAACCGACATTCAAAGTCTTCACTGCTTTTCAAGAGTCGGCAAAAGCTTGTACCCCCCCCCCCCCCCCTTTACCTCTTCAGGTCTGCGGTGTGCACGGCCTCGTAGCAGATGGGGCACTTGGACCAGCTCTTATCACTCAGAGACAGGTAGTGCAGCATGCAGGGCCAGCAGAAGATGTGTCCACACCGGGTAATGCGGGCTGCCACAGGAGGGTACAGGCAGATGGGGCATGACGGCACCTCGTGGCTATAGATGCGCTGTGGACGGATGCAAACAGCTGGTTATTACATGTTTCGCATCATATCAGACAAGGCAATTCTCACCGTCACTGGCAGATACTCACCACCTGCTGCACACAGTCCCAGTTGACCAGAGTGTCTGGATCAGTAAAGTGGGCCTTGTAGTCCTGGTCATCGGTCACCACAAACTGGCAGCTGAAAGAGACACAAACTCAATACTTCTTCATCTTTTGCGTCTCTGATATTTTCCATTGCCTTCAACAGTCTGCTCACTTGGCCTGCAGAAAAAGCTCCTTGTTGAAGGGCTTATTCTTGTGGCCCCATTTATTTCGGCGGCCCCAACAGGAGTGGCCCCCATCTCCGACGCCACCATTACCTCCACGGGGTTCAAAAGTGAAGTTTAACAGGTGGTTCAGGCTTATTTTCTTCGGTCCAGCAAACTGAGCCGGGCTAAACTCGGCCCGGCGCGTCTCTGCTACCTGGAGGAACAGGGAGGAAATCCGATTGTGAAAGGGGCCCTGTTGGCAAGGTATCAACCTCAGTAAGCAGAGCAAAACTCAGTTCAGCAATTATAAACACCAACCTCCTCACGTCGTCCTCCACCTGTAAGACCATACTGTCGCCCCCCACCTCTCTGAGGGGGTCTCTTGTCAAAATTCTTGCTTTTCTGTGAATTGGTGCGGCGAGGGCCAGGAATACTTTCAGCTTTGGGAAAGGAGGGCTCACGCTTACGGTTGTAGCGCTTTGAGCCTCCATTGTTTTTACCTTCTGTGAATACAAACATACAACCAAATTAGCTTCTTTTTTTTTTTTTAATTGCACTAATCTTGCAAACCTTTTAGATGTCTTATGACAAAAAATGGCAACTATTGGTTTGTAAACACATAATAAACAAGTGCATAAGCTGCCCAATGGACTTTAAAAAAATGAGCATTTCATATGTTTTTGGGTATGGTAATTTAAACAACGGTTAAGAAAAAATTTAAAAAAGAACATTGCATGTTAAATTCAGTCCCATGCTATGAAGTCATAACAAAATTATAAACTCAAACAATGGTAGGGAAAGTGTCACAAACTGGGATTTACCTAATATTTGGGGGAATCTTAGGTAATTTTAATGTAGGTCATATAATAATTAACAGGTATGTTAAATTGAACCATGGTTAAGAGCTAAATGTTATGCTGCCCTTCTAACGGTTTTTTGGGTCAAATGTTGTGACAGTGACGTCAGACATGCCGGATAAACAACCTGCGAGGCCCCGACAGGCCCCAGCGCGAGGACTGATTAGCTGTCCAGCTCACTCATTTTGTAACCTCCACCAGCTGCAGTGCCGTTTCAATAAAAGCTTCTCTCACCTGTTTTGGGTTTAGAGTCGCCTGGTGGTGGGCCTGTAGAGCTGGAACGGGGCGGAACCTTGGTGCTGGTGCTGCTGTTGGGGTTTTTCTCCATGTTTGTCTCCGTGCAGTGAGCGCTGTTGAGGCCGAACTTCGGGCAGAGAGCCGCCGAGCTCTCTAGCATCAAACGGAAAAACCGAGGAGGAAAGTGGGCTGCAGTGAGTGCGGGTCAGGCGACGAAGGCCCTGATTCATTTCTATAAAACGCGGAGACCCCATCACGGCGACATCTTGACAACAAACAAACCAAAGAAAAATTAAGAGACACGGTTATGGCGTCTCAAGTTACGAAGGCTATGGGAGGATAGGACGAAAGCTCGCCACGCGGGGCCAAGACCCCTAAAGCTAAGGTTTCTACCCGTTTAGGAAAACAATGTGCCCTTAAAAGGCGTTTAAAGTTTCCCAAAATCTGGAAAACGTGATGATTTAAGGAGTTTTAACCCCAAAAAACACGATCGAAATACCGAGTGTTCACTAATGGCGACGGGTCGCCAGACAAGAATCTGAGAGACCCGGATGGATCTTGTACCGCCTGCCAATATGATTAGTACGGGAGCAGCAAGGCATCATGGGAAATGTTGTACTTAAATCTGTCTGGCATTGCAGAACGAAACCTTAAAATGCTGCCAAATGAGACAAAATCTCGTTTGTTTCGAAATTGTATGGCATACTACAGTATTTTCAGAAAACGTTTTAATTCCAACTATACTGGATATGCATAGCATTAAATTTAGTTTGTAAATCTGAAATTGAATCTTTATACAATTAAATGTAGATGATCCTTCTGAGTTGAGAAAATAAAAATGACAAAAGCTTTATATTAAATAAAAAACAGTTCTTTACTGTGATAGCAAAATACAACTGAACACAAAACAGTTTAAATATAAAATCAATTAAGTGTAACACAAGATATCTGGTTAATATAAACTCACTTTCTTATAATGTAGAACACATATGATTGCAACTGCATTTCTGATGAGAAGAGAGAAGAAAGTGATTCAGTTCCAACTCAAAGCAATGAAGGGAGTGTGGGTTGGGTGAGGTTCACACTGCGATTGATTTCTATTGACCCTCAACTCTTACTGCTGCTCTGAATTATGTAGAATAAGCATAAGAGATATGTATTTTCTTGTAGGGCTGTGACATACATTTTGTTTTCCAATGCTTCGTTTGAAGTGGTATACAAGAGAGCAACAAAGGATCCAACATGCAGATGTTCCTTAAGGATGTCCTTTTCCTAATGGCCAACAAGTAGTAGCTCCTTCAAAGGTCAAAATGCACAGACGACTATGAAAAGATAGTCGGAAACATACAGAATATCAAGGTAAACATAAGCATAATCAAGTGGAATTCATAGAGTCCTCCTTTCCTCTATCAGATCAAGCCCAAAACTGTGAGTTCAGGTATACTCAGTGATTTACCTTATCAGTCCCTCATGCACTGGTTTAGAGTTGTTGAGTTCCAAGTAATAAATGTAATCAACCATAACTGGTCACCACTAAATAATACCACACAGTCAACATAATGTCAGTCTTATATTGGTGCACAGCATGACATCTTGAGAGGTCACTCTTCTTCATCTTCATCTTCACTCTTTGATTCATCTGCAAATTGTTCCTTGTTTGAACGCATTAGGGAGCAGCTCAGGATTGCCCGGCGAACGTGCTGTTTTTCTTCTGTAGATGAAAATATAAACAGTCAAACTGCAGTTCTCTTGAAAAACGTCCTCAACTAAACAAAAGACTACAGGGGAGGAATTTGGAAAGATCTTACATAAAATTCAAGTACCAAGACTGGACTGAATTTTTAAGTTCAGGTCAGATAATGTAATTTAAAGAATTTAGAATATTATAGAGTTTAATCTGGATGATAGAAAAAAGACATTTTAGGGTAAATCTCTCACCTTCATTTTTGCACTCTGGGAGCATTCGTTGGAGCTGTTTGGCATTGTAGCGGATCAGAAACTTCTGACATGTTCGAATTGTTCCTGTTGTAAGGCAAAAAAAACCTTAACTTAGGCAAGCATTCACTTCGTACAAAATACTTAACAAGCTGCTTGCTGTTGGTCATAAGCTGTGCATACACATTGACCTTACCTCCGACATGCAAACAGTTCAGAAAACATGGAATTCTTTTCCCACGACTTTCAAGGTGGGTAATGAAGGGTAAAGCAGACCAGAGGAGTTTGTAACACTTTTTAGGGAAACGTAGAAACACTATTCCAGTGTGTGCATTCAGATATTTCACTGAAAAGAAAAAAGCGACGGAGAATGTTTACCTCATTCAACCCTAAATATAAACCATGTTAAAATAGCTCAGCTCTGTTTATTATATTATACTTCATTAGAGAAGAACGTAATCATATTTATCCGGCCAGAGTTTACCGGAGAATCTGATGCTACACAGAGCTGCTCCGTAGTCCCCGTGAATCCGCTCCACCGCCGCCTTCACGGCCAGCGACACGGCTCGGTCATCCAGCAGCAACAGGTCGCTTCTGTCTGTCACGTTGACCTCGCACAGTAAATACCTGCCGGAAGTGAAGGGGTTTTTACATTTTTATCCGAAATAAGCTCTGAACATACAACGCGTGAGAGCATAGCCCGTAAGCACATTTTTACCTCGATTTCACTCGCACCATGGTTGGTCTCCTCCTCTTCCGTGCTAACTTCCGTCAACAAGGCCATGTCCCGGATGTTCGATCTAGCGCCGAACGCTGGACGGTGATGGTGACGCCGGATGCACTCGAGACAATGCACGGGCCAGCACGGCAGCCTTGTTTACAAAAAATACGGTCAAAAAGCTGGTAACCAAACGAAAAGCTAAAACCCTGGAAGTTACAAATCCTCCCCAAATTGAAGATATAACACACAAGAACTAGTGGACTACCTCAACAAATCAGTTTTATTGCATAAAGTACTTGAAATTGTGTGAACTTTTAACAAAGGCAGTTCAAAAGGAAACGGGAAGACCTGAGCATTAAACTATTCTCACCCCTATGGTAACCATGACAACCCACATCGCTCTCAGCCAATCACAAGCTTGATTTTCCATCCAAGAAACACGTTTCACGCCATCTTGAAATTCTACTCGCAGTTTGTTTAGCCCGTCTCAAAAAGAGCAAAATTGCCCTTTTTTCATCTCCACGGCGTACGATATGAACGGTTCTCGAAACAAACCTTCACAAGCAATCAGTAAAGGACAGAAAGACGCAGACGCCGGTTTGGAGACGAATCACAGAGAGAAAAAGACCGGAGGAGGAATGCTTAAGAAGCTGAAGTCGAGGCGCAGCCAAACGGATAAGTGGCCTGTGGTTACAGAGGATGAACTCCGGGCTCTGGGCAGAGATATTTCTCCAGACCATGTCCTGGGTTTACGGGCTGTAACGGAAGGTACTTCACGTGCACGTCATGTGATATTTAATACATAAATCTGTTAAATTATACATCTCAATGGCCACCGACTACCCTGTGCTAATTAAGGCTAATGTTGGGGATCGCTTTCTCTGGCGTCTGCAAAGTCCGCAAAATGTCATTTGTACGAAGTCCTGCTAATAAACCAATTTGATGTTGTTTGTAGCCTGTTTATGTTGTTCAAAATCATGTTCAAGTGTGGAAATGTTTCTGCTGAAGGTTGCATTAATGTTCTTGCAACGAGTTAAAAAAAGTGGAGTTTGATATATATTTATTTGTGTTTTAGGCAAGAACTTTGCTCTACTTCTCAGTGTAATAAAGCTTTATTTTGCCCCTGGCTCAGCTTTTTTCAGTTTTTTTTTCTTACTATAAAAAAGACAACAGGTATGCATCTAAGTTGTTGGTAGGCAGTCTCATTGTTTAGTTTTGTCAACACGATCTAGGCAACCCTGCAAAACCAGACCATTTTAAAAAGAACATTTGTTAACGATATTGATATCTACAAATATGCTCTAAATAAGGACTGTTTAAGATATGACAATAAAACAAAAAATTTTTACAAAATATTAAATCAGGTGGTCTAAACTTATAGTCCTGCTTTTTCCAATGCATTAAGTGACCCTTTGACCTAAAGTTCAGACACTTTTCCTTTCATTTTTTGTTGTTTTTTGTCCCTTGTGCAGCTAATTCCTCTCAATACTCACATCAGCATTAACACATACTCAAATCCTTATTTCTCTTTCTGTGCTGCATTGGTACCCAGTACATGTTCCTAACCTTCAGTTTTTTCTCCATGTCCCAGACTATCTTTGCAGACCAGAGGATAATATCTACGGCATCGACTTCACTCGTTTTAAAATAAGAGATCTTGAGACTGGCACAGTGCTGTTTGAAATTGCCAAACCCCCTAACAGCGGTGAGTCATACATTAACTTTAGTCTCGGAAACAAGTTTGATATTATTGAAATATAGGCTGCTCAGTTAAAATCACAGAACAGAAAATATTACAGTCTATTACAGTTTACTTTTTTGTTCCATAAATTCTTGTATTGTTTGGATGGCAATCAGCTGAGTGTTGTTTGGATCAGGTGCTGTGGAGAATGAAGACGACACAGGAGACGTGGATACCAGCGCGGGGCGTTTTGTCAGATACCAGTTTACACCAGCCTTCCTAAAGCTGCGCACTGTGGGAGCAACGTAAGAGAACAGACTTTCTGCCCGTGTAGTCGCCGTTTTCTCCCATCTCATGTTGGTTTGAAGATGCGATTCTTGCTGTGTCTCTTTCTGATCTGCAGCGTTGAGTTCACGGTGGGCGACCGTCCCATAAACAGCTTTCGTATGATCGAGAGGCACTACTTCCAGGGACGCCTCCTCAAGAATTTCGACTTTGACTTTGGCTTTTGCATACCAAACAGTCGCAACACCTGCGAACACATTTACGAGTTTCCACAGCTTCCAGACGACCTCAGTGAGTCCTCGTCCGCTTCATATGCCTTATTGCATAGGTTATTTTATACAACAATACATACATTCATTCTCCATGTGTCTCTATCCTCTTCCAGTTCGCCAAATGGTGGATCACCCATACGAGACCAGATCAGACAGTTTCTATTTTGTGGACAGCAAACTCATCATGCACAACAAGGCTGACTATGCCTACAATGGAGGGCTGTAATATCTGAAGGAAGCATGGGTGCAGTAGTAACCAGTGAATAGATTTCCTGGATAACACCCCTCTAAGAACTTTACTTTGGGGGTACAGAAGTATTTTCTCCTTTTTAAAACAAAAAACAGGCCACTTCTGCCTTCATGTGAAATCATGGATCCATTCACCAGTACCTCACATAGCTCAGTTCCTGGAACTCAGAGGGATGTTTTGCTCCACATCTGACTGAAAAGTTTCGTTATATATATTTTTTGTTTAGTTGTATAAGTCTAAAGTTCCTGTTTGAACACTTTTGCCTTAGGTTTCTTGCCATCTCTGCTGGAAGGGGATACTTTAAGTCACCGAACACTTGAGACAACTCCTTTTAGATTTAATGAAAATAATTTGCTTGAATATAGAAGTTTAGGTTTATTGGTTCCACTCTTTGCAAGTGACAGTTGGATTTTCTGTACAGAAAATTTAGCTTGACTTGATATTTTCCACTGTTATTAGCAACAGATTACTATGTAGCAGGAATTTTGTTTATTAGATTCTTCTTTAGGTAACAAGTGGGAGTCATTGGGACCATTTACAAGGTATCTATTTCCCAAAGTTGATCAATGTCTTCTTTGGTAGAATATATTTTAATTAAGGAACAGTCTGTTCTCTTTTCAGATGCCACATTCTTTCAGTTGAAACTGTTAAATAACAAATTTATCTTCTTTGACATCTGCTCATTGTAGGGAAATCTGTAAAAGAGAATATAGTTAAATCTGATTTGCAGGTCCTTCGTCTGTTTCGGTTTGCTCTGTCTTCTCCTATGTGACTACATTGTTATTTAACCATCCGATGTTTGTCTTCCTGGTTATATTGGCACAACAGTACTGTGAACCTTTTGTTCAGAAGCCGAGTTTGCCGAGTGGTAAAGGCTTTTAAAGGTGATTGCTTTGGTCAATGTTCTGCTGCTGTGTTCCGGTTCTCAGTTTGGAGATGAAGTACCGCAGTAGCAAACTGTACAGACAGATGTAACTTGGTAGTTAATCTATTTTTGATGAGGCACAAGGGTAGCTGGACTTTGTAGACTTGAGTGCACAGAGAATCAATGAACTGTCGCAGATTTTAGCCCATTTTTTTGACAAATTATCTCCACCTGTGCAATCTCATGCAACTTTGCACACAGCTCTGAAATAAGTCCTGTCTAAATTATGCTTATACTTTATAGAGGAAGTGTTGAACTGATTAGGTGGGTTTTTGCTGGGATACTTCTAAACTATTCCATCTAAATTGACATTGATATTTAAAGCATTGGTGTGGAAATAATCCCGTAAATGACAGGCTGCCTCTTACTGTATATTGTAACATTTATTTCATGTGCCTTGAATCCTTGTGTTGACTTTGTTTAGTTTTCCTTTCAAATGTGAGAAAATCCTATTTCTTTGACCAGTGTGAAAACACACCAGTAAGATGAAGGGAAGTACATCATCTTGCACTTGGACATTGTCTGAGATGAGATGTTTCCAGCCTGTTTTCATAAAACCACAGCATTCGGTTAAGTACGATATATCTGTGGTGGTTTGCTAGAGAGCCTTGAGAAGTGGATTCACTTAAAATCTGCACTAAAAGCCTATGATTGACAAAACAGTTTATTCTGTAACCTGTTGCATGTAATCCACTTTTTATATGGAGTGTATTTAAAAAATAATAAAAAAAAGACCAAATGCACATGTAACTAGAACTTCCTTAGAAATGGCTGACAGAAAAACAAATCCAAACATACTGAAGCCTAGTCTTCTTCATAGGTTGGTCAGAAATTGCTGATACGTCTTGAATTTTCTTTTGTAATGTGTAGCAGATATAGCAGAAACTTTGTACAAAATTAGCTGCACATGCACCAAAAAAAGCCTTTGGCTGTAAACATTTTTACACCTAAACTGAACAATGTGCAATTCAAGATTTATTTCATATGATATCTTATCCTGATATTGCAAGGCATCTACTGTAAGTTCATATTAAATTCTTTACTCTTCTGTTTTCTGCTTCTTGTTTGAATTGTTAAATATGTTTGCAAAATTAATTCTGTAGCCATAGATGTTCCTATTTAGTTTTGGTTTTCAACGCTGTGTAAGTCTGGATGAATAAAAGCAAAAAAGTGAAGAACGAGTCTTGTTTTTAGTTTAAAGACCACATTACCCAGAGTTCTCAGCTCAGCAACAGACACAAACCGCGCATGGTTTAAATATGGCGGCCCCCTCTGGAAAGATGGTTCGTGCATCTGACGACTCGAGTAGCAGTGACGACGAAGAACTGAAAAGGTGTCAGGAAGCAGTTTGGGAGATACAAAAAAATAACCATAAAGGTGAAAGTACTATGAAGTTTGGAGGAAGTTTAATGTAAATTCTAACAATTTCACAATTAGTTAACATTACGCGGGGAAGTCCGTGTGCATTAGCGTGAAGTTAACACGTGAAATTAAAAACACGGAGAAATGACATTTTCAAAGTTTCTGAAGGTGTCCTGGTTTAAACATTTAGAGAACTGCAACAGCCGGTGCATTAGCATACTACTGCAATCATACATACGTCCTCACCTCTTTTTCTTCCTGTTTGTTTTAAGATGGGGACAGCAATGCTAAATGCTCCAAACGGTGAGTTAAGCGAGGAGAACGTTTTTGAGCTTCTGATAAATTCAACAGACATAACTTTAGAGCCTCACTTGCATATGGGAACTTATTTTAATACAAGACTATTTGAAGCCATGGATTGTGTGAGTTAGAAAAGTAATATTAAAACGATGTTTTGTGTGTGTGTGTGTCTGTCTGTGTTTGGTGTGTGAAACAGTGTGGTTGTTGCTGACCATGAACATGATGGCAACGAGCTCCAGGTCACCAAGGAGTTTAGAACACATGTTGCTAAAAAGCTAGAACATCTTCTCGACAGGTAACTGAACAGAACAGAATAAAGGGTAAGGATTATTCGAGGAAGCCAGCTGTAAAGCCATGTTTTTCCGGTCAGATCCATTTCAGTGATGCAGCCTGACACCTCATCCCCTCTCACATCTGCACACTGTAATGACGATGAAGGTAACACCTCTGCCTCTTTTTATTAGGTTCTGCTTGTCTTCGATGTTTGCTTTCTCTAGAAACGTGAAGCTTTTTTCCTTTTTAGGGTTTCGGCTATTTTCTACATCTGTCCCAGGACAGAAAGCTGACGAGCCTCCAGCCCCTGTGAGGCGTCGGCCTGTTCCCAGCTCAAGGTTTTTCACATTCATTTTTATTTTTCAGTTTCATGTAAATGAATCTGTGTAGATGCCAACGTTTCCCTGCTCCCCACAGTGACAGCGATAGCGAAATGGAGACGAGGCTGAAGGAGGCAGCAGTGTCTGTCAGAGATCTTCTACCTTCTTCAACATTTACCTCTACACATGCACGTTCCCCAACAGAGCCCCCCAGTGTGGAAAGAACAGAGGAAAAGATGGTGTCAGAGGAAGAAGAGGCTGTCTCTGTCAAGAAGAAGAAGAAAAAGAGGAAAAGGAATCAAGAGGGGACTGAGAAGGGGGACTCTGCTGGTTTTGCTCCCAGTCCAAGCGGTGGTGAGAACGGGAACTTGGAGCAGACAGACATTAAAGTCAAAAGGAAAAAGAAAAAGAAGCGGGATGGAAACAAAGAGGAAGCATTGAACTGATTTTTTTTATTTTTTATTATTTCCCCAGTTTGGGGCTCTTTGGCTCTGCCATTGCAGGCGCCAACATTTGGTTGGTATGTTCCTCATATTCAGACGAGGAAAGACACTTTGCTCATTCACAATTTTGTACATACACTGTTGATTTGAAGTAATCTTTACTTTTTCATGAAGTGAGAAATGAGCATTTAAAGCAGTGAGTTAAAAACAGCACAGGTAACAAGTGTCACCTGGATTTACACCGAATATTACAAAACATAAAAAAAACTGAACACATTTCTGGTTGATTTTGAGTCGATTCTGTGCTATTTCAAAGATTCATCTTTTACGATATCAGCCCTCATTGCGATTATAGCTGTGTTTTCGTCAAGCCCTCGTCGTGGCTTTTTCTGGGAATTGCAAATGCTGTCACCCTCCCGGGGTTCAGCTGACAAGGCGCTGGACGCTCACTGGGCCGTAGACACCATTTGTGAAGGCATGTAGGAGCTGATATCTGTTGGTGAAGGCGAGAGGAGATGAGACTGATGCCGTTCTGTTGTCTGAGAGGAAGGATACATCTCTAAGCTCTCAGAAGAAGCTGTAAGAAAGGTCAGAAAAACAGATTTACCTCTAAGAAAATTGTAACAACTCTTATCAGGCAGGTTTGTAGGGTTACAACCTCCTATTATCTTTCTCTTTGGGGCATGGGGGGGGTCATAAGTGTTATCTCTAATAAATTATGATAAACGGCACCCAGTTAATTCTTTTACTCTCTAAAATTATGTTTTCTGTTCACAAACTCATCACTGTTTTTTTACCTTTGAGAGACACAGAAATGACAGACAGCTCTATCCAAAGCCTTGATTTTTGCCACGTTTTAATGAACAAATCCACCTCCGGCACCAAGGAGTCTCACTCATTAACACTTTCATTCTTGTGAAAAAAAACAAGCTCAACTGAGCTAACTTCCTGTCTGTTTCTTAATGAAGACATACACTATATTGCCAAAAGTATTTGCTCACCTGCCTTGACTCACATATGAGCTTAAGTGACATCCCGTTCCTAATCCATAGGGTTCAATATGACGTCGGTCCACCCTTTGCAGCTAGAACAGCTTCAACTCTTCTGGGAAGGCTGTCCACAAGGTTTAGGAGTGTGTTTATGGGAATTTTTGACCATTCTTCCAGAAGCGCATTTGTGAGGTCGCACACTGATGTTGGACGAGAAGGCCTGGCTCTCAGTCTCCGCTCTAATTCATCCCAAAGGTGTTCTATCGGGTTGAGGTCAGGACTCTGTGCAGGCCAGTCAAGTTCATCCACACCAGACTCTGTCATCCATGTCTTTATGGACCTTGCTTTGTGCACTGGTGCACAGTCATGTTGGAAGAGGAAGGGGCCAGCTCCAAACTGTTCCCACAAAGTTGGGAGCATGGAATTGTCCAAAATGTCTTGGTATGCTGAAGCATTCAGAGTTCCTTTCACTGGAACTAAGGGGCCACGCCCAGCTCCTGAAAAACAACCCCACACCATAATCCCCCCTCCACCAAACTTTACACTTGGCACAATGCAGTCAGACAAGTACCGTTCTCCTGGCAACCGCCAAACCCAGACCCGTCCATCAGATTGCCAGATGGAGAAGCGCGATTCGTCACTCCAGAGAACGCGTCTCCACTGCTCTAGAGTCCAGTGGCGGCGTGCTTTACACCACCGCATCCGACGCTTTGCATTGCACTTGGTGATGTATGGCTTGGATGCAGCTGCTCGACCATGGAAACCCATTCCATGAAGCTCTCTGCGCACTGTTCTTGAGCTAATCTGAAGGCCACATGAAGTTTGGAGGTCTGTAGTGATTGACTCTGCAGAAAGTTGGCGACCTCTTCGCACTATGCGCGTCAGCATCCGCTGACCCCGCTCCGTCAGTTTACGTGGCCTACCACTTCGTGGCTGAGTTGCTGTCGTTCCCAAACACTTCCATTTTCTTATAATACAGCTGACAGTTGACTGTGGAATATTTAGGAGCGAGGAAATTTCACGACTGGATTTGTTGCACAGGTGGCATCCTATCACAGTTCCACGCTGTAATTCACTGAGCTCCTGAGAGCGACCCATTCTTTCAAAAATGTTTGTAAAAACAGTCTGCATGCCTAGGTGCTTGAATTTATACACCTGTGGCCATGGAAGTGATTGGAACACCTGATTCCGATAATTTGGATGGGTGAGCAAATACTTTTGGCAATATAGTGTATGTGAAAGTGAGAAGTCAAATGAATGGAGTCAGAAGTGTCCGGGTCAAGGCCCCAGTGAGGAGCGTGCTGCCCGGCATGGCGTGATGGACTCTACCTGGCACAGGTGTGTGGGGCTGCAGGTGTAAAGAATCCTCCTGTAAAGGCGGGTCTGTCTCTTCTTCCGGATCTGTCGTGAGAATCTAGCCAAGACGAAATTCAAAAACACAAATTTAAAGTGGAACAACGGAGGCTTCAAACAGATGCGCCAAGTAATTAAGCCGTCGGAGTCCGAACCTGTCTGACCGCCGCCAAACTGGTCAGAGTCCCCAGACTGCTGCTGTCAGTGATGACCATAGCTTGGGACAGCAAACTGGATGAATGGTACTGGGGGGAGTCCGATTTGTTGTACACTGCAATGAGGAGGGGGCGGATGAATCTGGGCTGGACGTGAGTTATCAGAGGGACGTCTGGTTGCCGCCGTGGCCTTACTGTGACATGGCAGCTGGGCCATGGTTGCCATGAAGGGGCTGGCTGCCATGTGGCTCTGGAGCTGCTGGGATAGTGGCTGCTGGTGGGACGCGTGAAGCTGCTGCTGGAAGGAGATGGGCTGGAGGGCTGTGAAACCCCCTCCCATGTTATTTATCACGGGGACGGTCTGCGGCTGTGCGGAGGCTAAACCTGTGGAAAAACCAGGAATCCACCTCACACTCAGGAACTTCTTTTTTTAATTATCGAAAGGTAAAATGCGTAAACCGAGAGAGAGCGTTACCAATGAGGAGGGAGGACTCTCCCAGACTCATGACTCCAGGCACTGAGGCCATGATCAGGCTCTGTGAGGACGCAGGGGAGGCAGACAGGCTGTGCAGGGAGGTCAGAGTGCTTACTGGGGGTAGCGGGCCACTGCTGGACACCTGCAACCAAGGAAGAGCCCGATAACAGCTGCAAAACCTCCATTCTGCCAACCACTGAGGGACCAACACACACACTCACCAGCTTGGGGTTATGGCTCTCCAGGAGTGTGTGGCTGGGCTCTAAGTGGACCGGGCTGACCACAAGACGCCCCCCTCTCTCCCCTGCGCCGCCTCTGGCCGAGCACACAGTATCACAAGAGATCTGCTGGCTGTACTTCACACCTAGAAACAGGAAACATCAGGTCACCGAACATTGGCCCGCTGGAATTATGCTGGCTTCAACCAGAAGCCGCGTCTTTCAGAGTGTGAAGTCCAAAGATTTGGTGTCAGCTGGTCTAGTTTTGTCGCAACAGATCGTCCGCCTTCACCCTTAAACTTGTGTGTATCATATTTTAAGCTAGCATGAGAGTTGGAGGCATTACTGTGCTCAGGACTTGGTGGAAGTGGGGTGTTGGAGGAGGAAGCCGATTGGTTGTTGAAGGGTGTGTCCAGGGCCAGCTTGTGACGGAAAGCCTCCTCTTTTCGGCGGTTGGCAAACCAGTTGTACACTCGGACTTCAGTGACCAGGTTGGAGCCCAGGCCTGCAAGCTGAGACGGAGACACCCCCCTCTGGAGACACTCTGCCCTGGAAAAGGGAGGGCACACTGATCATTACATTACATTTCAAACACAAACACCGTCTCTTTGATGCTTGTCCACATGTGGCGTTTCCCTAAATCCAATAAAATAATTACAGATTTTGAGTTTTAAATTTTGTTAAATTATCGTAATTTCAATAGTGCTTTTCATCCATTTTGCATAACGTGATTTTGGTTATATCAGACCTAATTATATAGATGGTCTTGTAGATATTCCTTGAGGAAAATCAAGGATCGCGTGTTTGGAATTTAGAGAATTTATTTATGTAAAACAGCTTTTACCTTGCAAATTTGAGACTAGATGTGGGTCAGTATTAGCTAAACGAACACTGCAAAGCCTCTGAATTTCCCTCCTCACCTGTTGCACTCCTCCACCAGCCCCTCTCTCTCCTCCTTGCTGGGATTCTTCTGCCTCTCGTAAGCCTGGAAGAGGATTTGGAGCGAAGCCGGGCCCCACTTGAACCTGTTTCTTCTCCCTTTCTTGACCTCCTCCCCTTGATCCTCAACAGGTGTAAGGCCATGTTTGGCATTAGTAAATTCTGGAAGAAAAAAAACATTTTTTCCTCCTCTGTCATTTTAAAACATGAATGTGCACATGTGTTTCGGTCTTCCAGGTCGGCTCGTGTACTCACGCTGGCTGATCTCACACTGCTTCTTGACGTACCAGCTGTACAGAGCAGCTCTTTTCTGGTTCTTCATGGGCGTGCCTTTGTTGAGATGCTGGGAGAGGTGGGACTGGTTGAGTCCTGTGGACTCCACCACCTCTCTCTGAGGTAAGTTGTGCTGTTGCATGTAGCTTTTAACCATTTTTGCAACGTGCCAGGGGTCTTCCCTGTTAAAAAGAGGTGGAGTACACTTTTACCTCAGCTGTCTCGTGAAGCAGCTCGATCAGAATCACAGTGTTCAGAAAATCCTCTGATAAACCATTCAATGCATCAAGTTTGTTTATACTTGAATATTTAGTATCAATACTTCCCCAGATTGTCAGAAATTGCCATTTTCTGTTTTGAATATCCTTTAGAATTAAGATTTTTTTCAATTCGTTCTTCATGAAACTACTGAAAACCTACAGTTCTCTACTTCTCTTCAGAAACATTTTAAAAGTCTGTGGTATGGTAATCGTTCCACCAAATGCACAATATTTCCTTAAATAATTTCCCATTATATGATTTAAATACATGTTTATTATCCAAACAACAATGAAGGTGAAAATCCAAACAGTGTTTTGTTTCAGAATCCCACAAAATTACCCTCAAATTCAGTTGATAAAACTATTTTTAAATGAATCCAACATCATGTCACTACAAAGTTTTGGGTCTTTTACTGGACAGAAGTGAATCCTCTGTGATATTTGCAATGTTTTGGGTATATTTTTTTAGCAGTTTGCTGGCTTCTAGAGAGCTGTTGAACAGGCAAAGGCTGTGACAATATTTGACTTGTATGGCCACTCAGAGGGAAGTTACAGAGGGGCTTATTGACAGAGAGAGATAAGGGAAAGCACACAGGAGCAAAGTCCAGCTCTTTCAGCTCACTGGAGGGGAAAAACGTGTGAAAGCTTCATGAGACCTAATTTAATGCTTTGTCTCTCAGTCCGAAGCAGTGAAAATACATAGTATTCTACAAAAATGTCCCGCTTTAACAGATGCTTATCTATAGAAAAAATAACTCCCTGTCATTAAAACATCTCTAATTTGAAACACTTCCTGAGTTTTAAACTATGACTTTAACTCATGTGTGATATGAGTGTTTTAGAATGATATGTTTACTAAATATTACGAATCAGATCTAAAAATTCAGCGGAACATTGCTTAAGCGCTGAACAAACACCCTGTCGCAACAAGCCCCGCTCCATTAATCTTCACCTACCTGAATGAATGCAGCTTATTTATTAAGAAATGGCAAGAGAATAATGATGGGGGTGGGTAATTAGTAACTAGCAAAGGAGGAACCCTCTTTAAATTCGCCTCAGAGACCAGACTGCAGTGAGAGAGACAGTAGAGCACATGAAGGAGGGAAGATTTGGTAAAGAGAAGACAACCATGTTTAAAAAGATAATGGATGTAGTGCTGGAGACGGGTGAACTTTTGTTTGTGCCCTCTGAGGTGGACTTTGTTTGTTAAACAGGAGACAAACAAAGGAAGAAGGAGAATAAAGTGTTGTGGGACGTAGTAGTCAGCTTGAATTTTCGGTGAGATCCTATTGGACAAAGAAAGTGCTGAATGGGATTAGCAGGTGTTAGGATGATGTGGCCACCACTGTGGAGCTGTGGATCTACTTACTGTAGTAACTGGTCGACTTCAGCTCTCAGCTTGGACAATTCGTTTGGAGGAAGCTTCTCCAGCTCTCGAAATATAGGCGGCGGGAAGTCCATTTCTCCCTCCTCTGAGCTTTCTCCATCGCCCCTGTCTCTCCTCTCGCCGCTGGCACCTGCCCTGTTTTGCTCCAGTTCTCCAATGGCTTGAACCAGGACGTCCCGGGACAGTCCAGATTCCAACAGGGCCCAGATCAGCTGCTCCTGAAGGGCCGTCAAATGTCCGGGCCTTCCTTTGGCTGCCCTGGCCCGCTCCTCGCCCTCCATTGATCTCTTGCCTTACCTTGCTACTGCCTCCCGGTCAAACACTGCTCTCCTGTGCTCCGCCACTCTTAAATGGCTCCTACACGGACGGCATTGGGCCTCATTATTTTCTCTGCAGTCCCTTTAGCTCGGGGGAAATTACACTTTCATTTTTCTCAGTCGAATTTCCTCCCGATGTGTCCTGAGCTGCCTGGTTTTAGCTCTCCACCTGCTGTTTTGCTTTCAAAGGTCAATTTTCTTTTTTTTAACCTTCCTCCTCTTCACCCCCTCCTCCTTACAAGCGCCCTGCGAACTTTGCCCTCACTGCCTCAGTCCCCAACAGTGGCCAAAGTGCATTCTAACAGCAATAGATTCAAGCGAAAGATGTTACATTTCCAGAGGCCACAGCAGATTTCTCAAAGCAAAAAAAAAAACAGTAAACACAAGGGAAGAATCGAAATGACAGCCTGAGAGGAAATGATCAAGCCTTATGTGCCTTTATTTCTGGATTGATTATTAGATAGACTTTTTGGATACAAAGATGCTGTCCAGTTTCCCCTTTGCTTAAAATGTATTACACGTATGTAAAACCTGAGAGAGTGTGTGATTTTAAAGGTTCATCAAAGTCCAGTTTTAGATCAAACAGGAGCTAAAAGTAGAGAGAAACGAATCAGTGGTTTCATTTGACGTTTCTGCCAGTAGAGAGAGCTGTTGTATCAGCTAAAAGATGTGACCAGCTCAGCCTGCAGGTAGCTCCGTGGCTCTGGCCTCACACCCTCAGAGTTAAATCAGAGTCCTCTTTTGCGACCGACCTGGAAACGTCTTTTTATCGGATTGTGTTTTATATTAACTGCTCAGTGTGGATAGTTCATTAGTGTTCCCTGCATGGTATGTATTAAAATATTATTCACACACATGCACTTCAGTGGTAGAAAGAATTTTACATCCTGTTTCTCAATTATAATCATCAAAATGTTAAAAAACAAAACAAAAAAAACGTATATCCGGAATGGAGACGGAAGGGAGCCATGAAGATGAGATGCAATTTTTTTTATTGTATTCTTAAATGCATTCATTTGTGCCTTTTGGAAACATTTTAAATACATCAAACTAATAGAGTGAAGCTCGTAAAACCAGTTGAATATCATTTAGTTTGTTTGCTTTGAATAATAAATTATTCTGTACATTAAAAGCAAACCACGTTGGTAATCCCCTGATACTTGTTCAGATTAGATATGAAAAGTCCAATAATTATGATTAAACAGGAAGGGTTACATCCTCATATCCTGCAGGGAGACAAAAGCACCACGTCACCTTTAACCACTGCTACTCTTTGTGCTTACATGCTTATATTATTGCTTTTGAAAGCATTAAAACATTCATTACTTTGATTAAATAAAAGTGTGAGCAGGTTTGAACCTTAGCAGCTGATATTATACTCTGGATTTCTTTCATCCCTCCAGTTTGACAAGATAATTTTTTTTAAATGTCCTTAAAGCCATGTTTTTTTAGTCAACGAAAGTTGGCTGGAATGGTAAGTTGGAAGAGAACTGAAAAGGAAAGAATGCAAAACTAAATGGGTGAAAAACCTTTGAGAGTTAATGTGTTCCTTTATCTTCCTTCTCTCTTTTCAGTGTAAAATGCTCACTTTTCCTCCCTGGATCACCTTTTACCATTCTCAGGTTCAGCCTATCAGCACCTTTTTTGTGTCAAGCTCTTGTTACCCCACCCCACCCTTGGGAAGATGGCATTATACTGTATTTGGAAGGGTAACAGTGCTCCCTCTATCTCCCTGAGACATGCCACTGACCTGTAATTAAGTCCCATTGTACTATTCAGAGGAAACTCCTCACCCAAGCGGACAGAGGGCAGTGTGTGTGGACTTCCAGCGGCTAAGATACCGCTGTGACTAATGCCCCACCACACAAGCCGGGTTTATCAAAAAGGAACACATGCAGGACACATTAGAGCTTGCAATTTCCCTCTCCAGAGAACTCAAAGCTATGTTGATTGGTAATGAGACACAATCCGCACTGTCCATCTCTCATTAGTGAGCCATTCCTAGCAGCCTCTGTGTGTGTTCTCGCTCTAACTCACTCTCTGTTCCTGCTTCAGCCTCATGTGCCCCCCCCCACCCCCCTTCTCCAACTGCACCATTCAACCCCATTGATCATGCATGCAGAAATTTAACACACCCCTTAATTCCTGTCCAAATAGCCCCTGTCCCACTTCCAGAGCTTCATCTGTTCATCTGTAGAGAGCAGGACAGGCAGGACACACTGGCTGTGGCACTCAATGAGGATGGGCTGTGATGGAGAGGGTAATCACCAACCCAAAGCGCTGTCCGCACAGCCTCTGTTACACACTCTGAGCTTGTTGTCAATCTGAAAACTATGGGTTCACAGTGGGGGCGATGTGGCCTGTATTTCTGCTTGTATGAATGAGTGGCGGAGCAAGTACACTCCAAAGAAAAGCACAAACAGTATCCAAACTTTGCTCTTAACTCTGATTCTCATGCAGAACGGCGTGCAGTTTTACAGCCACCGTAAGTCAAAGCTGTCATTGTCTTTGTTTGAATTGCTCAGGCTATTGATCGGCCTAAACATTAGTTACCGGGTCACATGTTGAGTCAGTGTTGAGAAGATTAGCTGGAGCTGGCTTTGGTACTAATTAAATACTTAAACCCCAGCAATGAATGAGCACGCAGTGCAAAAACCTCCTGGATTGCATAAGCCGGTTTGCAATATGGACGGCGCACAAAGACAGACACAAGCATTTGTGCTTACTTTGCATTGCATGACACTAAAACATGTGGGTTTGGCACACAAATAACTTAAAGTGATTTAGCAAGACATGTTTTAATAGACTGTTGAATCGAGTGAAATGACACAGAGGTAAAAATGATGGCTGCTATAGAATGGACCATTCCCAGTCCTCAGTGACATCATAAAAAAAAGTAAAAACATCTTGTTCTAACATATAGTTTGCCAAATTTTCGTTCAAATCTTTCACCTGTGAGGTGTGATGCTGAAACAGTTTTAAGGACCATTCCACACAAGTTGGGATATCATTCAAGATAAGTTCCTTTATCAGCCAATGTGCCTGATAACTCTTTAACCTGGCTGAAAACTGTATCAATGTTGGTCACAAATTGACAGGAAGTACCTAGATTTACTATTTCACAATAAGGTTTGAGCCGTGTCACTTGAAAATGACAAGATTTAGTTTCTAAATTCAGACTTACCTTTTTTTAAATGACTATTTTTTAAAGACATAATCATAGATGGTAATCCTCAAAGCTGTCTATAATGGTTCAATAAACATCAGTACATTGGGCGGATGTTTGGGTGGCATTAAAATGAACTTTAAATTTTAATTCTCTGGAATTATCTATAAGCTTGGCTTTAATTAATAAATTCTTTATGGTCTTGATAGTTCTTGGGGGGAGTCTTTGTAGGTAACAGTGAGCAGGAGCTGGATGGGGGAACTTTGTCTTGATGGTTCCCTCCAGGTGCTCCGGCCTCCTCCACCGCCCACAAACGTGCGCGTCAGGCTAACCGAACCCTGAATTGCTCCTGGGAGTGAACGTGAGTGTGTGGGATTGTTTGTCCCCCTGATGGACTGGCGACCTTTCCGGGGTGTACCCCGCCTCTCACCGAACGTCAGCCGGGATGAATGGATGAAGGCGTGAGAAGGAGATGTTACATGAAAACTAATCTGTTCATCACAGGCCCACAGCAAATCAAAACACGGGGATTAGAAGCAGGAACCTCATTTCTGTGAAGTGGTGTTTTTTCAAATTGGAGTAAGACTGATGGGTGTCTGTTGTGTGCTTCAATAGGGTTTGGTTCCAAGAGTATGATTAGACCAGGAGACACAGAACTGTGGTCAGTGGTGTGATAGCATCTGCATTTGATGACGTTTCACTCTTGAAAATAGTCATTTTGAGATATTAATGTTCAGGTAAGTGTACCTGAGTCTTTTTTGTCCTGTTCTAACAGAGCAACAGGTGCCCCGCTGCCCCCCCGTTCAGCGGCCGGCGCCGGCTTTTGCGCTGAAAGTCCTGACCGGAAGTGAGCGGCTGCAGAGCCGCTAGCTTGGCGGCTGCTGGCGGCGGCGGCGGGATGAGAGAGGGACGGCGGAGGGGACCGAGCGGAGGAGGAGGAGTCTGCTGCCCCAGCCTGCATCTGGCCCGCTCCCCTTTCTGTCACCCCGGGCCAAACCCGCCCAGCTCCTCTCACTCACTCACTCTGCGCCTGTTTCCCCGGACTCACACACACTCACACACACACACTCACACGGCGGCGGCAGCAGCAGCAGACGGACTCACACACACACACACACGCGCCGCGCGGACTCGGAATGGAGACGGAAGGGAGCCAGAGCAGCCTGACCACCGCGGACTCCCCCCACGACCCCTGGTAACGGGAACTAACTTTGCCGTTCGAAGTTTTCTGCCGTCCGTTTTTCGGCAGCCCGGCTCCTCCGGGAGCCACGCTCATGCACACACACACACACACACACACACACACACACACACACACAAACACACACATACAGCCTCCACGCTGATGGGCCAACTTCAAAATCCGGCCGCCGCTCCAGATTTACTCTTTAAAAAACCTCAGGAACAACTTTGTCATGGCCGTGTGAGCAAACAAACGAAATCCTCATTTGTTTACTATGTAAATGTGAATATTTCCCCTCTCTCTCTCTCTCTCTTTTTTTTCCATAGCAAAATGTTCATCGGTGGACTCAGCTGGCAGACGACACAAGGTAAATCTCTTTCCACCACTTGCTCTACTCAGATGTCAGTCTTTTAAAAACCCTGGCAGGGATTGGAAGGAGCGTCTTTTTTTTTTAAACGGCCGGTTCTTAATATTTTTGTTTGCTTTATTTGAACTGGTTTGCTTTCTCTTTTATGAATTTAGCTCTTGAATGAATGCCCCCATTCAGAGCTTCCATCAGCTAACCCAGTGACTCATAAGAGCTCATTCAAAGTGTCATAAGAAATGGAGATTTGAAAACACATGGGGGGTTTTCAATGCAAATATTTTATATAGACACACACACTCTCTTATAAGAATATATAGATATATGTGTGTATGTGATTTAAAAAAAGGATCTGATCACGTTTTATCTAACGTCAGCCTCTTTTGATGCAAACTAAACATGGGAACTTTGCCTTGACAAAGTTTGTATCCCTCTCTTGCTTCTGCCACGTGAACGAGTTTTCCCTTTGTCTGGTTTTGTTTCCCAGAGGGTCTGAAGGAGTACTTCTGCAAGTACGGCGAGGTGAAAGAGTGTATGGTGATGCGAGATCCGGTTACCAAGCGCTCGAGGTGAGGCAGCCGACTTCTGTTGCCGGAGGAAAGTTTATCTGTCCTCCGTGAATCCCTTCCGCCCATAATGTGTCGTTCCACATGAACATGGGCTCCCGTGTGGGTAATGCCTTCTCCCCTGGTGTCTGCAGAGGGTTCGGATTCGTCACCTTTGTTGATCAGGCCGGCGTGGATAAAGTTCTGGCCCAAACCAGACATGAGTTGGACTCGAAAACAGTGAGTTCTCTGTGTTTATTTCCCACCACTGGCTAATCCCATTGCTCAGTGTTTGATTAGTGGATTTCCCAATAATCCGCTAGAGAGGTGTAACATTGCTACATTTTTTGGTGTGTGTGCTGAGGTTTCCACTGGGCTGATGCTTTTCCAGCTCCGTGTCTTTAATGCACATCGCAGACTCATGTCTGCGTCTGCTGCCGCATGTCAGATTCGAGCACTTATCGTGACAAAGTCAGAAGTCGACACATGGGAGAAAATGCTCTCTCATCTCTCTTCTGCCAGACAAGGCAAGAAAATGTCACCCAGTGTCAATTTCCATAGAAACAAGGGGAACAGGACAGGGTTGCATTCACTGCCAATCTTTGATTTGGCCTCTCAGAGGAGGGAACTAAGAGTGCTTCCCCCCCCCCCTTGTCCCCATGGGGTAGATTTGACCTAAAAAAGAAAAAAGTTCCTCAATTGAGCAAGTGAAGGCAACCTGAAACCATCGAGGTGTAAAAGCAGCGGCCATCAAACTCCTGCGAGCTTCCCGTTGATTTCCGAGAAAACAAAACTGCGAGTCTTGTGATGATAAAGTCAGCGGGGCACGTTCGGGGCCTTTCACCTGCCTGAATTGCGAGTTAAAATGTATTAATGGCCTGTGAGCGCGCGGCTGTGTGTGCGTGCGTGTGTGTGTGTGTATCTTTTTGTCGGTAATGAATGTGGGCTGGTCTGGGAACAATGTGGCCCGTTGGTCGCCATAGGGACAGCGGCCCCCGCCTCTCTCCTCGGAGGGAGTGGTGGTGGCTGCGGGTTAGTCTCTGTATTGAAATGAGGGGAAGCTGATTTCTTCTGTCCTCTTTTGTACTCCCATCGAATCACCTCTGCGACTACTCGGGAGATGAGTTTGGAAAAAGTGCGATGGAGGGAAAAAAAATAGACAGGTGTAGAAAGTTGGAAAAAAAAAGAAATAAAGGCAGTGAGCAGCTGGCGTGACGACAGCCTGAAAGTTGGCGAAGGAGGAAAGTTGTTTGATAACGAAGCTGAAGTGATTTTTTAGCGTTTCCTGGCTTCCCCGCCACTCGGCTGCCATAGTGTCACTTGCAGGCATGTCAGCTATGACAAGTAGCTCCATCATGGTTGGACGCCACTAACTCACCATGGGGTTGGTTGCCATAGTGACCCCCTCTCCACCCCCCCTTCCCTCTCCACTTGAAGAATGGCTCTGTCACAAAAGAAAAAGATAACAATGCACTTCAGGTCCGATGGTTTCTTGGGTACTGGGACTCAGGACGGCGTCGGCGTGAAACCCGGAGGCCGCGTGGCTGACCGTTTATCCGCCTGCTCAGCTCAGTTAGACGATTATTCTGAGTTTTTTCTTGACCCAAACTTGCCGGCGGGCCGCCTCTGCTGGGGCTCGGGGGGCTGGGTCCGGGCTGTGTCGGTGGGGTTTGACTCGGCCAGTGTGTGCTTGGCGTGGAGCGGGGTCAGCAGGCAGCAGCAGGGGCTGGCCGGTGAGTAGAGTGGGCCTTTTTCAGAGGTGCTCACCCTGCCCCCTCCGCTCCTCCTTCTCTCCCATGCAGGCAGGTTATCCTGTTAGAGAGAAAAGTTCTCCAGTGGCAACAGAAAAGAATGTGCCATGCTGTGAGCGGCTGAAGCGCCGCGGCGCTGGAATTAGCCGAGCTCCACGCCACCGGGGCCAAAGAGCAAATACAGTGCTGCGGAGGAATTTATTGCCACTTATTGTGTTTAAGGGCAGACGTGGTCCAGTTTTGACCAGTACGGAGCGGCCGGTTTCGCCGGGATTTGCTTCACGGGTGCCTGCACCCGCTAGCAAAGTGAGGGGACAGAGACAAAGTTCTCCCTCCTTCACACCAGGCACGTGTTGTGAACCCCTCAACTGTTTCCGAGCTAAGTGGGGGGAGAAAAGTGCTTCTTGTTGGAGGGGGGTGGGGGTTGGAGGCGCAGGATAACCTCATCTGCGATTACTATGGCTCTCCTAACTAATAGGATTGGAGTCGTCAAGCCTCAGTTGTTCCTTGGAGATGCCGAGCGCTGCCCAATCGGCAGGTTGCGTCCAGAGCATTCCCAGGTCAGCCGGTGACGGGCAGCGTGCTCAGCCAACTGTTGCATAGCTGGGATGGAGCTGGTCAAAAGGGGATTGCCCTGATTCCACAAAGCTCTGGTGGAATTATGCTCAGCCTCTTCGCCGTTATCCCGCCCCGGGCGCAGGCCCCAGCCTGGGCCCTCTCTGGACAGCACTTCCGAGGCCTCAGAGTGTAATCACAGGCCGGTGTGCCGGTCAAAGTATTCACGGTGTTCATTTAATGTGCAAATGTAAACTCAGATTTTAGGTAAGTACAAAAAGCGGGGTGAAAGTAAAATCAGCCTTTCCATACAAGAGCCCAAACAGCTCCAAGTGTCTCCTCCATTTGACTTTGATCAGCGCTGTGTCCCACCAAACGATTCTTTCATGCGGCGCCTATATCTGTTTAATGTGTGTGTGTCTGTTTGTTTTTGAATGTGCACAGGAGTGTTGGACATCAGGAGGGTTGGTGACCGGAGGTGACTATCAGACTAGTCTAGCCACCATAGAGACTAAACAGTAGAGTCTGCATCTGATCCTAAAGTGTTAGCCTATTAGTCTTCTCACTCTGCTCTCTAGAACAGAAGCAAGAAATAAAAGATAGAAAAAATTTAAAGAATAAAAAAACAGAAGAAAATTAGTCAATAAAAACTTGCGGTGATGTCAGCTCTTGTTAGAAACTACTCTGTTGCCCTGACTCTGGTAAACGCATGCGGTTTACCATAGAGGCTCTAGCTCTCTAATGTAGTTCAACTCTTCCCTCTCATGGTTGCGGACTAATCATAGCGCTGTACTGTCTCACCATCTGTTAGTGTAACAGCAGTACAGTGTTGGTGTAGTCTAGTTGTTCTCTAGCTCTATTAGACCAGCATAGACTAATATAGAGGTCTCAAATTCCAATTTTACAGCCTGTCTATGATTGCATCCTCATGGCATGGTGTGGTTCTCTTTCCAATCCTCTCCAGTTTTGCTGTCTATTTTCAGTTGTGTGGTTCAAATTGATTTGTGAAGAATTATTCTGGTAAGAAACGGCCATGTTTACCCTCTTTCCCGGAGGTAAACGTGTAAGGAACGGCAAGGTCCGAGGAGGATCGGGATCCCCTGAAAGTGCGCAGGATGATGAATGGTCCCCGTTGTTGTCACCGCTCCCGTTAAAAATGTAGCCGTGACAGGCAAAAGCAAACAAACGAAAACAAACAGAAGCGTGTCGCTCTGCAGACGGCGCGGCGTAACTGACAGCTCCTGTCCTCCCCCCCCCCCTCTCTCTGACCCACTCCCGGCTCTCCTGGCCGGGCAGTTGAGGTGCGTTTGTGATTGTGGTGCCCGTGTGAGATTCCAGGAGATCACATGTCGCACGCGGGTGACGAGAGAGGCCGGGGTCCACTAGATGTTCCCAGGCATTCCGCCTGAGCGCGCACACACACACATGCACATTTACCCGCAAAATACGTCAGCAGCGCGTTTGTGTACGTCCAAAAAGGTAAAGACGTGTGGAGTAAAAAGGTACACTCACATGTCCTGATGGGTCTGACTCCTGAATGCAGAACAGCCCCTTAACTGCTCGTTTTGCATTCACATCATTTGGACTGTTTATTAGATTAGTCAAGTCATTTAATGGGAGTAAAAGTTAAATATTCATTGATGCTGGCTTGAGGGTTTGTGCGTTTGCTTATTTATTTATTTTTTCACAACAGTTTTTTTGTAAACTTTTTAAATGAATATAATAACAAATTGGGACTAATAATTTAATCTTAGCCACAAGCGTTGAATCAAAGCCTAGCAAATGGGGAGTTTTTAGTTTTTAGCAGTATAAAGCACACATACTGTACACACACATGTGAACACAACACGTTCAGGAGGGTTCAAATGCTGCAGGTCAAAGTTCACAGTCAGATCCTGGTGGGCCACTCTGAGAATTTACTACTATCTTTTGATCTCACAGTGGGCGACACACTATGGGAAAAGCCACTGTTTCTTTCATGCTCTGGTTCGTTCTGAGACTGTGGGCCACTTTGCTGTCCTGGAAAGAGAACGTCCACGAAACACAGCTTGTTTTCCAACTGGCATTTAGTCCATCACAGAGATTGATTCCACATTATCCAGAGTTTTATGTTTTAGCTGTTTAACTCACAAATTGTGATTTCCATTAAAATAAAAAGTAATTCAACATGTTTGCACCTTTAAAAGCTTAAGTTACTTTTCTCCTGTTTTCAAGGACTTCTGCAGAATATCACATTATCCCTGTCTATATTTTGATTTAGGTTTTAATAAATGTCTCATTCGATTACAAACCATCGCCTAATTAATAGAACATTTCTTTTACAACATTTTTTGTCTTAATTAATGGGCAATGAAATGAAAATAAAAAACTTTCCCCAAAAACTTTAGACTCTAGTACGTCAATAGAGTACAAGTGCATTATTGAGTCTGATTTGAACCAATATTAAGATTTATCCTACTAATTTGCTCATTAAAATCTCATTAAAGCCACACAACAATTTTTCTGTTCAAAACATTCTTAAGATTTCTTTTGTTGGCATGAAAGAAAAATAGTGAGGGAGGCGTCTTGATGACAGGATTCATTCACGTGTTGTTTTTTCTTTTCTTAAAGTGAGTTAGTATTAGAGAATTCTGCACATGTGACGTCTTCTTTATAAGTTTAAAAATGTGCATTCGTGTCATAACGTCTGAAAACCTACACAGGTGAAAATATGTGTGAGGTCCAGGGAATGTCAGGGATGTTGTAGTATATGCCACATCACATCACTAACCACTGAAACTGGTGTCAGAGTGAGATTTTATTTATGGAGTGGCTTAAAGTCGACTAAATCAGAGCACATCACCAACCCTTCCTCTTGTTTCTTGTGTCCTCTCTTGTAGATTGATCCAAAGGTTGCGTTCCCTCGAAGAGCTCAGCCCAAGGTGAGTTTGAACCGCCTGCTCGTGTTGTGTGCCGTTTGCAGCGGGTTGGTGTGTGTTTGTGTGTGTGTGTGTGTGTCTCTTATCTGAGTTAATGCTTTGTAATCTGACGATTAGCACTGCTGACATCACTGAATCGCAATTTCACCTTCACAATTTGAGTTTGGAGATTTGATCAGAGAAAATTGGTTTCGAAAACTGACTTTTTCCCCCCAAAATTGTAAAATCTCACTTTCACCTTTGCTGATGGAACATTCAGAAAGATAGAAAATGTACTGAATTGCAGCTCATAGTTAAAAAAAAACACAAACAATGATTTTAATGATTAACTACTAGGATTTGGAACCTGATTATAGCATTGAAGTATTTTAAATTGCCTTACATTGCAAAAGATGTACCATAAATTAGCCAAATGGATCTTTGCATCTCAAATTCAGCTGACTAAGAGGTCTGCACAACATCGAAGTGGTCTACAATACACCATCATTTAGAAATCAATAGGTTGTTTTAAGAAAGGGGGAACATTGTACTAAAGTCTGTGGCGCGGTGAGTCACTGGAGTGGCAGAGGGACAGATGTGGACGCTCACCGGGGGAAACATGACAGCAACACACAGGATAAAACTAGAAAATTAAAGACTTTTCAAACCCCTGTGCAGCAAAGTTTAAGTAAAGCTTGCTCGAGTTCTGGCTGTAGATTGAGAACGTACAAAAACTGAACATAACATAAGAGTTGTGTGTCAAAGGAAAATGCCAATTCAAATAAATTGATAACTTTGTAACTGTATTGTTTTCTCGACTGTGACTGACCAAAGGTACCTCCCTGTGTTTTATTGGATTTATCTAGTTGATGATATCTGACCAATGTGACATTTGCATAAATGGGTTGTTTTGATTTAAAATGGAAATTAATATCTTTGAAATAAAAAAACTGTGTCTAAAAAGGGAGAGGTTTCCATCTCTGAATTGGGCTTTGAACTGGAAAAAAAAGAGCAGTTTTCTTGTCACATGTCCTGAAATGTTGGGTTCTACTGTTTGGGCTCAGTTTCCTTCCAACCCCAAAGAAGCTGAAGCATCCTGCTGTCGTACCGACTTGGAGAGACTTCAGTGGGAATTTACAAACCCCCTTTGAAATCAGAGAAAAAAAAAGGTTTTATATTGGAAGACGTGTCATAAACTCTTCAAATATCGAAGATGTAAATTGAGCTTTTATTTCTTATGAACTTGTTTCATGGGGGCCTATCCTCTTCCTCCAGCTGGTGACTCGAACCAAGAAGATCTTTGTGGGCGGCCTGTCAGTGAACACAACCATCGAGGACGTCAAGCAATACTTTGACCAGTTTGGGAAGGTGAGTGATGCTTAGAGGAGCCGTAAAGCCGGCGCGACGGACGGTTTGTAGAGAAAATGTGTGGGTAAAGAAACAACGAGTGGGCTGGAAATGAAGAGAGAGAAGAAAGAGCGCTTTTCAGCTCTGACGGAGTTCGGAGCAACAAATCGGCAGCCCAGAAACCCACATCCCACCAGCTCTGCCGGCTCTGATTCACCAGCGAATCCCTGAGAAAAACCTCACTTAGAGCCGAGCGGGCGCCTGGAAATGAAGGAGTTACTGCGAGGAAGAGGAGGAGGGCGAGAAAGGAAGGAGAAAAGAGGGGCTGGGGGGAGAGTAAGAGGAGGAAAAATAACGAGGCTGTGAGGCTCCGGGAGCGGCGGGGCAAACTTTGGGGGACTGGGAGAGGGAGAAGGGGGAGAGGGAGGGTGGGAGGTGGAGGAGGGGGCAGAAAAGTTTTGTACTGAGTATGTGGTGATGGTGAGGAAGGAGGAGGGATTATCAGAATCTGAATTAATCTGATGTAACAGCTGCTACTACCCACAACCCCCTCCTGGCCCGTTACCGTGGTGACCTGGCTTGCCCATTGTCCCCAAGTAATTCTGTGGGCAAGGGGTTTTTGTTCTGAAGGAGGAGGGATGAGGTGGTGTTCGGGGGGTGTTTGAATAAGTGCGTCGGGTGGGGGTCAAATCATGAGTTTGTAACAATAAACACAAGCCCAATGATTCTCGATAGCCAGCAAACTTTTCCCAGAATTCCCACAGGTGTTTGTGTTTTTTCTTTTTTTTTAAACCGTTTTCTTCTTAAACTTTCTAGAAGTTTCTCATATATAATTTATGAGACTGTTTAAGGCTTGGGGCAGAGAATAGATGATGGGCTGACAAAGGCGCTGGCTGGGGAGGGAGGGCCCTACTTGTGGAGGCGCAGGAGAGGGAACTGGGGCAAGGATGGGGTGCGTGTGTGTGTTTGGAGGGGGTAACGAGGGTCATTATGCCTCTGTGCAAAGCTGGGCAAATATTTTCTTAGTTTGTGCAGAAGTGACCAGCATGCTGGATGTTTCTGGGCTTTTCCCGTCTGATGTGAAAATGTTTAAAGGAGTCGGTTTCGGGGAGACGACTGAAACAAATAAAAGTTTTCAGCCGGGTTTCCTTTGAAACTTTTGAAAGTCCGGGACACAAAGACGGCTTTTTAGCCGCCGCGTTTCCGATTTTTTTAGAGACGCCAACTCTGGCCTCCAGGTTCCGGGCGCTCCCTCCTCAATCATAACCACTAGATGAATTTTTGCCGAGAGAGATATCGAGGGATGGACAGTGAAATGTAGGCTGCAGCCATCCATGGAAGTTCCTGATTAGACTGCCTCACTGGACCTTTTGTGTCCCGTCCTGGTGAGGACAAAGGAGCGCGGAGAGGGATGGGCAGCGGATAACAGGGAAGATGAGAGGTGGGGAGGGGGAAAAAATGGATGAGAGGGAATATCGTTTGGCAGTGCACCGCTGAAAAATGCCTCGTGTTTGCGATATTGACCAGTGATGTGCGACCGGCTCTGTTTGTGGTGTTTGTGGCTGCGTGCAGGGTTTTTGTACAGGATTCTGCGGTGGCCCTGTTAGATCCCGGCCCTCTTTAACGAATCAAAGTCGCTCTCCCGGAGTATTAAATCTTCTAAATAATTATTTTCATGGGAGCTTCCTCCGCTGTTGTAAAAAAGCTATTTTCAGACTGTTAAAGTTTCATTCAGAGATCGACTGTCGGACTCGAAACAAACAGAGACCCGAGAGGCGGACTAAAAGTCCCCTTTCACACTGACACTCTTTGCTCACCTTTGACCTTTCTGTGGGCAAAATGCCCTTAGGGGATCACACACATGCACATATCACTAACGCTTGTATCTGACCATGACAGATTATTCTGTGGAACTTATCCAGTAAACTTATTATAGACCGGGAGGACAGATGATTTGACCAAATGTTTACGAGGACCTCTGTACCAACACCGGGGAGCAAACATATCAGCAAACACGTGACAAGAGAAAGAAGCGGGGGGAAAAAAAAAATCAGAAAACACCAGTGGGTCAACTTTTACATAAGAAATTCAGCGTGTGTGTCTGTGTGTGTGTGTTTGTGTGTGTGTCTGCATTGAATAGACACCTGTGTCTTTGCTCCATAAAGGGAGGCTGGGCTGGAGGGAGAGGTCAAAGGGAGAAGAGGAGGAGGAATTATGGCTGACTGTGCCAACAAACAAAGCCTCTAGGCCTCTTTGTTCTCCCGCTCTCTTTGTCTCTCCTTTTTCTTCCCTTTCCACTTTGACCCAATCTTTCTCCCTCTTCCAGGACTCTCTGTACTCTCTTTCACCATATCTCCACCTGTCGCTATTCCTCTCACTATCAGCTCTCCCCTCTCATCGAGTCTCCACCTGCCCACTGGATTCACCTTTCCGCTTATGACTGGGTACTTGTTTGTGTCAGCGTTTCTGTCTTCGTGGCCCCTTTTTGTCTCACTGGCACTCTCCCACCATTCATGAAAGCAGATTCAACGTCACCCAGAGTTCATTTTCATTTTTTTTCCTAAGACTTTTTATACGGTCGCCATGGGGATGTCAAACTTTGGACGGGGGAAAAGGGGCAGATCGCGGGCCCTCGGTGCGAGTACGGCGGGCGCCGTTCAGCGGGCAGCTGTGGCGCCCGTTTGCTGTGTACAGCAGCAGAGCTTGTTTTTTTTGTTTTTTTACAGTTTTCAACATATTTCCCTGCCTTTGCCCCCCTTGGCCTCCTCTTTGTAACCTGTCGCTCGCCTCCCCCCCCCCCCCCCCCACCCCCCCCCCCCCCATCTCCTCCCTCCTCTCTGTCCATCTGTTGCTGAGCCTCCCTGCAGAACTTGAGAAGGGCTGAGGTCAGGCAATATGCCGCATGGCAAGACGGAGCCCCGCGCTAAAGCCCGTGTTGTTTGTCTCCCCTCAGGTGGACGATGCCATGCTCATGTTTGACAAGACCACGAACAGACACAGAGGTGAGGTGGCCTGACCCCGCTCCCCTCAGAAGTGTGTTGCCCACGTCCCCTCTCATCCTCGATTTACTCTTCTTCCTCCAGTCCTCCCTGGGTTTTTCTATTGATTGCCCTCCACCCCCCACATGGGTCTCCTTCCTGTGGGCTGAACGGGGCTAGTCTAATTAGCCAGTCCGTTAATCGGGATCAGGATAAAGCCTCCTTAAGCACCTCCTCCCCGCCCTGGGATTGATCGATTATGACAGCCTACCAGCTTTGCCCAGTCCTTCTGGCCAGGAAGGAGCGTGGGGGGGGGGGGATGAGTGCAGAATAGCAGCCTTGAAATGGGGGGAGGGGGGCAAATTTGTTAAGCGGCTATTACAGCACTAATTACTGACAGACTATTAGCTCTACTACTGTACAAGTAGGCCCGGTGTCTAATTCTGCCGTGCCGTGGGGATTTTCTTTTAACGATCAGGGTTCGGCTTTGTGACGTTCGAGAATGAGGACGTGGTGGAAAAAGTCTGCGAGATCCACTTCCACGAGATCAACAACAAAATGGTAAGCGGCTCGGGATGTGAATTTATGCTCGTAAAAAAAAACAAAAAAGATGAAAAAACGGTGACACCTACTTGTGCCGCGTCCCCAAACAGGTGGAGTGTAAGAAGGCTCAGCCCAAGGAGGTGATGTCCCCCACGGGCTCGGCCAGAGGGCGCTCTCGGGTGATGCCCTATGGGATGGACGCCTTCATGCTGGGCATTGGTATGCTGGGTAAGTTAGTATTGATCAGGATGGAAAGGATGTGGCCTCACATCTGAACCTGGCAGTTCTAATACTAAATCAAAGGTCACAAGGTGGCTCAGGGGGAGTGCGCTGACCACCAGTATGCACGGCAGGCGCCAGCTTCAGATTCCTACTACTAATAAAACTAGCTCATTACATCCCATTAATGAATTTCACAAACCTGCCCCTAAACATCTTCAAACTGCTGAATTTGGATTCAAATTCCACATTATGTTTGTGTCATTTTTGCATTCAAACCAGGTTCAAATAGACATATCAAATAGACACAGCAATTTATTTGTCTTAAATTAAAAGTCACAAGAGAAAAAAAAAAGGGTATATGTATCCTGTTTTCGTGTTGTTGGGATCCAGAATTGCTGAGAAGTCCATATTGCACAATAAAACTCAAAGGCCCTGTTGTCTTCTTGTCACAGCTTTCTCTTTCTGGAGGTTAACCTGAGATGACTCTTTAGGATGTTGTCATGACATCATCGGTGCTATTTTTAAAATAGATTTCAAGATCCCCGCTGAACCAAAGAAGACATTCGATGCTTGTTTTCTCTGGTAGTTTGCAGGTTTTAAAGCAGCGGGACGTCTCTTCAACTCATCGACAAAACGAGCACACCCCATCCAACGCCTGCTTTCTTATAGATTTCTTTTGTACTGACAGTAGTTATGGAGCGCGAAACTTGCCACACCAGTGCTACCACCTACTGTCCACTCCGAGAACTACTTTCTTTACTACTTTAGTTCTTTAATTAGTGTGTGCGGATGGGGTGAAACGCAGCCACGCGGAGGAGAAAGATCCGAATCACTGTTCGTGCTAACTTGCGGTTTAGTCGTGGATAATATTGGTACCCCCCCTTCGAGTAATCCTCAAGTTGGTTCCTCAAGTATCAGGTTGCATAATGAGAAAATCTTTGTGTTATGTTTACTGCTGAGGGTGAAACTGAAGACAAAAAAAACGTAAGCCGCTCAATCCTGTCCTTGAAGAAATCCCGATAAGGCGTGTAGAATATCATCCACCTGCAAGCTGCAGACTGAGTGTTAGAGTTTCAACCTAGACCCACGTTTCTCCATTTGAAATCATGGCCATAAGTGTAGTCACCACCACTCTTGTGTGTTGTTGCTGGATTCAGAAGCAGTTCTGATTTTTTTATGCTTACTTTCTCCCCAAAGGCTACCCAGGCTTCCAGACTGCCACTTACACCAGTCGGAGCTATGCAGGCATCACTCCTGGATACACCTACCAGTTCCCTGGTAATCAAATCACACTCGCACAGTTCCTTTAAAAAACACCTAACCAGTAAAACACCAGTTAAAGGCACATTTTTAAGAGTTTTTTTTTTGCGTTACAGCAGTGAAACACTCTCAGTATTACAGTTCTTGCATCTCCTCAAAATGACTAATTTAACACCATCAGCAGAGTGAGACAAGCTGCTTGTTCTTTAGTTAAATTATCTGACATGACTTTCAGCAGCGCACACCTACAGCTTTGTGTGGGTGAGGAAATTATATGGAAAATGTCCTATCATTTGTACAAAATAACATGCTTGAGGGGAAGAATTGTTATGTGGTGAGCAATGGATGTCTAAAGATATATTAAATCAAAGAGAAGTGGAAAATGCAAAGATGTCCTATACCAGTAACAGAAGGACGTGCATCGTGGTAACTCCATTAAGAATTAAACGAAAGATGGACTTTAAAACGGAAGCGGTTTTATGTGGAAGTGGCAGAAAACACACTGGTGCAAATACAAACATGTTTCCATCGATGCCAATGAAACACTCTGAATGGAAATAGCTGCTTGTAAATATCAGGGAGTGGATTTGCTTAGCTCTTGTGTATGAGTGTGTGTGTGTGTGTGTGTGTGCGTGTGTTTGTGTGTGTGTGTGTGTCTGTCTGTATGTATGCATGCTAGCTTTGCTCTAGTTCTGAGAACTGTGTGAAGTTGAGCTGTGAAACAATCCCAAACTGAAAATGTAACTCTGATATCTAAACATGAAATTACCTCTTAGAATTGAACTCAGCAGTATTACATTGCAATTTTGTAACGTTTTCTTTATTTCTTGCTATTTCAGTGTGATAATTGGGACTATTTTTACTCTACTTTTTGAACTGTGAAGCATCTTTCCATCCTTTGCCTCCTGTTTGCATTCCCCGTGCCCCGTGTGTTTCCCTCCCCGGCCTCCGAGGCGTGTCCCTCCTGCTGAAACTGTGTGTGTGTGCTGTCCTTGCCGGTGGCGGCGGTGTGTGTCTCAACAGCACTCTGATGTTTCTGTTTTAGAGTTCCACTTAGAGAGGACTCCCCTTCTGACTTCACCCCACCCCCCTGAGCTCACAGGTCAGTCAGTCCCTCCTCTGGACTTTACAAGCAGCATGCTGTCAGTCTGCTACACCACACATTAGCATCAGCGCCTCATCACTCCGGTTTGCATGTTTGTGTTTGGAAATCCTCCTCGGTTTCTGTCTGAAGGCAGGATTGGTGACAGTAATGGGGAAGGTTGTTATTGTTTCAAAGACTATCTCTGTAATATGATAAAAACAAACCTCTTGCATGATGCACTGTGCGATCTTGTAAATGACTCATTTAACTCTGCTTTAACTCTGTTTCCTGCTGTATCTTTTCAGCCATTCCTCTTACAGCCTATGGACCAATGGCGGCGGCGGCAGCGGCGGCAGCCGTAGTCCGAGGTATGCAAGTAAACAAAGGGCAAATCTGAGATCAGATTTTTATTGAATGAGAATCATTTTCTTATTGTTTTAAATTATAGCGGAGGCGTGTATGAAATTGTTTATCATTTCAAATTAAATGTTGACAAAAGAAAATGGAAAAAAATGGTAAATATTATTCAGTACTAAAGCGGTCGATCACCTGATTCGTCATTTCCAGCCCCTGAGCATTGCTCCTAGGCTGGCCAAAAGAGATTCACATGAGATAGAGGGGAAATTCATGTTGGAGAAATTACTTTAAATCCTTAAAGATTAGGAAATTTCCATTTTAATTCGCTTCTTTCTTCATTAATCTGGTCAGTGCTCTTTTGCCTGTTACTCAAAAGTCATTCGGTTTTCTTTTTTCTTTTTCTTTGGGAGGAGCTCCGTAGCATTTTTAAGTGAAGTTACCTCCGTTCCCAGAATTCTAATCAAGCGTCTTTATTCTGCCGCCAGGCTCCACCCCTTCTCGCTCCGCTGGGTTTTTAGGTACGAGCAGCCCAGGTCCGATGGCGGACATTTACGGAACAGCGAGCCAGGAGTCGGCTGTCAGCAGTTACCTCAGTGCTGCCAGCCCTGCCCCGAGCACTGGATTCAGCCATAGTCTGGGGGTGAGTCCGTGGCATTGTCGATTCGATGTTTGAATTCAGCGCACATTTTCCACGCACTCCAACATGTCCATCAATCATAAGGCACCCATCAACTGGTCAGTTTAGCTGAAGTCAAAAAGAGTAAACAGAGTCTGGCAGATCTACTCCAGCACTGGACTGAGCTTAATTGATTATTAGTTTTATAAATGAAGTCTGATTAAATCGAGGGCCGTATCACCTCTGGATACTCACACCAGAGTTTCCATCTTTTCTTAATGCAGTAAAGAGCAGCGCTAATTCATTTATGCTTCTCCTGCTGATGTCAAATGGTATAAGAAATAAGAAATGCGACAGAAAATCAGTCCATCATGACTGCCTGGCAGCTCAAGCTAAAACAATCCTCAGTGAAATCCTGATTTTGTAACCACGACATCATCAGACAAAAAGCCCTACTGCAGTGACCCAGCTGATAACCGTGGATCTAAAACTTGGACAGTCGCTTCATTTATTCTTTTGTGGCCAAACACCCTCATGACAGCACACACATCTCACCCGAATTTTGAAGTTTTTGGGTGAATCTTTAGTGCTCACAGAGTCTAAACGCCAGCTCCACAGATCGCAGTGTAAAAGCATGTGATGATAACTTGTTATGTTTGCAGTGAGTTGGCTTCCCTTTTCAGCCCTGCAGGTCACTGCTCAAAAGAGTAAACCTTGCTCTTCAGCTGTAGCCTTCATTCAGAGCTGATCTAACCCTCTGCTGGCGAATGGACTGACACGAGTGACACTGAGCTGACTGTCCACCTTTTTCGGAGAGCAAGTCGCTGCCTTTACCGTGCACGTCCACGCTGCTGCTGCTGTCAAAGCCACTCTGTGGAGAGTCATCAACAATGACTTTTCTAGTTTTCTTCCTTTTTTAATCAAATTTTGAACTATTTCTAAATACTTTGCTGTTTTTCCTGGTGACTTTGGTCCTCAAATGCTGTGTCCCGTTTGTTTTTACTTCCACTTTAAGTTAAACAACAAGTTTGATCGACTAAACAGAAATGAATTTGATTTAGGATTGTTAAGCTGTTCTCTTTTGAATGTTTCCGAAAGAAAGATGGAGAATGAGCAGCGGGTTCACAACTGACAGAATTTAGTCGTGTGTTTTGTCTAACGGGAAACTTAAACCCTGCATGCTTGCTTTCACAGGGCCCTTTGATTGCCACGGCCTTCACTAACGGCTATCACTGAGAGTGTGAGTCAGTCCTCGTGCTTGTTGTCATTTTTTAAAAGCGTAACACCTTTGTGTCCCACCGGACCCCCGAGTAATCCGGCTGCTGTGTGTGTCAGTGCAGAGCTGCAGACTGAGAGCTGGAAGGAGTTGAAGCTGCAGTGGAGCTGATCCGGCCTGGTTCTGTCCAGCACGCGTCCCCCACTGACACCTCGCTAAACTGCACCTCAACGGCATTAAGCATTTTCAAAAAAACAGAAGAAAAAAAAAAGGTTGCAAAAGGAGCTGGATAAAAGAAAAAAAAAAAAGCTTTTCTCTACAGAAAATAGCAAAACCTTCAAATGCTGTCATTGTTTTTGGGTTGTGTTTTTATGTTTCTGATTTAATCTTTTTTGTTGTTTTTTTTTGTGAAGGCCATTTTATGTCGGCCTCTGTTTTAAGTCTCTGTTTTATTTGGTTATTTGACCTCTCTAACCCCATCTCTCTGATATGAGAGAAGTGAAGCCTCCAGGTGATGCCCGTTTGAACATCTGGAACTGTAAAGTGACTGGAAAGCTGTATATTTGTCTCTACTTCATACTGAATTTTAACACCTTGGATTAATACTATTTCTTGAAAATATGCCACAAACTGTATCTCTTTGTGGATATTAACAATAATTTGTTACACTAATAATGGTCAGACGACAAAGGTCTTTAGTCACAGTTACATGATTGTCCTTCAGCTGTACTATTTTTTGTAATATATTGTAAATATGAGTGGTTTTTGGTGGCAGGGCTCAGCTGGTTTCTGTCTGGGAGGTTTTTCGAGATGTGGTACGATTGATTATGTCGTCAATCCATTTGTTTGTGTTGGAAAGCTTGACTGTTACGTCGAATAGTCCCACTCGGAGGTCAACAATATTTCACTTTGTCTGTCTATGTTAGACCAGCCGTACACTGTATTTCTCTCCAGACTTTTTTTCTAAATCACCTGTCATGTGCGTCTTTTCTGACAGTCAGAAACTTCCTCGGAGTCGGAAGTCTTTAGGTTCAGCGAGAGAGGATGAGTCAGTAACAAACATGTAAAACTGTTAGTGGGTCTGTGTGAGTGTTTTCGCACGCGGGTGTGAAAGCACGCGTCCGTCTGGAGAGGGAAAAAGATGCTGTTTTCTTACTTTATCATTTTGTTGTTTGAGCTGATTTTCAATTTGTGACAATGTTAGGTGATTTGTGGTGAGGGGCGATGAAGGACAGGCGTGCGGGAGCAGGGGTGAGCGATTCCCTCTGCAGGTTGTGTTGACGTTTGAGTGAGCATGTCATGTGCTTTTATACACATTGGCTTCCAATGTGCCATGTGCTGTGTTTTTTGAGGTTTTTAATTCCTCAGTTTCATAATGTGAACTATTAATCACCCTTTTGATTTTTATGAAATTAACACCTACGTTCAAAGTGTGGATGGTTGAACCTCTTGGCACAGGCGGTCCTCCAGCAGGGGTCCCCTTCAACCCCATCCATCACTGCATATCCACTGGAGGTCACGAACCGTAGCAAAGTGACACCTTTATTTCTCTTCTCTTTAGACCAAAATGAAAGCTACTAGAATGTTGCACTGGTCGATCACAGTAAATGTATTTTCCTGAAAATGTTAGCTGAAGAACAAAGCACTCTGTATCTACGAAAACACCAGGTTTTACATTTTGATACACGCACTCTCACCGCTGAGGGTATTTCAGACTTTGATGCTGATTTCGCTGAAAAATAACAATCCTCTCAACACTGTAACATTTTTCCGATTTATTATTTTTTTCTGTCATGTTATTCCTACAGGGAAAAAAAAACTTTTTAAAATTCCTAATAAATTATTTTAAAACATTCCACTTAGGAGTCCTGTTGACTTTTGTCTGCCTTCTTTCCCGCAAATTCACCCAGGACAGAGTTTTGATTCACAGTTTTTTCATGCCACAACCAAATAATGACAGTAAAAGCCAAGCACAAAGCAGATTATGTCACACGTTTCCTAGATCGTTCATTTCTTTTTGTACATGAAACCTCTTTTGTTTTGCATTCTCTATAATCTTTTTTTAAAAGCTTGCACTTTGCATCAGTTTCCATGAATGCACGTTACCTGTAAATGTTTGATAGAACGTACTCTGCATTGTCATAAATATGTAGTGATTTACCAAAAGCAGAGGAAAGAAAGTTGACCCATCACGTAATGTGAAAACCACTGGGGTACTCTTAAGGTAAAAATGTGTTTTAAATAAGTATATAAAGTATAAATGTATTGTCCAACGACTGTAGTACACATGCACTTGCATAAAACGAAAATGGAAAACCTGAGTGGAGATCAGAGGGAATGAATGGTGGGAATAGGTGCTTCTCCCTGCTGCTCTTTAACAGAGGAAATCTGACCCAGGAGCCAAAGGGCAGGATTTGACACTCAGGAAACGGAGAGGGTGCTGACTGATGGATATATTCTTCTACAATACCTCTCTGTTAAATGGGTCATTAAAGCCACTTTGCTGGATTTTAGTGTTAACCTTCACATTATTTAAATTCAGTTTGTTCTAATGGCAACAGGTCACATCAACAGTGATCCTAGGTAATTCTGAAATGTTAAAATCCAGCTAAATCAAATATGTTTTTTAGACAACACCTATCTGGTCATCTGATTGGATTAATTTGGCTTCACGGATAAGCATGTTTTAGGGTCACCAGTTTGTGGGGACGCTGATGTCACGATGTCTGATACAACTTAGGAAGGATCGACAGAATAAAGACACTTTGAGAGGAAGTGAGATTTCATTTCATTAAGGTTGTCATAAAAACAAATTGGAGTGTTTCTTTTGATTTGTTTAAAAGGAAAGCAATGCAAAGAACGTTTTTTGTGATCATTTGTAGACAATTCCTTGATTTCTACATTAATATTTAATTATTAGACATATTTTTCTCTTTACATTCTAACTAATTCCAGGATTTTGCAACCCCCCCCAGTATAATTGTGTTAGGCCATATTTATTGTAATTTGTCTTTGTTTCCTTCTTTTCATGTGGAATAATTTACTATCTGGGTCCTATTTTTTACAGTTTATGTCAGCCAAGTGTATTTTTCTACCAAGCTACCACGTTAGGAGTCCTTATCCAGAACTTCTGCAGCTTGCTGGATTTTGAACCTGAAAAGAAGACTGGGTTACGATAACTATAATGCGGTGACACTCAGTCATTTACTGTTCAGAAACCTATCAATTATATCACACCGCCCTCATCATTTTGTTTCAAAGCATCACTGTCCTCAGCCCAGTCTGCCTTTGCCTCCCTCCTGTACCTCTGCTGGCTGATTCCTCTCTTCCATCATCACTGCTCGGCCGCCTCCCCTCCCCTGCCGCACCCCCCCCCCACCTCCCAGCGCCTCAGCGCTGCTGCTTTGCCCCTCTGCCTTTCACCGTCTGCTGGGACTTCGCTCTCGGTCATGAACGCCACGTTTGCACCGCTTGGTGTCTCTGACGTCTTGAAAAATGGGGAGGCTTGGGAGATTCCCCCTGTGAGGACCTGCCTCTGCCTCGCCACGTTCACCTGCCTCTGCCCGCCATGGCCCATCAATATTGTGCCGCCGGCCTCCTCTGTGCTGGTGAGTACCACAATTGTTTGAAAATTCGAGGTTTCCGAGCACATATGTTATGCTGTGAGGATCTGCCAAAGGAGAAAATATCGCATGTGGTGTTTTTCAGAATTTTAGCTGTTTTCTGATTGATAGAATTAGTCAACTTTGTGACATTTGAATGTATAGAACAGAGAGAGCAGTGCCCCTGTTACACTTAGTTTCTAACGAAAACTAAGAAGCTCAAAATGATTAACAACAATTTTTTTTTTTGCTAAGGCGCACCTTTACTTTATGTGGACCATCCCAACAGGCGGTGATACCGGATGCCGTCTGGTTAGCTCTCACTGCCCCGGGATGACACAACGCTTTAAGATGTCAGAGCGTTAGATCTGAGAGACACTTTTAGATTGGCCTTAAGTCTTGGAGCTGTCCGATGGATGACAGAGATGACATGACAACAGCAGCTGAGGCGTCGTTGTGAACGGCAAGATGACACACAGAGAGAGAAGGATACACACACACCCCATGAGAGCAAGATACAGCCATGAATTAGAAATTAAAATCAAGTGGAAGGGCAGAGGAATTATTTAGTCAATTACAAACAAATAAGCCAGAAAAAGACACGTGACTGAGTCGCATGTGCTTGCCACTCTGTTGTAGCTGTACTGACCGGAAAAATGGATCCACAGCACTAGTTTGGACTGTAATGAACTGAAAGTGAATAGTGATCATCTATTAGACACAGAAAGGCTTCATGAGCAGGATTACGATGCTCCATGCTGCTTTGTGTGACAGTTCTCCACCTGGGGATTGTTCCAGCTGTCATCAGCCCTGGGATCATTTCTCCATCACTGTACACTGACATGTGCATGTATCATGTGTGACATGCAGAAGCAAGCAGAATCATGGAAGGACCTCAGTTAACTTTGTTGGTCTGCAGTCTGTGGTGTGATCGCTTGAGAGTGGAGGTAGAAGTGGCGGAGAAGTGAGAGTGTTTGAGAGAGCAGCTCCACAGGAGCAGAACAGCTCTGCTTGGCTCTCATCAGCAGCAGCTCAGACAGAAATTCACTTCACTGCTGGATAATCTTTAGTTTCAGCTTTCCCACAAATCAAACTGCAGTAAAACCTTCTATCCACCAAGATTGTGTAATTGCAAGGCAACAGAGATTATTATTTACCTAGGAAACGATGATTGTGCACCGGTAGCACACATGAAAAGTGTCAATTATTTAGTCAAAGTGTCAAATCAGATCATCCTTCAACAATAATATCAGATTCTGTGCAGAATTTTGCATCTTTTAAGAAAATTCATTCTCATTTCCAACCTATGTTTGACACCTGCTGCAAGCTGTTGAGTCTGAGAGGCTCTCGGACTGTGATATGTAATATTAACAATCTTCCGAGTTTAAAAATAGAGCATCTGATCTTCTGGCATGGTCATCCAGTGCACTCATTAAAATGAAAATTAAAGTCTAATCACCAGTATATCACCGAGTATTAAGAGCCGTCTGAGCGAAGAGTTGGTGAAGTGTTTCTGTTTTTGACCGTTGCCACGGAGCTGGTACCTGAAACACATTAGCAGGAATTGAAGCCTAGTCATGGTGGGCAGCAAAATGAGCAGAAAATGTTTGGAAATGCACAATGCTGAAGTTCAGCTAAAGAGGGAGGCAGCGATTACTCATTTTTGACCCTGAAACCACTTTTCGAAAAACAAATAGACATCCCACAATGAGAACCAAAAAGTGGCTGGATACATGAACCTGGGTGAGTTTGAGCGGGTGAAACCTTTTAAAGTGTTCTGACTTATGCAATTTCAACCAATCTTCCATTCAGCAAAGAATCTGACATGAAAAAAAAGGTAAAACTGCTGAGACATTTCCCAGTAAGATCATCGGCATTATAAACATGTTGGAGCTGGCATGGGACGCAATTAAAACTGCCTTCGACAAAAAAATAAAGGTAAGACCGAAAGAATGTGCTTCTCCCAGCCCCAGAAAACGCCCACCCACTGAACCCAACCCGGACGATCATTTATGAGCATTCATACGTCAGCGGCCACGTCCAAGCCACGACACATGAAATTGTTTGACCCAGCAAGATTCAAAACTCATTAATGCTTTTATGGATGGACAACTGCTTGCTCCCCTCAGTGAGCGTATAAATGCTTCGCACTGAACACCGGCAAACATCTCAGTCATAGCCTGAGCTCATTATTCTGGCTTTAAGCCGAACTGAGAAGTTAGGGGCCTGGATCAAAAGAGTATCTGACATATGGCTGTTAAAATCCACCCTGCAAGGTAAACACCATGACTTTTAACCCCTGTGCTGCCCTCTGCTGGAAAGAGCTGGTTTTTAAGCAGAGGGTGGAGCTGAAAGCCCCCATGGCTTACTTCGTCAAATCTAATTTCTAATCTAATTTCTCAACAATATATATATCTCGAACCATGTATTTGTTAATTTAAATTATTTTTCGATGGATAGATGAACTGTATAAAAAAAATTAAATGACCTCACAACAACTACTCAAGTTGAACTATTGTCAGATTTTTCATTGTTATCTACTCAAGACTAATATAAATTCATATTTTCTACTGTTTACTCTCCTCTTGGTCTTCCTGTTTCGTACCCTGTATTCCACAGTTTATAACCCACTCACTCTGTCCCACCATGACACACAGGCATTGAAGAAAGTTAGTTTATTTCTCTCTGTCTTCTGAAGGAATTTTTTTGGTCGTGATGTCTGAATAAAATAGTTTTCAACTCTGCTGTAGTCTTTTTTTGATCGTTTTCAAAATGGAGGCTTATAGACGGACTCATAGACCAGAAGATGCTCAACATGTTTTATTTCTTCAACTCATTTCTTTGTTCTTTGGAGATTTCAATCATTTGATGGCACATAAAGATCACAGAGCCTTGTGTTTGAGTGGAAAGACCAGGCCTGAAGCAGCAAAAGGCAGATGATGTGAATGTACCATAAAATAACATTACGAGGGAATTTATCATCCACAAAGTGCATGATGTAATTGTGTTGAGCTGGAAAAAGGTGGATGATGTCTTTGCAAAGGCATTTAGAATAGTAACTGCACGCTGTGGAGCTTCACTGTTTAACCACAACAGGAGGAAAAGCGTGACTTTGTCTTCACTAAAATACTGACAACACGGTTTATCATTATTTGGAGTGCACACACAAACACCCTGGAAACTCAATAGTCGTGAGAACGTCTCAGAGGACTCTGACGTGTGACGGCACAGACTGCTGAGCAGCAGAAATCTGCAGAAATCTGCAGCTGTCAAAAGCAAAAGACAGACGACGTGTAGAGGCACTAACGTCCCCATCCTGGGTGTTCATTGTCTGTCGGGCTAAATCATTGAAAGTGATTTGTTGTCAAATTGTAAAGGGTTTACTAAAGACTTAAGGTGCTCTGATAAAAAAGCATCTTAACACATCAAATGAGGTCACTAAAACACCATTACAGTCTGACATAATTTGAGTAAGAGCTGGGTTTTTTTCCATCTGCATGCATCACATACCCGGAGAAACACCATGTCAATCACACAGTGATTATTTTATTTGCAGTGTAGAAAGTACAGCTCAGCCAGCACAGAGATAACAAGATCCAGAACCCCCCAAATAAAAGTATTTTATTAAGGTGTCAAAATCTGTGAAACACCCTAAAGATGGATGCAACATTCCGTTCATTCTACTGTCATAACAAAACTGCTGAGATGGGACAATAAGGCAAATGTTATGTAGCAGAATAGCATCACATCCACAATCAAACTCTTACACATACAAAAAGAAAAAAAAGGAAACTGGCTGAAAACAAGAAAATTGAAACAATAAGCCAGCAAAAGCCTGTTGCTTTCTAGTGCTGCCATATTCCAAGATTAGAAATTGAAGCATCCCGAGGTGTGTAAGGCATTGAATGTTATGAGGCCATGGCTATGGAGGAGAGGACAAACAACACATATTAAGATTACTCGTGGTTCAAATTGTGTGGTAATGAAAGTTAACTTTCTGTTTAACCTTTTTGGAGCAACTAGTTTTGTGCAAAGTGTACTTCTTTGGTATTTTTTAGATTAAACAACAGAACACTGGTATGTGGCTGCCCAGGATGTGATTTATATGCCTGAATAGTTCAGGGAAACCTTGCTTACTGTGCCTCTAATATCTAACAAATATGTATTTGGTTAACTGTGTGCTCAATTGTGCTTTTGGGCACATGTCAATTATAGTAACTTACCGAAATAATAATAATAATAATAATAATAATAATAATAATAATAATAATAA